>CM035413.1:32287696-32302696 GCA_020310875.1 Ceratopteris richardii | reverse complement strand
AATTTTCTCTTTAATATTATGATTATGACATAGCTTTGTGCATTCATGCCTTTATTAATAAGATGCGAAAACCATTTTTCCTTTACGAAATTCTCCTTTCCGTCTCATATGTGAAAGTTATCATTAGTGAACTTAGCGATTATTTGGTCAATGTAATCAACAAAAATTGAATCTGAAACACTATTTTTTGTATGATCTTTGCGCTCCTAATCCTTCATTAAAATGACTTCGATAAGAATTTCAAAAGATCGTCTACTAAAAGAAATCCAAATATGGGTATCAAAAACCATCATGTACATATGATGATAACTCAACTTACTTGAAAGCATCATCATCAACATATGTCGTCTCCAAATCTGATCTAATGGGTGTCCACGTAATCATATATGCATCCCATGGCTACAACAATAGGTCTTTGGATTGGCTTCTCTTTGGTTCTTCCACCTGAATCACAGCACCTAAAAATGAGAGTGCTTCATTTAATGACGCTACCAGTTATTTCAATTTTTGTTTTCTATCAAAGTTTCAGTCGAGGATATATATATGCATCTCAGGACGCATAAGTTTTGCAACTAAGAGAAGACAAATATTTTACGTCATGTTTCACGAGTTAGAAAATGAGGTCCATTAACCCAAATGTATATCTATAATGTCACCTTCTTACAGCGTCCCAGAGCAAATGTGACAGCAAATGTGTACTTGGTTTCGAATGTAATGCAACGAAATCGCTAAAGTCCGAATGCTGGATGTACTCCTTCTTTGCTACAACTGAATCTGTAAAGAAACGAGTTACATTTGACTTTCACGTGTCATCGCCATTGTTGGAATACTTCTCCATTCATTTACCACCTGCAACCTGCAGTACTGAATGTAGATCTATACAACTAAATCTTGAAGACACGATATACCATTGACTTCGACATGTTATCGCCATTTCTCGAATACGTCTCGTGTTCTTCACTTCTCCATCCATTTACCACCTGGAACCTGAAGTAATCAATCTAGCCTATACAATCGGCCGTTCTCGAACAATCTTATTCCAGCTCTGATACCACCTTGAGAGGTTGCGCGCAGCCATGCCTCTTATCCAATAACGCTTGAAATAGTCTCCAGTGTTTCTTTCTTCTTTTCCGTTTCTATGAATTGAATACACATTACTGCATAATTTTTTTCGTCTCAGTCTCTCAAATATGCCACAGGTTTTTCCTTTCTGAAAACACTGAACGTAAACTCCTGCAAAGGCCTTCAAGTTCTGGATATTGACGGCTGTACCCGTTTGAATTACTTGAATATTGGTGGCTGTACCCATTTGAATCACATGACTATTCGTGGCTTGGATCGCATACAAAGTGAGTGATCATTGAATACCAACTAAGAATTTCACAAACTTGCCGATTGTAATCAAGAGGAAATTAGTCCTTATTTACGGATTCTCCATTTTCGCTTTGTATTTTGCACTCCAGGCCTTCCGTCAGTTGCAATCCTCGGATATCACAGTGAACATGACAACAGCGAAAATGAAAAATTTCATATTGAAGATAAAAGAAGTCACCCACCTTCAAAAAAGCGACGACTATGGAAAGTTCGACGATCAAGGTGAACAAGCTGACATTGAAGATAAAGAAGATAAGAGGACTGTGCCGTATACATTGGGCGTAGAGTTTACATTCGGCTAGTTATGATGTGTGAAGCTTTTTTTTTTAAATGGAGGTTCAGCCGAAACCTACTCCCCAGGACTTTAACTTTGAAATTGCAACTGTACAAGTGAATGGGCATAGCACCTGCGGGACCCTCCGTATCCCACAAAGCAATGGTTAGACAAGGTTACAACTGAAGGAGACATGATTACAACTGGGTTTAACTGGCCTAAGCCATAACATGTCCAGCCTGGGACTTGAACTCTGGACATCCGCTTCAAGAGGCCAAAGCTCAACCAACTGTCCTACAGGACGTGGACATGATGTGTGAAGCTGATTATTCGTTGATTGAAGATTGTCAATGCTGAATTTTCATTGCAGGACGTCCCTCAAATTATACGAACAGCTGTAAATCGAAGACAACAAACTTTGAATTTTTCCAAAATGAAGACTCAACCATTAAGAATGAAGAATTTTACTTAAATGATGAAGAAGACTTGAAAGTAGAATCAGATGGATGAATTGTTGTACTGCTTCTTTTTAACTCACATTGTTTTACGAACAGTCTACATTGACTTTCTTCCTAATTGGTGAATCTTTGTACATTGAATTCCTTTTGTAAGCTGTTTTAGACAAAACTTCCAGGGGAAAAACTACCGCTTGCTTAGATGATCATGGCCAGTTATAGACCTTTTATTTTGTTTTCAATCTTCACTTTCTTTTTTTCCTTTCTCATTCCTTTCCGCATATCTAGTTGTTTGAGAGATTGAAGAATGAAGTATCAATAAAGCTTCTCTTAAGCTTTCTTGAAATTGATTTTGAGGAAGAGAACATCCTACGAGGATTCTTTCGCACAAGCAAGTCCTTCGCAAACATCAATGATGGCCTCAAGCATGGATTTACTTTTAATAAACCCTTTCTTATGCTTAATGATCCCTAAGCATAGGCGCCAAGCAATGTAGTTAGTGAGAACCTTAGTGAAGATCTTGTTACCTATTTGCAACATCATAAATTTCCTCCAGTCTTTCATCTTATTTTGACAATTTCTTTTGCAAACAAGTTTAATTACACATTTGTTCAGAATGAATCATAATGGGGTCACTAAACCTATGGGAAAGACTTGAAGAACTCATTGGTGAGACCATCTACACATGGGCTTTTACCATTTGGAAGACAATCAATCGCTTCTATAGTCTCCATGTTAGTGAACGCAGAATCAAGAAGCAAGAACATATTTTTTTTGGTACTCTTTTGGTTCTAACTCTAGAGATGGTAGCCATAACATATCCTGTATGAGAAGAAAGAAGCATGGTCACCCGAGAAGGTGGGTAAAGTTGTTGAAAACAAGAGTACTATTCTCTTCATCCAATTTGCACTCACACCAAGGGCATCAATCATTTACCGAATAGATTTCTTATCCTTCTTCTTCTTTATGCACATATACATTTCTTTTGTTGTTTTTTTCTATTTTTCCCACACATCAATACTTAAAGTAGATATGAGCATTCTTCATTTGAATATCCTCTTTGTATCTTAGCATGCCTCTAATCTTGTGAAGCACATACTGAATGTGTGAATGATCATTGTTGATTTCTATCTTGACCTACCAAGACCTCCTAAACATTCCCCTATCTCACACAAATAGTGTTTTGAAATTCCATCTATAGCTCGAATAGAATGTCTTTGTATCTTGTTAACTACCACAATATACTTTGCTTGAGAGAAGTGGTTCTTTAAGGTCGAGTTATAGGTGGAGGTGATCTCCTATCAAACATAGGGAAGGGAGACAGTCTTAGAATTCGCATCGAACTAGGTAGCTTTCCTATGATGAGTGTATTGATTAAGTTTAGCAACATGGAATAGTCATAGAAAACAAAAAGTTGGACATAGTGAGGGATTGATGGGGCGAGGGAGGGGGGGTCTAAATTATCTATGATAATCTGCATCACATAGCTTTTATCTAGTCTACCTATTAACAGATCAGCTCAAGACTGGAGATTTCATAAAAAAAATCCACACCGTAGTAGACCTCCATGAAATCATGAAATCTGGCCATATACGTCCTTCTTAAGAGAATGGATAGCATGCTCATTTTCATTCCATCTATCGGACTGAGCTTTCATCATATTAAAGATCCTCCAAAGGATTACGTTTTTTATTTGAGAGCCCAATTGTTGTTAAGCAACTTGCCAATTGGTGTGAAGATACATGGGGCATCTATAAGAAATTACAATCCAAGAATAGTTTTGTTCTTTGAGGGTCTCCACAAGGCGAGGCATCCAACCACGGACACCAATAGTTGAGCCACCATAGCCCCAAGTGTGAGGCAGCAAACCACACATGGGATGAGGAAATGTGTGTAAATATCTTTGGAAGGCCTTCAATCATGATTTTGGTCTTTTTGAGAGAGATGAAGTCCTAGTTGACACTCTTATCTTGAAGCCATTGACCCATAGGCTAGCTCTTGAGTGGTCAAAAAGCCCTTGAATCTTGAAAGAACCATCTATCACTTTGGTTGGCTATGATGTTTGTAGCACTAGGTCATGTCCCTCATTTTTTATTTTTTTCTTTATCTTTATTTCTCAAAGTATAGGGGTCTTGTCACAAGATTATACCTTATGGTGGGTTCTTCCAATGATTTTTTTATGAAACATCTAGTTTGATTTAAAACTCCTCAAAGGTAAGACTACCAAAAGAAATTAGAAATCTAGATATAGCCTACAATGGGGTAAGAGATGCACAGATTGACCCATAGATACCTATAAGCCAATGGGAGAAATTAGAGAAATGCTCTCAAAGTATCCCATCTAAATGGATACTAATCCAAGCCCTTTTAACCTTGTAAGTGACATAAATTCATGTGGCTCTCACATGGATTCTAAAGGGAGTTCTTGTTGGAGCAAGTCTATGACAAGCCTAAGTATTGGCTTGAGTCTCACAAAGTCTTAGAAGAAGCTTTAAAAAGAAGACTATGTAAAGTTCACTTGTGAACTACCTCTTGTAACTTTTGAAGAGTTTACTTAATGTAAAAGTAAGAGAATCTTAAGTGGTTGAGTCCACTTGATCAAGAATGGAAAGAGGAGCCACGAATTTGTGATTTGTGGTAGGTAGAGAATCAAATCAATCATTGATTGATTGGAGAGTGATTGAGGGAAGTTAGCCTCCCAAACTCAACTATAAATAAATGGCAGTTTTAGTCGTGGTTAGAGAGACCTATGTCTTCGAAGACCTCCAAGAGCTAAGCTTTATGCCATATCAAGGTGTGATTACAAGGCACACATATGTATCAGTAAGTCATTGTATTGTACAAGCAATATACTTTCATTTTCATGATTATTTGAGTTCATCTTTCCATGTTCCTATGAAGTGTACTACTCACTACCATTACTCTCAGTTTTCTCAGTCAGCTTGCAGAGATGTTTTCTCTGAGCTTGGTGCATCATTTTCAGTGATTTAACTTCGTAAAGTTAGCTCTATAAGTCTACTATATTCTCACAAATTTTTCATGTCATTTGGATGTTGCACTCTTCAGTTATGTTCATTTGAAGTCAACAGGGTCTGTTCATCTTCACTTCTCTATCAGGTACCCGACTTTTTCACTCATCTTGTCAGAGCCATTTCTCAGTGCTTACTTATCCAAATTCAGTGATTTAAAGCTTTTGGGATTTACCTTACTGTCTAGTATAACCATACAAATTTTCATAATCATTGGATTTCTACATTTGGAGTTATGTTGATTTTGCTACTCGCTGGTCTATTTCTGTAGCAGCCCGTGAAAATCGGGATGATGTCATCACTTGTTAAAACTCATTATCAGTGTGTGGTTCATTATTTTTTATGAGATTACTCTTGAAAGTTAGCTCTTTAAGTTGGCTAGACTTCCTCAAGAGGAATCGAGCTAATTGCTGCTGTGCTCAGAGCATTATGTAAAACACTAGACAGGTGTATGAACCAAGAATAGCAAGTTTTCACCTCTGAGCTAACTCCAACTTATCTGTTTTGATCTATCTTTTTGAGAGTGATCTTCCAAGGTACATAGGATGTCTAATACATCCATTGGAAAGCTAAAAGGGCCCACCATATACTCCTGGAGTTCATTTGGCTGGTGTAGATCAAGGATTTTGCAACACCTCTTCATCTTCAAGCACATACCTATCCATCTCTTCACAGTGGTATCCGAGCAAGGTTGGACAACATGGTAGATGGATTTCCTTCATCAATTGACAAATTGGATAGAGGTAATTACTCAGCTTGGTCATTAAGAATGGAAGATTATCTCCAAGTTTCAGGAACAAAAGTCAACCAACACAAGAAGAGCAAGAAAGATTGAGCACATGGTGCTCCAAGGATGCACTTGCAAGGTCTTATCTCCTCAACTCTATCTCAGATTTTTTGTTGCCTCACATTAGAAGTTGTAAGACATCTCAGGAAGTGTGGGATGCACTTGAAGCTTTCTTTTCTTCAAGTACCAAAGCTAGGAAGCATCAACTATGGCTGGATTTCACAACTCTCAAGAAGGCTCCCAAACAAAATGTGACTGATTTTGTCACAAAGCTCAAGGACATAGCGGATCAGTTGGGAAGCATTGGAGAGGTAATAGATGAAGAGCAAATTGTAAGGCAGGTCATCAATGGCTTGAAGGCAAATGATAAGTGGGAAGCATTCACCAAAGCTATGGATTTGTACATGGACATGCATGTACCTGATTTCAACACACTCATTGGACAACTACTTACTCAAGAGGCAAAGCTTATAAAAAATGGAGAAAGCTATAAAGGTAATCAATCTTCAGCTTTATACACTGATAAAAGCAAGTCCAAAGATAACAAAGGAAAGGCAAAGAAAGTGGATGATGAAGCAGGTACATATCAAGATAACTATGCAGGTAGAGGAAGACATGGCAGAGGTAGAGGAAGAGGAGGTAGACAAGGCAGGGGGAGATCCCAAGACTCCAACTCATGTTCTATTTGTGGATTAACTAATCATACAACTGAAAATTTCTTTAGGAATTCCAGGAATCAAAGAGGTAGAGGATACAATAGAGGAAGTTATGGCTACTCAAGAGGAAGGTTCAACAACTACCATGGCAACTACAACAACTAGAATCATTCAAACTATCAAGGAGGCTACAAAGGAAGGAGAGACTACAATAACTACACAAAAGACTCAAACAAAGAGGATTCATTATTGATCATGAACATGGCTATGCCACAAGGTAAATCTGATGAGCATGTTTTCTACATAGATTCAGGTTGTTCAAATCATGTGGCAGGAAATGTGGCACTCCTATCAAATTTAGAAGATCCAAGGAATAAGCATGAGGTACAAACAGGAGATGATACAAAACATCCTATGGAGAAAATAGGCAATGTCAAAGCACCTGATGGAAACATCAACCTACTTAGTAAGGTACTCTATGTCCCTACCATTACAAAGAATTTGATAAGTGTTGGGCAGATAGTAGAGAAAGGGTTGCAAGTTAGGTTCACAAAAGCAAGAGCATTTGTTGAAGATCCAAGTCAAGGATTCAGAAGAATTGCAAAAGGTGAAAAGACAGGTAGATTGTTCACATTTGAATTACAGGACACTAGAAACATTGCTCTCTTTAATTATGGTAGTCAGACACTCACAGAATTGGAAGTATGGCACAAAAGGTTAGCACATATTGGTGAAAGGTCATTAAAGCAAATCTGCAGGGACCAAAGTGTACTTGGACTTCCTAATTTGTCAAAACAACATATGATTTATAAGTGTAGTGCATGTCAATTTGGAAAGTCTCACAGGTTACCATTCATGAAGAAAGGTTATATGCATGGAGATCTCTTGGAGTTGGTTCATACAGATGTATGGGGACCTAGCAAGGAAGCTTCAATATCTGGATCAAGGTATTATGTTTCCTTTATTGATGATTGCAGCAGATGGACTATCCTATTCTTTATGAAACAAAAAGATGAAGTTTTTTCATGTTTCAAAAGATATTTGGCTCTTGTGGAGAATCAAACAGGTAAATCACTAAAAAGGCTAAGGTGAGATGGAGGGGGAGAATACTTCTCCCATGATTTTGATTCTTTTCTTCAAGAAAGAGGAATCAAAAGAGAGGTAACTACAAGGTACACTCCTGAGCAAAATGGAGTGGCAGAAAGGAGGAATAGGACAATTGTTGAAGCTGCAAGGTCTATGTTAAATGAAAAGCATTTACCTAATTACTTATGGGCTGAGGCTGTATCTACAGCCACTTACTTGATTAACAAGTTGCCTTCAAAATCCCTTGATGGGATGACTCCATATGAGGCTTGGAATGGAAGAAGACCAAGCTTAGATCATTGTAAAATTTTTGGATGTATTGCTTTTGCTCATGTTCCTTCACAGGTTAGAGGCAAGATGGATCCAAAGGCAGAAAGGTGTGTATTTATTGGATATGACAACAATCAAAAGGGCTACAGGTTATACAGCCCTACCAACAAAGGATTCTTGGTAAGCAGAGATGTAGTTTTTGATGAGAACAATTCATGGTATGAAGATTCATGCAGGAAGATCAATTTACCATATGATCTTGAAGAAGATTTTCCAAAGCTTGGTAGAGAACAATCAAAGATTGAAGAACAAGACACCTCACAGGATGATGAAGAATCTCACATAGAAAAGATCAAAGCATGGAAGTCTAAAGGTAAGGCAAAATTGCAGGAACTTGGACATGAGGCAGAATCATCACATCATGGCCTAAGAAGATCTATGAGGGAAAAGAAAAAACCAAAAAGGTATGGGTTTGACACCTCATTAGTAACTAAACATTCTATCTACATAGCACAGGACATAAACCAAGAGGAGCCATCATCATTTGAAGAGGCCAAAGCAAAAACAGAATGGAAGCATGCAATGAAGGAAGAGATTGAAGCACTTGAGGAAAACAACACTTGGGATTTGGTGCCCAAGATTTCATCCATGAAGGTAATAGGCTCAAGATGGGTCTATAAACTCAAGAAGAATTATGATGGTTCCATTAACAGGTATAAGGCAAGGCTTGTAGCAAAAGGCTTTGCACAAACTCAAGGAATTGATTATGAGGAGACCTTCTCTCCTGTGGAAAAGATGCCTACTATTAGGGTTTTGCTTAGTATTGCCTCTTCCAAGAATTGGAAGATACTTCAACTAGATGTAAAGAATGCATTTTTGAATGGTTGGATAACAGAAGAGGTATATATGGCACAACCACCTGGTTTTGAGAATCAAGTTTATCCTAATTATGTGTGTAAACTTAACAAAGCATTGTATGGTCTCAAGCAAGCTCCAAGAGCTTGGAATTTCAGGCTTGTTTCATTCTTGTAGGACAAATGCTTTCAACCAAGCAAGGCAGATCCTTCACTCTTTATTAAAAAGAGTAATTTTGAGGTCATCTACCTATGTGTATATGTAGATGATATTATATTGACAGGAAATGATGCAGATGGTATGAAGAAGATCAAAGATCAGATGAGAGAAGAGTTCAAGATAAGTGATTTGGGTTCACTTACCTACTTCCTAGGTTTGGAAGTTGTCTACAAAGATCATGGTTTGTTTCTCACTCAAAAGAAGTACATTAAGGACATGTTGGCAAAATTCAAGATGCAAGATTGTAAGATTGCAGGTACTCCAATGGAGGTCAATCACAAATTGAGCTCACATGAAGGTGAACTCATAGAGGACATCACATCATATCAAAGTCTAGTGGGTAGTCTCAACTATGCCACATTGACAAGAGTAGATATATGTTACAGTGTGAGTTTGCTAAGCCAATTTATGCACACACCAAGGAAACCACATATGAATGCTGCCAAGAGGATTCTCAAGTATCTCAAAGGAACCATAAATGAAGGACTTTATTATCCTTATGTATCTGATTTAGGTTTGAAGCTATTTTCTGATGCAGATTGGGCTGGCTCCAAGGAAGATAGAAGGAGCACTTTAGGTTATCTTACCTTTGCACGTTCAAAGCTTATTTCATGGTCATCCAAGAAGCAACCCACAATTGCTCTCTCTTCTACTAAAGCTGAATATAGAGGTCTTGCCATAGCTACACAAGAAGCTATGTGGATGAAGACATTATTCAAAGATCTTGGATTGGAGTTTGGAACTCCAACTATTTTTGGTGACAATATGAGTTCTATTCACTTGGCTGCTAATCCTATTTTTCATGCAAGGACTAAACATATTGAAGTTCATTATCACTATGTACGAGAGAAGGTTCTAAGCAAAGAGATTCAAATATCATATGTGTCCACTCATCAACAATGTGCAGATATTCAAACCAAAGCATTGGATGGTACAAAGCTTTGCAAATTCAAGGCTATGATTGGTTTGCAAGTAATCTTGGAAGATTGAAGACCTCAAGCATACTTGGCTTGAGGGGGAGCTATTGGAGCAAGTCTATGACAAGCCTAAGTATTGGCTTGAGTCTCACAAAGTCTTAGAAGAAGCTTTAAAAAGAAGACTATGTAAAGTTCACTTGTGAACTACCTCTTGTAACTTTTGAAGAGTTTACTTAATGTAAAAGTAAGAGAATCTTAAGTGGTTGAGTCCACTTGATCAATAATGGAAAGAGGAGCCACAAATTCGTGATTTGTGGTAGGTAGAGAATCAAATCAATCATTGATTGATTGGAGAGTGATTGAGGGAAGTTAGCCTCCCAAACTCAACTATAAATAGATGGCAGTTTTAGTCGTGGTTAGAGAGACGTATGTGAAGACCTCCAAGAGCTGAGCTTTATGCCATATCAAGGTGTGATTACAAGCACACATATGAATCAGTAAGTCATTGTATTGTACAAGCAATATACTTTCATTTTCATGATTATTTGAGTTCATCTTTCCATGTTCCTGTGAAGTGTACTACTCACTGCCATTACTCTTAGTTTTCTCAGTCAGCTTGCAGAGATGTTTTCTCTGAGCTTGGTGCATCATTTTCAGTGATTTAACTTGGTAAAGTTAGTCTCTATAATTCTACAATATTCTCACAAATTTTCATGTCATTTGGATGTTGCACTCTTCAGTTATGTTCATTTGAAGTCAACAGGGTCTGTTCATCTTCACTTCTTTGTCAGGTACCCGACTTTTTCACTCATCTTGTCAGAGCCATTTCTCAGTGGTTACTTATCCAAATTCAGTGATTTAATGCTTTTGGGATTTAGCTTACTGTCTAGTATAACCATAAAAAGTTTCATAATCATTGGATTTCAGCATGTTGAGTTATGTTGATTTTTCTACTCACTGGTCTATTTCTATAGCAGCCCGTGAAAATCGGGATGATGTCATCACTTGTTAAAACTCATTCTCAGTGTGTGGTTCATTATTTTTTATGAGATTACTCTTGAAAGTTATCTCTTTAAGTTGCCTAGACTTCCCCAAGAGGAATTGAGCTAATTGCTGCTGTGCTCAGAGAATTATTTAAAACACTAGACAGGTGTATGAACCAAGAATAGCAAGTTTTCACCTCTGAGCTAACTCCAACTTATCTGTTTTGATCTATCTTTTTGAGAGTGATCTTCCAAGGTACATAGGATGTCTAATACATCCATTGGCAAGCTAAAAGGGCCCACCATATACTCTTGGAGTTCATTTGGCTGGTGTAGATCAAGGATTTTGCAACACCTCTTCATCTTTAAGCACATACCTATCCATCTCTTCACAGTTCTCCCAAGTTTGTAACTGCAATTCCAATGGCTTGAGCGGCCTTCCTAAGGGGTAAATATCATACCCTTAGGAAATAGCAATCCTAAGGGTAAAAATATTTAATTGGGAGAAAATAAATACAAATACGCCAAGGGTTCAAACTATGGTCTTTAAGACACTTTTCCAACGGTTTCTCAATAAATTCCATAGGTTCTCTAGGTGACTTTGGACCCTTGAAAACCCATGTCTTTTGCCACTTGGAACCACATCTATAAAATGTTATCCCCCCTTTAACCATTTTCATCCTTGAAAATGTGTAGAAGTTTATTATGTGGAGTATTTCCATGTTCCCCATGATATTGCTTGTCATCAAGGTCCTTCTCTCCTTGACATGCATTTTCATCACAAGCTCCATCAAAAAATAGGGGAATCCATCTGTGGCCTAATCCTTTCTTAAAGCATTGAAACAGTATGTAACATTACACATCAAACGATAAAATAAGTGAAAAATAAGGAAAGAATGATAAGGGTGAATTAAAACATCCCTGCCTACTTGAAGATTTTGCTATGTGACAATAGGGCATCCACAACAAAATTAAGTGAAGTAGGTGGATTCTAAGACTCTCTAACTAATTTTCTATGTGGATCCATTTCTATGGACTCTTTGTGAATAAACCTACCTATTGGTGGAAGAATCAAGCCCATGAGCCTTGATTTAGCTCCAGGACTACTCTAATTATATAGTTCATATAGATGTAGTCATATGAACCCATGTTTTTTAGAAGTTCAAAAGATAAATACCTTTGACTTATCTTGGTCAAATGTAAAAGCTAAAAGTAGCATAAATCTCATTGAAAAACGAAGCTAAAGCTCATGGCTCAACTTGGAATTCAAATTCAAACTGCTCCTAAATTTTAGGTTCACTTTCATATCGATTACTCATTAGGATTCAAATTCAAATTTATGCATAGATACACCCCCTTCTAGTCATGAGGTTTTGAGCATTCATTCTACTCACTGCAAGCTAGTGTAGTCCTCCATATCTCCCTTGTATCCTATGTGCAATGTCAATACACATTATGAATCATTTATCTTCAGTACTCTTCTTTGATATAAAAGAAAAGGTGACATCTAAGCATCATGGGTGATGGATTCCCCTCATCTATTGACAAATTGGATCGAGGTAGTTATGCAATATGATCACTCAGGATGGAGACCTGCCTACAAGGAATGAAATTTTATGGTTACATATCTAGAGATGAGATGATGCCAATACTCAAAAGAAATGGTTGACTAGCACTCGAGCCAACTTTGCACATAGATGTAAAGGCTCAAGATGGAGAGGCAATGGAGGTAGAAAAGGTAGGGAGAGAGCTTAATGATCATCAAATTGTTTCCTAAGTCCTCTAATCAATCACATTACCGAGAATTGCTTCTAGAACTCAAGGAACAAAAGAAGAAGATGATACAATAGAGGAGGCTATGGAAAATCTAGAGGAGAATTCAACAACGCTTATGGATATATCAAAAAATCATATATCAACAACTAACAACGTGGATAAAAATGAATGAGAGACTACAAAAACTATATGGATGATGAATCGTAATAAGATTCACTTCTTCTCATGAGCATGACTATGAATAAATGTAAGGTAGATGAGCATGCACTTTATATATATTTAGGATGCTCAAATCATGTGGTAGGAAATGGAGCTCTACTATCAAAAATGGAAGACCCGAAAATAAGACATGAATTGCAAATAAAAGATGAAACGAGGCATTGCATTGTGAAGATAGGTAATGTGAGGACTCCAAATGGTAATATGAACTTACTAAGCATAAAACTATGTCTGCCTAGTATTAGGGAGAACCTCATCAATGTAGGTGAATTTTGTAAAAGAAATGTAGGTAAAATTCACCAAGTATGGAGTATTTGTTTAAGACCCACATCAAGGATTCAAGAAGATAGCAAGAGGACAGAAATCAAGCAGATTTTTCACCTTTGAAATCCAAGACACCAAGAAGATTGCATTATTATGGCACCCAAATTGTATGGGATTTAGAGATTTGGCATAAAAGGTTAGCTCATATAGGTGAAAGATATCTCAAAAAAATCAATAGGGATTATATTGTAGTTGGTTTACGAAACATATCCAAATAACATATTATATCCAAATGTAGATCTTCAAAATTTGGTAACTCACACATGCAACCATTCACCAAGAAAGCCTGCATACATGGAGATCTATTGGAGCTAGTCCACATAGACGCACGAGGATCAAGGAAGAAGCCTTCAATCTCTAGATCAAGGTGCAATGTGTCATTCATAGAATGTAGGAGATGGACAATTTTATATTTTAGGAATCATAAGGATGAAGTATTTTCATGTTTCAAATAGTATTTAGCTCTTGTGGAGAGCCAAATAGGTAAAACTCAAAAAGGGCTAATTTCAAATAGAGGGGGAGAATATTTCTCTCATTACTTTGGTTCATATCTCCAAACGAGAGGTATCAACAGGGAAATTCACCACTAGATATACTCCTAAGAAAAATGCACTGACAAAGAGAAGAAATACCACAATTGTGTAGGCTGCAAGGTCAATGCTAAATGAAAAGAAACTTCCTAACTACTTGTGGGTAGAGGAAGTTCAAAAAACATCTATTTGGTGAATAGACTTCAATCAGAGGTTGAGGATGGCATGAACCAATATGAAGCATGGAAGGGAAGGAGATCACCTAGCCTTGTTGATTGCAAAATCTTTGGGTGCATTGCATATCTGCACATACCTCCATAGATTACAAGAGAATTGGACCCTACGACAAAGAAATGTATCTTCATTGGCTATGGCCTTAATGAAAAAGGTTATAGGTTTTATAGTCTAAGATATAAAGGATTCATTATAAGTAGAGATGTTGTCTTCGATGAAAAATGATTATGCTTTGAAGATAATGCAAGAGGATTAAATTACCTTATGATCGAGAGGAGGAATTTCAAAATCTATCAAGAGGAATGAGTACACAATTGAAGCATCAAGTGGTTCTGATGATGATCAAAAGACTCCAAGGAAGGAAATAAATTCTTGGAACTCTAAAGGCAAAGCAAAAGTGCAAGAGTTGAGTGATGTTGTAGAATCCTCTCAACAAACAATTAGAAGGTCAACGAGAGACAAGAGAAAGCCAAAAAATCATGGCTATAATACTTTATTGGTTACTGAAAAATTCCATATATCTAGCACATGACTCAAATCAAGACTAGTGGCCAAAGGATACACACAAAAAATAAGGAATTGATTATGAAAAACCTTTCTCACTAAGATTCCAACAAAGGTTCAAATAACTAAGGTAATTATGACTATTACAACTTCAAGAAATTGAAAGATCTACCAAATGGATGTAAGGAATGCTTTTTGTGAATGAATGGATGCGTAAGGAGTTATACATGGCTCAACCTCTTGTTTTTGAAGCCTCACTACATCCTACATATGTATGCAGGTTAAGAAAATCTTAGTATAGTTTGAAGCAAGCACCTAGAGCTTGAAATCATAGGTATGCCAACTATTTGCAGGAAAAGGACTTAAATGTGGGCAAATGAGATCCATCGCTCTTCATTAAGAGTAACCAATCAAAAGTCATATACTTATGTGTATAGGTTGATGATATTGTAATTAAAAGTAATAATGCTAAAGCAATTATGAGGTACATAGTTGATTTCATGGTCTT
>CM035413.1:32272696-32280196 GCA_020310875.1 Ceratopteris richardii | reverse complement strand
CAAGATAAATCAAGCTGAACACAAAGTGGAAGAAGAACTCCAAATAATATTTCCATTAAAATGATCTTTTACATTTCCTGTGTAAGTACAAGTGTAATGTGAATCTACAATAGAAGCTGATCATAGCTTTCCTCAGGCTCAAGGATATTGGGATCCTCTGGAACATTAGAACCCATAACCTGCCTCTCTTGCTCCAAAATTGGCTCTTCAAGGTCAGCCATGTCCCCCAGTTCATCTGCAAGTGGGGGAACAGGCTCCCTTGAAGCCGGTTGGAATCTCTCCGTGTCTGCAATGTGCTTCCTTCCAACCTCTTGGTCTTCATCTGGGCATTCATTCAGCCCATTGATTCTCATTTTAATAAAGCTCACTTGAGCATCATCCTTCTCCACAGCTATGCAATGCCTGAACATCTTTAAAGAGCAAGCCAGAGTCGTTCCTGAAACAGCAGAAAACCACTTAGAGGTGTCAATCAACTATGACTAATGAAAACTGTGAAAATTGAAATTACCTGTGCTCGAAAAAAGGTCTAGGACCCAGTCATCATCATTGGAGAATAGCTGAAGCAATCTCATTATGAGTTTTTGTGGCTTCTGATAGGGGTTAACCAATGTCATGTCCCCAGCTACATGACGAAGTTTCTTGGTAACGGCTGGGAACATGAGCACATTTGAGATCCCATTCTCATTGCAATGCTCCCTGAATCTCCTTTTGCTTACTTCATCATAATAGCCAACTGTAATGCATTCAGTGGCGCTCACAAACCTATGCAAAGGAGTGTGATTCACATTTGTCTTCACCCTGCAAACAAGAACTATGAGTCACAGAGAGCATCATTAAAGCCACGGAGATAGAAAGAGCATTACTTACCATGTGAGGCACTCCACGGCATGACATCTTGCCTTCAGAGCAGTTGAAACAGAGAAGGACTGGTCTCTGCTATGGAAAATTACTATCCTCCAAAGAGGAGACATAGTCAACTCTGCAAAATCAGTGACCATCTTCCGAATCTGAGGGTGTTTGAAGGGTTCATCATCATTAACTGATCCCAACATCCTAAATCCATAGGGTATGTCTGCTATGAGAAGGGAGAAATGTTTCCTAGGCACAACAGAACAAATATTATTTACATCACTACAGTATACATTGTAATATACAGGCCTAAGGGGGTCTAGGGGATTGGAGAAGCATTTAAGATCAGGTTCATCATCAAAATCCATCTCCTTGGCTTTCAGCCTAGATTTCTCATGCCTTGCTCTTTGAATGTGAGCCAGGAATGCAGGGGGGCAATCATCTACTAGCTCCGCAGACTTACTTTTCTTTGGTTTCTGCAGAAAAAAGTGGAAAGACAACTAAATGAGCTCTTCAAAACAGCAAGCAGAACATAAGAAAGCGATGAATGGCATCGATTTCATGTGGGGGTAGATGCCAGGCATCGACTTTCTACTGGAAGTCGATGCCTGGCATCGACTTTAGGACATTAGTCGATGCCTGGCATCGACATATGCCACGAGGTCGATGCCAGGCATCGACTTATGCTGCAGGTCGATGTCGAGCATCGACTTATGTCCCCAAGTCGATGCCAGGCATCGACTTTTGGCTGCAGGTCGATGCCAGGCATCGACTTTTGGCTGCAGGTCGATGCCAGGCATCGACTTTTGGCTGCAGGTCGATGCCAGGCATCGACTTTAGCCGTAAGTCGATGCCAGGCATCGAGTTCATACTAAAAGCCTGGCATTAAATTTGTTTGGTGAATCAAGGCATCTAACATAATGGCAAACCAGGCAAAACCTCAGAAAGAGAACCTACCCAATCACGGAAAAGGATGAAATAGTCTGATAAAGCTTTGTAGGATGATGTGGTTGGATAGTCTCTTTGGACCTCTGTCCAAGAAAAGCAACCCAGCCTCTTCATCATGACCTCCTGAATCTTCATGTAAACTTTATGACTACAGTCACAGAAATTAAAAAGAGACTAGGTGAGAACAGAAACATGGGAGGAGGGAAAAAGGATCTGAGAATAACATACATACTTATTGAGCTCAGTCACCATCTCCTCCAGGCTTAAGTCCTTGGAGATTACCCTCGACAAAGTTGATATGATCAATGTATCATCCTTGATTCCTTGAAGGGCCCTCCATGGTGTGAGCTTCATGTCCTCGGGAGCCTCTTCAATTGAGAGGTCAGCTTTCTTTCCCTTTCCCTTCAGATCAACCTGTGGGTCTGGCCTCGACTTTCGTTGCTTCTGGCCCTTGACTTCCCTGTTCTCCCACATTGTGAGAATTCTATCCTGTAGATCCCAGATCTCACCTGTTCTGAATGCCAGTTGAAACCATGGATCATATTTCCTCAAGGCATCAGACTTTGTATTCTCATCCAGTGCAATTCCAACCTCAATAAGGCATTGCTTTCGTAGATTGGGATGTATTCTTCCAGCTTCCTTAACAAGACAATCTTCATATTCATGGTGGAAGAACCGAATTCTCTCTATGGAGGACATTTTTTGCCTGTAGTCATTGTCATTGTTGTGATCCCAAGCAAGAATCTTGGCTTCCTCAGTTGTAAGACCAGCATATATCTTACACTCTGCATACCTAAAGAAAAATGTGGTAGGGTGCTCCTTCACGAGCTGTCTACGGGCCTCTGCAGAGTGTGAACCTCCAATCACATAATAAGTATACTCCTCAAATGAACCCTCATTGAACTCTTCAACAGAGCTGCACTAATTCGGATCCACCATAACAAGGAATGGCACAACAGTAGCGTGAGGATTTATTCTCATTTTCTTCTTAAGATTCTGCACATGCAAATTGTGTGGCTCCCTGATCTCAAGGGGCCTCCTCCCTGTGACTGGATCTATAGGTGGCCTGTGGATGATATTGATTGGAAGGTGGAACAACTGCCCCTTCTTCACAATTTTTCTTTTAGCTATATCCTCCCTCATCTTGTTCTGCTCAGTACCAAGAACACCCGAGGCAAGCTCTCCACCGGGTGCAACAATTATATCCTCAGAGCTAGAGCTTGAGTCAGAAGACTCCTCTTCTGAAATTCTCTTCTTTTTCTTTTGAAGCTTTTTCTGCACGCTCTGCTTACCCCTTGCCTTTACAGGGGTCGTCTTCTTCTGTTGTGTTGGCATGATATTGCCCTGGATCCATGGCATGAGGTCTTTGATGAAATTCACTGAGTCTCTGCATATCTGAGCTAGCCCTTCTGGAACACAGCACTCTGGGCACAAGAAATCCATCTTGCATATGACATTTCTTAATCCTTTTGATGTCTCCACCAAGAAAAGCAGGTTGTCAGAATCTTCATCTTCATAATCTAGTTTGTAAACAAGGCCATATTGAAAACCTTGTGTTGTCGTGATCTTTCCTCTGCCATAAGCCCCTGCGAACACAAGGAGGACTGCATTCTTCTCTTCAACGTACTGGAGGCACCACTCTAGATTTGTCATGTCATGAAGTGGACGATCTGTCCTCATTACCTCCGTCTCCCTAGACCTTTCCCTCATATTTGGATCTTCCACAGGAATTTTTATGCTACTCTGTCCACCTGAGGATATTCCTAGTGGGTTGCTGGCCTTCTCAGAGGATAATGGTGCAATAATTTTCTTTGCTTTTGCTTGGTGACCAACTCCTTTGTCACGTTGCTGGTCAACAGAGCCCATGGTGACTCTGAGCTTCTTGATGGGCCTTTCATCCTTGTACTCCGCATCCTTGAAGGCACTTGGAAATATCAGATCAAACGTAGATGTGGTTTTGAAAGGCCGAAGTCCATGCCAGGCATCGATTTTGAGCTTTAGGTCGATGCCAGGCATCGATGTTTAAGTGAATGTCGATGCCAGGCATCGACTTTGTGTGCAAGTCGATGCCAGGCATCGACTTGAGGGTGAAAGTCGATGCCAGGCATCGACTTGGGGTGCAAGGGTCAATGCTTGGCATCGACTTTTGGGCCCAACTCGATGCTTGGCATCGACTTTTGGGCCAAGTCAATGCCTGGCATCGACTTTTACCCTCAAGTCGATGCCTAGCATCGACTTGCACACAAAGTCGATGCCTGTCATCGACTTGGGCCCAAAACTCGATGCCAAGCATCGACTTGGGCCCAAAAGTGATGCCAAGCAGCGACTTTGCACCCTAAAGTCGATGCCTGGCATCGACTTTTCAGTGCATGTTGATGCCGGCAAGTCGATGCTTGGCATCGACTTCTGAGCCCAAGTCGATGCCTGGCATCGACTTTCAGGTGTAAGTCGATGCCTGGCATCGACTTGTCGGTGCAAGTCGATGCCAGGCATCGACTTGGAGCCCCAAGTCGATGCCTGGCATCGACTTGAGGCTGCAAGTCGATGCCTGGCATCGACTTGCAGGTGGAAGTCGATGCCAGGCATCGACTTTCAGGTGTAAGTCGATGCCTGGCATCGACTTGTCGGTGCAAGTCGATGCGTGGCATCGACTTGGAGCGCCAAGTCGATGCCTGGCATCGACTTGAGCCTGCAAGTCGATGCCAGGCATCGAGTTGTACATTCTTTGGGTCCATATTTCTAGAGGTCAGAAAAATAAATACCTAAAAATCAGACTTGTTACACAGACATACATAGGGAATCTTTTTGGAATCTTTATTTATGGTATTATTTTGTTTACCTCTTGGTACTTTTGCCAACATTCTTCTTCTCCATCTGACTTGGCTTGCTGGTATGCTGAGCTCTGTGCTCCATGGCTGTCTGTGCTCTGCTGCTCTCTCTTGCTCGTGGATTTTGAAAATGCGAATGATCTCCTCCTCTGGTATTTATAGGCAATTGGGTAACTTGAACCACAGACTAACTGGATCTAACTGAATGAGTCCAGTTGCTAACTAAATTTTTCAACTTATCTAACCAGGGAATATCACCCACAGTAATAGGCTGTTTCAGAGCCACTTTTATGAGATATTCATAGACCCTTGCAACTATTTATATACATTTGCATAGAAATTACATTTCAATGGCAAGAGTATGGTATGTCCATGAGGATGTCTAAACTCTTGTAGAGATTTGTTTCTTAGAATCTCTTTCTTGGGAGAAAATGAAGTCATAGTTGTGTTGACTGTGGGAGACTAATGACATCTTTATAGTATTACCTTGTAACTCACATTTATCTTGTAACTCACTGTTGAAATGGAAAATCAATGTATGAATAAACATTCAAGTACAGAACCTTGCAACTATTTATATACATTTGCATGGAAATTAAGCTTCAATGGCAACAGTATGGTATGTACATGAGGATTTCTAATCTCATGTAGAAGTTCTTTCTTTATTTGATTATAATAGTTATCCGCAGCTATTGGCTACAACCAACAAAAAAATGTATTTCCGTTGCTTGGGAGAAAATCAGGTCTAAGTTGTGAGATTAATGACATCTTTATAGTGTTATCCTCCACACACTTTAGTTCATATTCACATTTATCTTGTAACACAATGTTGAAATAAACATTCTGTGTACCTCTTTTACACATAATTCTTTTTTAATATACTTTCATCTACCTCTTTGATATCTAGCCAAGACCACAATAAAACCTAATCCTTGAAATCTTAAAGGAATGTAAAATTTCTTCTTGTATAGGGTTCAATGGCATAGCATATTCCAGTTGGAACTCAACTTGGATATATTCCAGTTGTAAAATCTCTTCTTGTAAAATTTCTCCAAACAATTTTATTATATATTCCTGTTGGAACTCAACTTGGATATGTTTTGATTCATTCACAATGCTTAGACTCAATGACTCATATGTAGTTAGAAATCAACTGTGTTTCTCATTTGAATCAAAAGTGAATCAAATCTTTGGTTCCCTTATTAGTGTATAT
This sequence comes from Ceratopteris richardii, assembly GCA_020310875.1. Taxonomy (NCBI): domain Eukaryota; kingdom Viridiplantae; phylum Streptophyta; class Polypodiopsida; order Polypodiales; family Pteridaceae; genus Ceratopteris; species Ceratopteris richardii. The sequence continues at coordinate 32,274,358 of CM035413.1, read as the reverse complement.
TTGAGTAATTAAGTGATTTGATGTAATTTGATGTTTAATGTTATTTAATGTACTTTAATAAGCTTTTGATTTCATATCTTCTTGATGTGACATTTGATGTGACATCTTCAGTTGATCTCGGATTTCTACTTATTTAAAAAGGACATTCATCTTCAGTCTTCTGTGAACTCAGTGAAGATGAGCTCAATCTTTTCAGTGGATGCTTGGGCATCAGCTTCCTCTGCTCATATTGATTCATTGTTCTCAGTTGAACCTCTCCAGAGAAGTGATGATCCCTATGATTTAGAACGTGCTGATGATTCCATGTTTTCTGTTGAGTCATTTAAGTTATCCAATTCACAGTGCAATGCTGCTCAACCAAATGCACCTCTTGATCTCCCATCTGATCCAACCATTGATCTCCCTTCTGACTCAAGTGCATGTGGAGCAACGAAAAAGCAAAGCAAGCTCAATCTACGATTTAAAAGAAGGTCTCGTGAAGTAAGTCGAAAAAGATTTAAATTTCTTACTTCAGATAGACAGATTGCATTGGATATTGTGAAGCATTGTTGTGGCTTGAAATGTTTGTACAATTTAGGAATGAAGAAACTAAAGCACATAAGAGAAAAATTCCTCCATTTAGATAGTGAAATTCAAGATATATACCTTGTTTCTTGCATGCAAATGATTGAGGATAACATGTCAGTAACGCGTGTTGGTTTTGAATATTTCTTTACTCAAGGGATGCCATGTTGTAGGGCTGCATTTAAAATTGCAATGGGTGTAGGAAATTTTAGAATACATAGGGTTCAACAAGGGTTTTTGAATGGGGATCTCATTTTGGATACGTTCCATGTTGGGACCAAAGGATCTGTTGGACGTCATGCAATGAATTGGATGATGAACTATTTTAGCTTGCATTGTGAAGTTATGCCTACAACTGGAAGGTTGCACTTGTCAGATAACTTTACTCGTCGAGAGGTATTTCAAATATATAGAGAAGACATGGAAAATAGAAATGAGAAGTATGTGTTGTATCGTCACTTTACTCGATTATGGAAGGAACAGTTTAACAATGTTTCTATTCCTCGTAAAGTTAGAATGGGTGAATGTTCAGTTTGCGCCACTTTGAAAAACATGGCAAAAGGGGCTACAACACCACAAGAAAAGCATAATTTTAAAAACCTTCTTAACAACCATCATGACAGTCAAGCATTAGAGAGAAAGAAAGCAATTCATCATCGAAGTAAGGCACTCAGAAATCCGGAGCGTTATATGTGTTTGTTGATCGATGGTATGGATTAAAAAAAAACTTGTTTGCCACATTTTTATCGCATCCCTAAGGACATTGGAGATGAAGTCCTTGTGCAAATGCATTTGGTTGGTGCTTTGGTATACAATGGAACTGTAGTGTCCAAGGTTTTCTTCACATATCCGAATGTGCATAATGATCCAAACCTTACAGTTACTATCATTCATCGTGTTTTGCAATCATGGAAGGGTCTTTTGCCACCAACTCTATATTTGCAACTAGACAATACTGCAAGAGAGAATAAAAATTCTACAGTCTTTGGATATTTAAGCATGCTTGTTGAAAAACAGGTGTTTCAGAAGGTTAAGGTAAATTTTCTTCTGGTTGGCCACACTCATGATCACATTGATCAAATGTTCAGTACTTTCTCT
>CM035413.1:32217696-32262696 GCA_020310875.1 Ceratopteris richardii | reverse complement strand
TACCTTTTCCCTCAAGAAATGATACTGAATCTCTATATGCTTAGTTCTGGCATGAAAAATAGGGTTAGCTGCCAAATACAAAGAACTCACATTATCTCCAAAAATAATTGGAGTACTCTGATCAGTTTCAAAAATCTTCATCAAGGTCTTCAACCATATCACTTCTTTTGCAGCTTCTACCATTCCTTTATACTCAGCTTCTGTGGATGATAAAGCAACTGTATGTTTCTTCTTTGAACACCAAGAAACTAATTTATCTCCAATATAACAGAGATACCCATGAGTAGACCTTCTATCATCTGAGTCACCTGCCCAATCTGCATCACTAAACACTTTGATTCTTGTGTCAGAAGTAAATCCATAATACAAACCTTCACTTAGGGTTCCTTTGATATATTTGAGTACCCTTTGAGCTGCAATCCAATGAGTCTTCTTTGGACAATGCATAAATTGTGACAACACACCTACTACATATGATAGATCTGGCCTTGTCAAGGTAGCATAGATTAAACTACCTACAAAACTCTGATATTTCTTTATATCATTGAACTCTTCACCTCCATACCTGCTCAATTTATGATTTACCTCTAATGGTGTAGTTGAAGTCTTGCAATCCTCCATGTTAAACTTAACTAGAAGATTCTTCAAATACCTCTCTTGTGAAACATATACTCCATGTTGAGTATATACAATCTGCATTCCTAGGAAATAAGATAAGTTTCCCAAATCACTTATCTTAAACTCCTTCTCTATTTGCCTTTTAAGTTCATTGATTCCTTGAGCATCTGTTCCTGTGATAATAATATCATCAACATAAATACACAAGTAAATGTACCCATTTTCACTTGCCTTCACTAGCAAGCTACTATCTGCCTTTGATGCTTGAAATCCACATTCATTCAAGAACTTGACAAGTCTGTAATTCCAAGCTCTTGGGGCCTGCTTCAACCCATACAAAGCTCTCTTGAGCTTACACACATAATCTGATCCAATTGAATTCATGAAACCTTCTAGTTGCTCCATGTATACTTCATCTGCAATGTACCCATTTAGAAATGCATTTTTCACATCTAATTGTGACAACTTCCATCCTTTACAAGCAGCAATAGCAATCAATGTTCTAATTGTAGACATCTTAGCAATAGGACTAAAGGTTTCATCATAATCTACCCCATAACTTTGGGCATAACCTTTGACCACAAGTCTAGCCTTGTATCTAGACACCTTACCATCTGCAAACCTTTTTGTTTTTTATACCCACTTACATCCAATGACTTTCTGATTCTTTGGTCTTGGTACTAATTCCCAAGTTTCATTTTCAAGTAGAGCATCATACTCTTCCTGCATTGCCTTCTCCCAATTCTGTTTACCTTTGGCTTCTTCATAAGTGATTGGATCTTCTTCTATCTTCACAATGTAAGCATAATCTTTTGTTGTTAAAAAAGATGTATCATAACTATACCTTATAGCCTCTTTCCTTTCCCTTGAAGATCTTCTGATCTCTGCACTTCTTGAAGTCTCAGCCTCATTTGATTCTGGATCAAATCTTGGCCCATCTTCTACATGATCCTGAAATCTACTTTTAGAGTCAACATCATCAATACTTTCTTCATACATTTTTACTTTTGCCTTCCCTTTTCTTTGTATCTCTTCAACTCCTGCATAATCATTTGTTGATCCTATATACCATGTGTTTTGCTCATCAAATGTAACATCTTTGGTAACAAGAAATTGCTTTGTGGATGGACTCCACAACCTGTAACCCATCTGTCTATCATCATATCCAATAAACACATATTTCTCTGCTTTGGGTTCTAGCTTATGTCTTAATTGTGAAGGAACATAAGCATATGCTACACATCCAAATACCTTACAATGATCAAGAGTAGGTTTCTTACCCCACCATGCTTCATAAGGAGTTCCTCCATCCAAAGCTTTACAAGGTAACCTATTCACAAGGTATGTTGCAGTATTAATAGCTTCTGCCCATAAGTAATTTGGACAATTCTTTTCCTTCATCATTGCTCTTGCAAATTCTACAAGAGTCCCATTTCTCCTTTCTGCTACTCCATTCTGTTGAGGGGAGTACCTGCAAGTTACTTCTCTTCTTATACCTGCATTCCACAAATAATCATCAAACTCTTTAGAGAAATACTCTCCCCCTCCATCTGACCTTAACCTCTTAAGCTTTTGCCCTGTGATCCTTTCTGCATAAGCATGATAATGTTTGAATGTCTTGAAGACTTCTGATTTATCCTTGATTACATATAAAGTAATCCATCTGGTTGCATCATCAACAAACAACACATAATATCTGGATCCATTTATGCTATAGTCCCTTGAGGGACCCCATACATCTGTATGAACCAATTCAAGCATATTTGAATGCTTGTACCCTGATTTGTTGTAAGAACCTTTGTGTGCTTTACCTAATTGACAAGCTTCACACTTGTACACCATATGTTGCCCTTCAACACTTGGCAATCCAAGCACCACCTGGTTCTTTGACATTTCCTTTATAGCTCTCTCATTGAAATGACCCAGCCTTTTATGCCATAAGTCTAGTTCAAACATCTTTTGACTTCCATAAGTAAATAATGCATGTCCCACATTACCTTGGACTTTGAGAGTAAACAATCTTCCTTCCTTTTTTCCTGCAATTATATTTCTATATCCCTGATTTGGATCTTGCACATAAACACCATCATTTGTGAACCTCACTTCATATCCTTTCTCCACAATTTGCCCTACACTTATCAAATTTTTGGGAATAGAAGGAACATAAAGTACCTTGCTCAAAAGTGTACTTCCACTCTTTGTCTTCACTGATCCAATGCTCTCCACTTTATGTTTGGTATTGTCACCTGTTTGAACTGTATGCCCATTCACCTTTGCTTCCATATCAGTCATCAAGGATAGATTCCCACTCAGATGGTTGCTACATCCTGAGTCAATATAAAACAGTCTTTGATCTTCTCCCACTGATTCACGAGTTGCATTCAAGATAAGAGTCATATCATCCTTCTGATCTGATGCATAGTTATAATAATTGTTGTTGTAGGACTGAGATTGGAAGCTTCTTCCACCTCCTCTAGCATATGATGTCCTACCACCTCTTCCTCTGAAATTGCCTCTTTGGTTTCTGCCTCCTCTACCTCTTTGATTAAAACTCTGATTATTGTTTCCACCATTTTGATTGTTATACCAACAATCATTTGCCAAATGATTTGTTCTGCCACAAATCCAACAAGCTTTAGCATTATCTTTGGTCTTACCTCCTCTTCCTTTACCTCTGAAATTCATCTTTCCTTTTGTAAAGTTAGCTTGGCTTGAAGTCCCTTCATCATCAGTTGACTACTTTCCCTTGCCATTCTTTTTCTTGTCCTTGGAGTACATAGCTTGACTTGCACTTCTATCATTGTCTCCTTTAATGTCCTGCTCAAAAGTTAGCATGTGTCCTAGCAATTGATTAAGATCAGGAGTAAAGTGATCAAGTGACAACGCTATGGATAATATGAAAGGCTTCCACTTCTCATCTCCTCTCAGACCTGTAAGTATTTGTCTTACCAACTTATCCTCTTCAATGTCTTCATCCACTGCTCCCAAGCTATCTGCAATATCCTTCATCCTTGCCACATAATCAGAAATTGATTGTGAGCTCTTCTTCTTGAAAGTTGTGAACTCAGCCCATAGTGAGGACTTCCTTGACTTGGTTGTATTTTGGAAATGCTCCTCCAAAGCATTCCAAACATCTGTTGCACTTTCCAATCCTCTAATGTGAGGTAAAAGATAATCATTTACAGCCATGTAAATAATACTCCTTGCTTGAGCATCCTTTCTCATCCAAGTCTTCAAAACTGCAAGCTCTTCCCTAGTTGGAATACTAGGATCTGCAAATTCAGGCTTTTCTTCTTCTCTTGTAATGAATGCCATCAAATCTTTACTCATGAGGTGTGCCTCCATCCTCATGGACCAAGCTGGATAGTTTTCCCTATCTAGCTTATCAATCTGCAAGCTTTCTCCCATCTGTTAGACGGCCGCCGAATAAGGACAACTGTAGTAGGACAGCCGCCTTAAATAGAAAGAACCTTTCGAGAAATGTGCAGGTAACAAAAGATTCGTGCACCACTGTAAAAAATTCGTCTATATAAGGCAATGAGAAAAGAATGGCGGAGAGCACGCCCATTTCGGGACTTGCAGTGTCTTGTTTAAGTTTGTCTTTCTATTCGGTTCTATTCTGTTAAGTGTATCTTCTATTCTGTCTGTGAGCGCCCATTTTGGGAATGGCAGTGTATTATTGAGTGCATATTTCGGATCTGTCTGTTTCTGTCCTGTTCTGTTGCGCGTTGCTTAGTAGTTTGTTCGCATCTTAATATATAGTTACGAACAAGTTGCAGTGTGTTACGAAGTTGTCGGTAATGGTTCAGTGTGTCGCTGAGTATTGTTAAGTGTGGCTTGTTGTTATCAGACTTCGGCGAAGCAGAGAGCATGGAAGTAGTCTCACTGTTGGTCTGTTAAGGTTTTGTGAAGTAACGGAAGTCGATACAATAGTCTGCGTTCTCTGGGGATTCCGTTCCCAGGAAGGACTTGTATCTGCAAGAGCGTGTGTGCCTTGGAACTAGTGATAAGATTGTTACGGTTCGGCTATTGTTTACATACCGTAAGTTGTATACATTGAGTATAAGTGTTCGATGTGCCTCCGAGTCAAGAATAGGTGCATCTTGTGTAATATTCGGTGAAGGAAGTAGAGTAGTTAAGAAGTTAAGTCAGAACCGAACTACTGCTCCCCTGCTATAGCAGAACTAGCCCGGAAATTTCAACGTCCCAGTAAGCCGCATAGTAGCAGTGTTCAGAGACTAATACTGAGCTAAGACGTGATAGAGTATTTAATGTTTGTGTGAGAGGTTGGGAAAATAGTACAGGGCCTCTGTCTAACAGACCCCTACCACTCCCAAGGACCCACGTGGTTAAGGGGAACATTTACTGTTAAGAAGGTTCAGAATCGGCTGAACTGGAAGTACTTTGAACTCGAAGTAGAAGTGACGATTAAACGTTTAACATTTGGCACCGTCTGTGGGAAAGTGGCATCAGGTTGCCAGTTATCTATGAAAGTGGCACTAGAGTACCAGTTGTTTGTCAAAAGCAAAACGTTTAGTTAACATTCGAAGTAACTAGCAGTAGCAGCAGGCCCAGATTGTTGCAAACTGCTCAGATAGGGTTACTGCGTAATGATACATGCCGGTTACTCGATCTGGTGAAACATATCCTAAGAACTGTAAGACTAAAGTGAGTAAAGCGATAAAGATAGCCTTGAAAGAAGGTCTAACCCAATCTGACCCAGTGGTCAAACAAACTGAGAACGTCACGATTGATTCCGGTCATACTCCGGTGGAACAATCAACACCTTTGGTGCATTCTGGTGCTACTTCGACCCAGCCTATCGAAGATATAGCAATTTCAGAATCTACCAACACGCCGTTAGAAACCAGTCTAAACTCAGAGTTAGAAACGATCAGAAACCCTCTAGGAAAAGAGATCGGTAAAAGCGAAAAAACCCTGCATTCTGGCACAATTTTGGCTCATTCCGGTGATATTCCGGTGATAGAATCACCAACTGTAGGCAAAGACTTTGCAATTTTTGCAGAATCTTCAGCCCAATCAGCGTGCCTGGAAGAAAGATTTCGGATATTGGATATCCAGAAGGAAGGAAGACTCTTTGAAGCAAAAGTGTGACGCATTCTAAGTGAAAACAACATACCGGAAGGCACGCCATCCGGTGACAAAAGTTTCGATAGTTCAACTAACCAACATCAAGATACAAAAGAAAAGCGGAATACACTCATAATGAACGAACAACAGCAGCAACAACAGTTATGTCAACCAAGGCCCCCTCCAACAGGAGTGACATATACGAAATTCGATGGATTCCCAGGAGATGATCCGGATGCTCACGTACGCACTTTCGAGATAAGTTATGCAGTTCTTAACCATCCACCGGATCAGGCATATAAGGCCATCGTTTTTCAATCAACACTGGTAAATGAAGCAGCTAGATGGCTCACGGAATATGACATAAATCATTTTGGTACCTATGATGCAGTACGAGATGCTTTTCTGCAACGATTCAGGTTAAAAAAGAATCCCGCCGAAATCTTTGATTATTTACAGAACAACTGACAGAAGGCGAATCAGACTGTCCAGGAATATGCTACACTTTTTAGAACACACTTGCGATAGATACCACAGGCCCATGCTAACTTACCGGATGATGTCATCACTCAGTGGTTTATCAATGGTTTAATCTCGCAATTGAAGCAGATCATGATCATAAGATGTGTCGGAACAATGACGTTGGATGCAGTCATTGCCATGGCTCTGCAGCTGGAATCCAAAGTAGGTGGATTTACAGAAGATCTGGAGTGGTTAAAGACGAACAAAACTATGAATGAAGATATAACCAGACAAGCGTACTATATCACATGCAAAAATTTAGGGCATACTAGTGCCAATTGTGCGCTAAATCAAACGTTCTGCGCTATCTGCAACACTGCTGGACACACCACCGGAAATTGCGTTTACAATGCCAAAATACAGGGAACAACAATAGTCAATGCTGTTATTCAAGAACATGGACAGGCAGCGAATCACTATGTACCTCCGCAACTGAGAAACAATCAACCGCAAGGATATCAAAACTACCGGGGACAGAGAAACAATAACTATAATGCAAACCGCTGGCAGAACGAACCACTACCAGAAAATCCCAATTTACCACCGCCACGCTGTCATTTTTGTGGTGAATTCGGACACATTAGAAGATTTTGCAAGGATGCAGCTGAGTACGATCAAAGGAAGGAGCGGCAAAACCCAATGGCCAACATGGTACAAATTACACCAGTAGAAACGCAAGCTGCTACAGTACAGACCCAATCAGGTAAATAGCTACAAACAGCAGCAGAAGTATTCGAACCAGGGATACGAGAACAACATAGGATGTATAACAAGGCTAGTCACTGGACCGCAACAAAACCACCAGTGTTCCCAGAACCTATTCCGGTGACTCAGGCTTCGTCGAAGGAAGGAACGCAACAAAAGGAAACAACTGCGGAGCCATCATCAGTAGTAGGCATAATAGCAGAAACTTCTACACCAGCGGAGACCTCAAGACCGAAGGAGCAGGACAACCAACCTCAATAAGCCTGGGAAATTTTATCCAAGGCATCTATCACTTTGCCTCTCGGCCAACTACTAGCATTAGTACCTGGGATTCGACAACAGTTCCAGCAACAGTTTAGTCCGGTGCCTTCTTGTATTCCGGCAACAGCAGTAGTTCAATCGGAACCTGATTCTACCGTTGATCATTCGGTTCCCTTGATTACAGTATGGTACAAGAATCATAAAATTACGCAGGTACTGATTGATGGAGGATCTGGTGTGAACATTGCAACAGCATCCTTGTGCAAAAGGTTAGGATGGACCGAAGTTGAACTAGTGCAATTTTTTGTTAGAATGGCAGATCAATCTAGAGTCCACCCTGTAGGACTTGTGCGAAATGTACCCATCACTTTACAAGGTACGACCTTTAAAATGACGTTTGTTATACTAGATTTGCCAGAATCCACTTTGGATTACAACCTTCTTTTCGGCCGACCTTGGCTGAAGCATGCGAAGGTAATACAGGACTGGTCCGCACAAGAACTTACGTTCAAAGATGCCAACCGTAGATATGTAGTAAAATTAGATGCTATACAATCGTGCGAGCTCCACGCCAGACCATATTTTGCTGAACCAGTCAACATGTTAGATGGACTATCAGATGATGAGGAGGAGGAATTTATGAAGAGTAATGCTGATTTAATGTCTGTATGAACTGTCGATCTACAGTCCGTTATAGATAACTGGAACACTTCGGTTTGTACAATCATACCTATCACTAACAGAGTTAAGCATGAAGGTAGTATCTCCACACATGATGATGAATTACAATCGTTGTTCAAGTCAACAGACGATGCAGAGAAACCGCAACAATTTTATGTCCCTGAAGACCAGTTGACCACGTACAATCTAGGAGATGAAGAGCATCCATGACCTGTAAAGATAAGGCAAAACTTACCGGAATCATTTAAAGCTGACTTGATTCAACTACTTCGCAAATTCTTAGACGTCTTTGCATGGGATTACAAAGATATGAAAGGACTAGACCCGCGCATCTATCAGCACAGAGTCATGCTGAAGCCTGAAGCTAAACCGAATAAGCAGCCTAGCTATCGGATGAATCCCAATTATGCATCACAGGTGAAAGCCGAACTTGATAGATTATTAAAAGTTGGATTCATCGTACCAATAGAACATGCTGAATGGATTTCACGAATTGTGATCATGCCAAAGAAAAATAAGCAACTACGCATCTGTGTCGACTATCGGAAATTAAATGCAGCAATAGTACCGGATCCTTTCCCGATCCCCTTTCTGGATACCATGCTTGATAGGGTAGCAGGTCATGAAATGTATTCCTTCTTAGACGGATACAGCGGTTACAATCAGGTTAGAATGGCCGAAGCAGATATACCAAAAACCGCATTCATTACCAATTGGGGTGTCTTTGCATGTACGGTGATGTGGTTTGGGTTGAGAAACGCACCAAGTACATTTCAAAGATGCATGCAAGAGATTTTTTCTCCTTATCTTACTTCGTTTATGCAAGTATATCTCGATGATTTTTCAATTTTCGGTAAGATGATAGCACATCTATTTCATTTACGGTGCTGCTTTCAGAAATGTAGAGAGTATAGACTCTGTTTGAATCCAAACAAATCAGTGTTTGCGGTCTCATGTGGCAAGTTACTTGGCCACATTGTATCTGCACAAGGTATCCAAGTCGATCCAGATAAGATTTCGGCAGTATTAGAAGCTCCGGTGCCAGTTTCTCCAAAAGAAGTTATGCGCTTTATGGGCCAAGTACGGTGGCATGGAAGACACTTACGGTGGCTTGCTCATCTGGCAATACCACTAAACAAGCTAATCAGTAAAACACGTTGACAATTTGAATGGACCCAGGAATGCCAGATAGCCTTTGATCGTTTAAAGCATTTATTAACACAAGTTCCTATTCTACAACCGCCGGACTGGGATCACCCATTTCACATATTTGGTGATGCTTCAGATATAGCAATAGGAAGTGTATTGATGCAACAAATTGATAAATGGTTCAGACCAGTGTATTATGCAAGTCGAAGGTTAGCCCCTACTGAGAAAAATTACTCTGTAACAGAAAGGGAATGTCTAGGACTAGTATACTCGGTCAAAAAATTTAGACATTACTTGCTAGGCCGAAAATTCACATTTCATGTAGATCACGCTGCACTTGTCTATCTAGTTCGGCAGCAGCATCTAGGAGGCCGATTAGCACGATGGGTCTTACTATTGCAGGAATTTGATTATGAAGTCATTCACCGACCAGGCAGTTCACACGCCTTAGCAGATTTTTTATCCCATTTAGATTCCGGCGAATCTCCGGTGGGCATAGATGACACGACACCCGCAATTTATGTATCAGAACCAATTACCGAAGAACCTGCAGACCCGCCTATTCCATTTTCATATTATGATCAGATCTTGACCTTTCTCACTAATGGTTGCCTTCCATCTCAAGTTTCAAGACCAGTACGCAGAAAAATTGCAGTCTTTAGCCGCCGATTTCGGTTAGTTGCTGGAGAACTATATTATGTACATCACACCGGAATCCTACTTCGCTGTGTTCCTCCGCATGAAATTAACTCAGTTATCACGATGGCTCACTCGACACCTACTGGTGGTCACTTTGCCACAGATTTGACCCACCGGAAAATTCTGCAGAGTGGTCTCTGGTGGCCCACTATGTACAGAGATGTAGCCCAACTTGTCAAACACTGCGATAACTGTCAAAGGTCTGGAGAACCGCTACAACGGCACTTCTTCCCCTTACAACCAGTTATGCCGTTAGAACCATTTCAGAAATGGGGATTAGGTTTTATAGGTCCAATTACACCTCCAGCAGTCTTCAGTAACAACAGATATATACTAACCTGTACAGACTACGCAACAAGGTGGGTTGAAGCATGGGCTTTACGGTCGGCCACAGCGGTGGCAGTAGCAAAATGTCTGTTGAATGATGTCTTCCCACGTTTCGACTTACCACTAGAAATTGTCTCAGATCAAGGTACTCACTTTGTAAATCAATTAATGAAGGTACTCACCCAATCCTTCCAGGTGACACACAAACTCAGCTCGCCGTACTACCCTCGTGCCAATGGTTTGGCCGAAAGTACAAACAAATCACTACTGAATATCCTTCGGAAACTAATCATGGAAGCACCGGAAAGATGGGATCAACTACTACCTGCAGTCTTATGGGCATACCGAACTACATATAAGGTAACAACAGGCTTGACACCTTTCAAACTAGCTTATGGCTTAGAAGCAATAGCACCCATGGAAGTAGTCATCCCAAGCCTGCATGTAGCAATCACTCAGAAGATGCTACCGGAAAATTCACTGATAGCACGAATGGATGCACTCAGAGAACTTGATGAGCACCGATGGCTCAGCTTTTTAACCATGCGCAAAGTACAACTCAGACAAGCCAAGACACACGATCGATATTTGAAAACTCCAATCTTTTCGGTAGGACAGCTTGTACTCTTCTACAACGCAAAGTCGGATAGATCTGCCGAAAAGTTTAAGCTTCGATGGTTCGGCCCTTTCAAAATCTCAAAACAAGTCAGTCCCGCAAGTTTTCGATTGACTACGTTGACCGGAAATCCACTCCCGAAAGTAATCAATGGGTCGAAGCTGCCGCCATATCATCACACCCCTAGCCCGCATTAAATTTTTCGGCGGTGGACCGCGTTTTGTTTAAACTTTTCCTTTTTTTTCTTTCTTCCTTTTATAAATAGCCGTATTTTAGAAAATCTTTTCGTACCCGCCGCCCCCCTTACCAGTCACTCGAATACACACGCCTGCATATCACTCCCGCACTGCACAATGATACCCAATCCCCTTTCCCACCCCACCGTATTGTTCCTATTTAACCCCTTCGACAATGTCAAAAATCGCTACTGTAGTGAGTGTTAGTAATCTGCGCAAACTTGTGCTCTGTAGTCCTGTTCCTAGTCTGTATTAGCAATCGCCATGGAAGCACTTGCAAATTACACTACTTTCCGCGATGGTATCCCTACCGAGGTAGGTGAATACCTGCGTTGCCGATGGTTGGCCAACTTCGCTGAGTTGCCCTGGCACTCAGTGGAAGCCCATCCCTTCTTTGCACAAATCATCTCTGCCATCGCCCAATCCCCTGCCACCGAACGACAATGGGTTTTCCCTTCGCTACCCTCCAGAGCCATCATCACCTTCCCCGCCTTCTCTGAAGCTTTTCGCCTCACCCCGCAAGGCCGAGAAAATGGCCCCCGTATCCCCCTCGCCTGCATGACAGAATTATTCCCCCGCTCTTCCTCAAACGAGTTTGCTATCCTCTGCCGACCCGAACCCGAACGCTCCGCCCTCCAATTCCTCGTGGCCATCCTTAACTTGCAGAAGCGCACTTATGACATTTCTCGCCCCTTCTACTCCGCCTTAGATTTAGCAGCCCGCGAACCCGTCAACTTCGCCTCATACTTTTTCCAAAGAATCCATAAGGAATGTGTCGCCATAGTGAAGCAGGTAAATAAAGGAACCACCCCGCGCTCTCGACTTCCCCATATCCTCTCTTTCCTCTTCCCAACCATTCTCACCGCACAACCACCACCCCGAGGCCCCATCCTTAGGCATGAAGATTCAATACAACCCCTCGAGGACGATGTAGAAGAAGAGGAGGAGATCAACCAACTCTTCCACACAAAGCACATCCGCATCAGTTCTTCGGAAAGTGAAGCACAACGATCTACCGACAAGAATCAGGACAACCGCAATGACAACCAAGACGAAACCTTCCACGACACCGCCACTTCCATCCACAACGAATCCTCGGCCGATCACAACCAAGACCACCAAAATCGCACTGAAACCGAAAGAGTCTCCACGGAAGCCACCTCCGAGCCTCAACAAGACGAGCAACAGCCCGGTAAGGATGCCCTAAACACCTTATTGAAGGCCGTTGAATCCGTAATCGATCACACTACCGAGAAACAACAAACAAGCAATCAGGTAACAAACCCTGCTTCTGCCCCTCCCAGACCCCCCCCAGTCAACCCTATTCCCACACCGGAACTAGAACCCTCGTCTTCCCTCAACTATTCGCCCCCGACATCCCCCCAACTTTAAACCCAAACCTCTGCGCAACCGCCACACCCACTGCTCCTCCCCTCTATTCCGGTATTCGCCAAACTAGCCACCATGGGCCATATGCTCATTTCCTTTTCCTAGCAACTTCCCGCCCAGCTGAGTGATGTCACCAACACCATCAGACAGGATCTCCAGCACCAGGTAGACCTCCTGGAAGCAGATATTACCCCCCTCCAAGAAGAAGTCGTAGCAATCAAAGCCGAGAATCATCACTTACATACCCAAGTCGCAGATCTCCAAGGCCAAGTTACGGCACAACAGGCATTACTACAACAACGGGACGACGCCTTGGCGCAACTGGCTGCCAAAGACCAGCTTCTCAACGAAGCCAACGAAGAAATTTGGGTGTTGAAGCTCGCGCTCCAAGAAAAAGACGACATCAGCTCCTCACTCGAAGACCTGGTTGAAGAAACGAAGGCTCAACTGCAGGAGAGTATCAAGAAAAATCAAGATCAACAGAGAGAGACCGACCAAATCAAAGATGAGTTACGATGAGCCCAGGAGTGCTTGGATGAAGTCAACCGAATGCTCCGGCATCAATTAACCCGAGAAGCTAAAAACCAGAAAGATCTCACCAATGCTCAAAGAGAACGCGACGCCTACTACAAAACCATTGAATTTCAAAACCAGATGATCGAGCGGCTCGAGAATCAAGTGCAAAATCAGAAGGATAGGGTCATGGATATGCAGCAGAAGGTCACCGAAATGAAGACATCCTGCGACTCTGCATTATCCAACGAATTCTACTTATAGGAGGCCTTCTTACAAAACCAGGCCGAAATTTTGTTAACCCAAGCCATCACCCTGAGCTCCGTTAGAACAGACGCCCAGTTATTAGAACCAACCACCTTAGTTCAGATGATAGAAACGCTTAAAAAGAAAATTACCCGCACATTTAGGCTCGCTCGAAATATGTATCTAGAAGGTCTTGTAGCCGAAACATAGGAACCTGCGGGTTCGAGTCCACCGGGCGTGCCAGTGTTAGACGGCCGCCGAATAAGGACAACTGTAGTAGGACAGCCGCCTTAAATAGAAAGAACCTTTGGAGAAACGCGCAGGTAACAAAAGATTCGCGCACCACTAAAAAAAATTCGTCTATATAAGGCAATGAGAAAAGAATGGCGGAGAGCACGCCCATTTCGGGACTTGCAGTGTCTTGTTTAAGTTTGTCTTTCTATTCGGTTCTATTCTGTTAAGTGTATCTTCTATTCTGTCTGTGAGCGCCCATTTTGGGAATGGCAGTGTATTGTTGAGTGCATATTTCAGATCTGTCTGTTTCTGTCCTGTTCTGTTGTGCGTTGCTTAGTAGCTTGTTCGCATCTTAATATATAGTTACGAACAAGTTGCAGTGTGTTACGAAGCTGTCGGTAATGGTTAAATGTGTCGCTGAGTATTATTAAGTGTGGCTTGTTGTTATCAGACGTCGGCGAAGCAGAGAGCATGGAAGTAGTCTCACTGTTGGTCTGTTAAGGTTCTGTGAAGTAACGGAAGTCGATACAATAGTCTACGTTCTCTGGGGATTCCGTTCCCAGGAAGGACTTGTATCTGCAAGAGCCTGTGTGCCTTGGAACTAGTGATAAGATTGTTACGGTTCGGCTATTGTTTACATACCGTAAGTTGTATACTTTGAGTATAAGTGTTCGATGTGCCTCCGAGTCAAGAATAGGTGCATCTTGTGTAATATTCGGCAAAGGAAGTAGAGTAGTTAAGAAGTTAAGTCAGAATCGGACTACTGCTCCCCTGCTATAGCAGAACCATCCCGGAAATTTCAACGTCCCAGTAAGCCGCATAGTAGCAGTGTTCAGACACTAATACTGAGCTAAGACGTGACAGAGTATTTAATGTTTGTGTGAGAGGTTGGGAAAATAGTACAGGGCCTCTGTCTAACAGACCCCTACCACTCCCAAGGACCCAGGTGGTTAAGGGGAACATTTACTGTTAAGAAGGTTCAGAATCGGCTGAACTGGAAGTACTTTGAACTCGAAGTAGAAGTGACGATTAAACGTTTAACACATCCTTGACCTTCTGTATCTACAATTACTATGGTTTATGAGGATATAATGTACCTTTGATATGAAGCTTTGATCCTTCTTGATTTCTTTCAAACTCGTACTTTGAACTTCTGTAGGTTGTCTTCAATAATTTGTCCTTGTCCTCCTTCAATTTGGAAGAACTTCAATATCTGCACCAATCGGAACTTCAATTGTCTTTTCTTCTCTTGTATTGCACCTTCAGCTCTGATACCACTGTTGGATGTTGGTGCATTTCAAGCCTTCACACTTGGCTTGGAACCTTGGAGGATTAGCTTGGACAAATTATATCAAGACTTCACTTGAAGGAAATGGCATAGGAACCCATACCTATGTGTTATTACCTTTTTACTCCTTGTAAAAGTCTAAATGACTTGGCATTATGTATACACACCTAATTGATTAGAGTCATGGAATTTGGATGGTGTAATTGGAGAGAATATCTCCTTACTTTTAGAGAGGAGATTCTAGGGAGCCTTAGTTTGAATTTGAAATTCAAATGTATCTCCATCACTTATAAAAGTCTATGAAAAAACTCGCGGGTTAGCTAGTCACTTCAGCTCACTCCCCAAGGCATTCTATTGCTGTAACTTTGTGTGTGATAGTGCTACTTCATAGCCTACACCACAACACCTCATTTAGCTATGCTTGTCAAGCTAATGAGTATGTATAATTACATCAATCAATAGAAGTATACACATTCACTATCTCTGGTTTTCTCTGAGTCATCTACTCCAAGTCTATCAGCTTCAACAAGGCATATCTCAGGATCTACTGAACCAAATCAAGTGATTTAAAGCTTGTTGGAACTAGCTCCAAGCATACTACATGCCTACAAAATTTGAAGGTCTTTGAATCAGCCATCTCGGAGAAATCACGCTCGAAGTGGTCTCTGGTATTTCTCTGCACACCTCCTAAAAAGTCGGGGGTGACTATATTTTTGCTAAACATCTTTCTCCGAGTATAGTCCATCATTTTATCTCATTCTACTTGCAAACAGTAGCTTGTTAAGCTAATTTAATATGTCCAGAAGGAATTAGATCAATTGTAAGTGTGCTGGTCACACTAAGCAAAACTCTGAGCAGGTATCAAGATAAAAATAGAAAGTTTTTAAGTCTAGTGAAGTGCAAACTCATCTGTTTTGTTCCAATCATTAGTCAAATCATTTCCAAAGTACATATAGCATATTTTGGTATCATTTGGAAGCTTAAGGAGTCTACTAAGTATATCTGGAGTCAAAGAGGGCTGGTGCAAAGCAGGATTAGCAGCATCAACTCAATCTTCTGAGTGCATCCAACCATCTCTCCTAACAGTGGTATCAGAGCAAATAAGGTAAACATGGGAGATGGTTTTCCCTCATTTATTGACAAATTGGACAGAAACAATTACCAGGCTTGGTCTCTAAGGATGAAGACCTATCTACAAGGAAGAAGCTTATTTGGATACATATCAGGAGATGAGGAATTGCCCTCATTCAAAGCTAGAGGACTACCCACCAAGGATGAACAAGAGAGACTCAACCAATGGTGTGCAAAGGATGCTTTGGCAAGGTCTTACCTTCTTAACTCTATATCTGATTTCCTTTTACCTCATGTAAGGAATTGTAAGACCTCCCAGGAGACTTGGGAAACTTTGTCAACATATTTCTCTTCCAACACAAGGGCCAGGAAGAATCAACTATGGGTTGAATTCACAACCCTTAGGAAGCAGCCCAAGCAATCAGTCTCAGAGTATGTGACCAAGATTAAAGATGTGGCAGACCAATCAGCAAGCATTGGAGAGGAGATTGAAGAGGAACAAATAGTTAGGCAAATAACAAATGGACTCAAGGCAGATGATAAGTGGGAAAGCTTCACCACTGCAATGGACCTCTACATGGACATGCATACCCCATATCTCACAACACTTATGGGCCAACTTTTCACACATGAAGCAAAGTTTACAAAGGCAGGAGATCAATCAAAAGGTAACAACCCCTCTGCTCTATATATTGATAAGAAGGTTAAAGATAAAGGTAAAATTAAGAAGGTTGATGAAGAAGGCTCTATCTCCCAAGCAAACTATGGAGGGAGAGGTAGATCCTCAAGAGGAAGAGGCAGAGGAGGTAAGTTAGGTAGGGGGAGACCCTACAACTCATCACCATGCAACATTTGTGGATTGTCTAATCATACCACAGATGAATGCTACAAGAACTACAAGAATCAGAGAGGAAGAGGTTATCAAAGAGGTGGATACTCTCAAGGGAGAGGCAGGTTCAACCAACACCAAAGCTACAATGGATACAACAATCAATACAACAACAATTACAACAACAACCACAATGGTAATTACCAAGGTGGATTCAGAAATAGAAGGGATTACAACAACTACACACAGGAGCAAGATGACTCCCTATTGATCATGAACATGACCTCCAAGGCAGGTACAAATGATGATCATTTATTTTATATTGACTCAGGATGTTCTAACCATGTAGCTGGCAATGTGGCACTACTCTCTGATTTGGAAGAACCCAAGGGCAAACATCAGGTACAAAAAGGTGATGATACTAAACACTCTGTTATAAAGATTGGAAATGTAAAGACATGTGATGGTAATCAGAATCTATTGAGTAGGGTACTCTATGTACCAACCATCACCAAGAATCTAATGAGTGTTGGTCAGATTGTGGAGAAAGGTTTGCAGGTCAGATTCACTCAACATGGAGCATATGTGGAGGACCCAAGACATGGTTTCAAAAGAATTGCCAAGGGGGAGAAATCAGGTAGATTGTTTACTTTTGAGCTAGAAGACACCAAGAACATTGCTTTATATAATTACAAGGATAAAACACTTTCAAAGTTAGAAATATGGCACAAGAGGTTAGGTCACATAGGTGAAAAAACCCTAAAGCAAATGTGCAGGGATCAATGTGTGCTTGGGATACCTAATGTATCCAAGCAACACACGATTTATAAGTGTGGAGCATGTCAGTTTGGTAAGTCTCACAGGTTGCCCTATTCAAGGAAAGGTTTCATGCATGAAGACTACCTAGACTTGGTACACACAGATGTTTGGGGACCTAGCAAGGACCCTTCCATTTCAGGATCAAGGTATTATGTGTCCTTCATTGATGACTATAGCAGGTGGACTATCTTATACTTTATGAAGCATAAAGATGAAGTGTTTAATTGTTTCAAGAGGTATCTTGCACTTGTTGAAAACCAAACAGGTAGAAGCTTGGAAAGGCTAAGGTCAGATGGTGGAGGAGAATACTTCTCAAATGAGTTTGAAGAATTCTTGCAGGAAAGAGGCATCAAAAGGGAGATAACTACAAGGTACTCACCTGAACAAAATGGGGTAGCTGAAAGAAGGAATAGACTCATTGTAGAAACAGCTAGGTCTATGCTTAATGAAAAGAAATTGCCAAATTATCTTTGGGCAGAGAGTGTATCTACTGCCACCTATCTCATCAATAGGTTGCCATCCAAATCAATTGATGGCATGACACCATATGAAGCTTGGCATGGTAAGAGACCTTCTCTGGATCATTGGTGTAGCTCAGTGATGAGTAGCACCTCCTTTAATGTCAATCCGGGAAGACGTGAGGATGGTATGATGACCTCGAGCAAGTGGAGGCACAAGTGCGTGAGTGAGAAGCACACAAACATGCACACACATACACACACACGCGCACACACGGCAAGACAAAGAGTGAGTAGCAATAGAGTTCTTAGATTACTTCCAAAAAGCTATTACAAGTTCGTTTCAATTACAATCTACCTCAAAAATGAGCTCTCTAGCTCCTTTTATAGTTTTTGACTAGCTTTGGCCCTGTCCAGACCTAGTGTCCGGCCTAGTTAAAAATTAGGTTCTAGGGCCAATTTGAGGGCTTAAACGGAGTCTAAAAAATACGAAAATTGATATGTAGGTACTTCTAAGGCTCCTCAAGCTCGAGGACTCCTCGGCTTGCACAAAATGGACCCACAAAAAGGTGAACATGGTATTTATAGGGGTTGTTAGTGATGAGAATCACTTTAATTGGTGTAAGGGTTTGAAAAATTAAAGGTTGCCTTAGTGCTAGATCTGCGTGAATGCTCGTACTTGCTTCTCCATGAAGAAAAATATTGGCCTACTTGCCAGATCGTCGTTGACTCCCTTGTCTGCTTGTGCCTTCTCTTCTCTCCTGCCTAGTGAGTCCTTCAGTTCCAACACCCCCCCCTCTCTCGCGTCTCTCGTCCCTGACAGACCCGTGTTGTGTAGATCTTTGGATGTAGTACTCAACGACATCTTGTGCTAAGTGATGTTCAGCAATCCGTAACCCCTTTGCCAAGTCCGTGAGTAAAGCATCCCAATCTACTGGCCCGGGAACCTCTGGATGTGGCATTCGTAACTTTTCTGAGTGGAGAGCTTGTTCTACTGCAAACAATTGTAATAAATGGGAGGGCCAGGGAATGAAGATCTCTGAGTGATATTCCCAGAACCCTGTGACAAACATCTCTTCAAATGTCTGTTTGAAGCAGGCCGATAGGTACTTGATGCGGGCATGCCATGCATAGACAACATTAATAGAGGGCATTGTGCTCATGTCATAAACAAGATCCTGATTGCCTTCATTGAATCCGAGCGCAGAGAGGTGAGGTTCCTTAACATTCTTGAAGGTCCGGAAGGTGACTATCATGAGTTCAAAAATTTTAAGGCACATCTGTGTCATGACATCTGGTACGTTTTTGAACCTGACACCCCAATGCCGAATAGTCGAGATCATGTATCCGACGGTAGGTTGGCCTTTGGGTGGCGCTAAGTAGACATAATTGAGCCATTTCTCACATCCTTTGGTTGTCAGCACCATCTTTGTGTATTCCGGCCACGACCTTCTTCGGAAAACAGGACAGTAGCAGGGATTGTACTTGATATACAGGGGCATGTTATTCCATGTGCGATTCATTTCCGGGTAGGTTTCAAGCAGCCAAATTCTCCAAGTCGGTTGGCGAATATTTCCCTGCTTGGCACTTTTTGGGATGTCGTCTGGTGCAAACTGTGTGGCAGAGGTTGGTTCCCGTGAGGTGTGGTGCTTGATTTCAGCATTATAATCCGCCATTAAGACACAAAAAGGAACATACAAGTCGTTGGAGGTGCCGATCCACCTGTGATGTGAGAGGTTTCTAAAGTACTCGGATTTTATGATTACCTCTTCCAATCATGACATGGATGCTATTTGAACTGCTACCCTATTATCATGGGTGGTGGCCACTTTCTCTAATCTCTGCATCCATTCAGGGGCCTCTATCTCAATGGTGTCCATGCCTTCCGCTGTCTGCTTGCCTCTAGGTGCTGGCATCGGAACGTACGAGTCCTCAAAAGTTTCCTCTACTTCGATTGGCACTAGGTCTTCAGGTTCTGGTTCTACCAAGGGGGAGGGTTGGCGTTCATACTCAAGCACTTTCTTTTGTAATTCTTCGAGTTGTGCTTTGAGCCTGCAACTTCATCAGATGTGTCAGCTGTGGTTGGGACTTCTTTGGGTGGTTCTGGTTGAGCTGCCAATTGCCTTAGTAGTTCGTCTCTTTCCTTTTCTAAGGCTGCATGGGCTTCGAGGAGATCAGCATGGGTTTCCAATATGATTTGCATATTGTCCGAGGGAATAGCCTTAAACTTCTCCGGGTCAATTTCTTGTGGGGAACCTTCCATGGCCGCTTCCAAGTTCTCTTCGTTTTGTGTCTGAAACCGTCTATTTTCTTCCCGGGCTGCAGACATATGCTTCCGTAATAGAGCCATGTTGCGGCGGAGCTTGAGGTTCTCTATGATTTGGGAGTGTAGCAGATCATCCATATGTTGTCTTTCTTTTGCATCTGGCTGCGGTGGATTTGCCACTAATTGCTCATGTTGTTCTTACAATGCACTAAACTGCTGTTGTAATTGTTTCTTCTCTTTCTCTAAATCAATGAATCTTCCTTGTAACGCTTCATGACTCCTGAACAAACTTGTATGATGAGCATCGAGGTGTTGATAGTGTTGTTGTAACTAAGACATGCACTGATACATGTTATTAAATACATTATTAATGTGGGTGTATGCAGGAAGGGTGTTAAGTGCAAAGGGAAAGGTGTTGAAAGTTTTTCAAGCTCAAGAGTGTGGGAACATGCCCCAAATTGAACCTTCCACATCATTCACAATCAAAGGAGGCTGATTTCCACGAGTTGGAGGCATCAAATCATGCCCATAATGGAAAGAATTTGATTAGAGAAGATTTAGCTCACCTCTTGATGTGATTGGACCTCACTTTTGACATGTATATGCTTTTGATTGGTTAAAGAGGTTAGTATGAGGTCTTTAAAACCTCTAATGAGTTGTATTATGAATTAGAGTCATGGAAATACGTGCCCAAGCTGCCCCCTTGCTTAAGCACACCCCCTACTAGCTATTCTCTGCATATTTTGCAGAAAATTCACTTTTACACACTCTATCTATCTAGATGTTTTTGGCAGACCCCCCGGTCTTGTAATTGTTGTTTCTCCTTCATCCGGAATCCATTTGCAATGATTTTTGTCTTGTTGGAAAGCTTATAAGTTCTACTTTGTCTGATATAAGTCTCAGGTTCAGTTCCTGCACATGTGCAGAGAAATGTCCAGAACAGTGTCTGTCCAGTTAGCTCATACTCTGTGAAGAGATCAAGTTATCTGTTTTGTTGCAGCTGGTTGAGGCATCATCCAGTATCCAAATGGAGTGATTTTACTCTCATTTGAAAGCTCTTAAAGTCTAAATTATGCCTGAAAAATTTCATTTTCAGTCTCTGCATATACTCAGAGAAACTCAGAAAATACAGAACCTATGTCTGAAAAATTTCAGGATCCTAGGAGGGTTCATTTGCTTTTGTTGTGCACATAGGAGTGTTTATCCTCCAACAGTGGTATCAGAGCTATAAGTGGAGTATCAAAGAGAGAAGAAGGAGCTACTGAAGTGAAGTGAATACTTCATCAAATTTTGAAGGAAGGAAGCAAAGAACGGGCACGTCAACAACAAGGGGAAGCAAATACATCATCAAATCAAAGACGAAGCTTCATCAAGAGGAGTAGCTCTATTTTTTGAGGTAAAAGCCATCCTTTTCAACTTCATTGCATCAAGGGGGAGGTTCAAAAGAGTTAGGAGGCACCATGGCTGATCTCAATGCTCAGATTGAGAAGCTCAAAAAAGGAAACTACCAACCATGGCGATTTAGAATAAGCAATTTTTTTATGGGGAAAGGTTTGTGGGGACTTGTGAGTGGTGGAGAGCCAAAACCCTACATAGATGAGGTAAATCCAACCAATGACCAGAGAAGAGCAGTAAGAGAGTGGGATGAAAGGGACAAAAGGGTCATTTTCATTTTATCTCAGCATATTAGCAACTCTATGGTAGGGCATATTCAAGATTTGGATACATCGAAGAAGGTGTGGGAGTGCTTGGAGAGATTGTATTCAACCTCCACAAAAGCTAGAAAAATTCAGCTCAAGAATGAGCTAAATAATCTTAGACAAAGCCCCTCTCAAGGTGCTAATGATTACATATTAAAGGTTAAAGAGCTTGCAGATGCACTAGGGTCAATCGGTTGTGCCCTAGATGATGACGATCTTGTCGCCCACACCCTAAATGGACTTAGGGATGATGAAAAATGGAGGGCTTTCACAACTTCAGTGTATGTAAGGGACTCTCTTCCTGATTTTGATCAACTAATCACTCTCATGGTGACAGAGGAGATGAACCTTGGTGGTCATAATGCCAAGGATAGCCAAGGGCAATTGTTGTATGCAGGTAGAGGAAGAGGAAGACACAACCGAGGTGCTACAAGAGGAAGAGGAAGATATCAAAGCAACCAAGGAGGTCAAGGACAACAAGAAAATGCAGGTCAAAGAGGTGGAAGATCCACAAATAGAGGAAGAGGTGCAAGATTTGGTGGAAGAGGACAAGCCACTTCAAATGGATGCTTTGTATGCGGTAAGCCCGGTCATTTTGCAAATGAATGCTATCATAGAGCTCAAAGACAAGGGAATCAAAGCAACAACAACAATTATAGAGGGCAAGGTAATTATGCAAGCACATCATCCAGCCAAGGGAATGATTATTTACTTTCCATGAGGTATGGTGAAGATACAACTCAAGCTAGTGAAGATGTATGGTATGTAGATAGTGGATGTAGCAATCATATGTCATGTCAAAAGGATCTTTTTAGTAATTTGCAGGTCCCAAAGCATCAAGGGCATGTGGAAACAGGTGATAACTCAGAGCATACCATTCAACACGTGGGAGATATCAGTTTGGAAGGAAATCAAAGAGCAAAGTGCTTATCAGAGGTATTACATGTCCCTACTATTACCAAAAACTTGATTTCGGTAGGCCAAATGGTAGAAAAAGGCTATCAAGTTAGGTTCAATGAAAGAGGATGTTTTGTTGAGGATCCAAGGGCAGGTTTCAAGCTCATAGCAAAAGGAAAAAAGCAAGGGAGAATGTTCATAATGGACATAAATCAGCCACACCATTCAATGTATGTCACATATGGAGACAAGAGGATAGAAGATTTGGATCTATGGCATAAACGAATAGGTCACATCAACCTACAAAAGCTCAAGGACATGCAAAGGAGGAGCTTGGTAAGAGGCCTACCAAATTTTACATCTAAAATGTTGCATGAAATTTGTGTAGCTTGCCAACAAGGAAAACAATCAAGGATGCCCTTCAAGAAGAGTACCTATGTAAGTGCAAATGTTTTAGACCTCATTCACACGGATGTTTGGGGTCCAACAAGAGAAGCATCCCTTGCTGGAAATAGGTATTTTGTAACCTTCATTGATGACTTTTCAAGGAAAGTGTGGTTGTATTGCATTAGAAACAAATCAGATGTGTTCCACTACTTCAAGAAATTCAAAGCACAGGTGGAGAAGGAATCTGGCAAGTTTATCAAAACCTTGAGATCCGATGGAGGGGGAGAGTATTTCTCCCATGAATTTTCTGAATTTTTGCAGGTCAATGGCATCAAAAGGCAATTACATGCAGGTATACCCCTCAACAAAATGGGGTAGCAAAGAGAAAGAACAGACACATAGCAGAGGTAGCAAGGTGTATGCTCAACGAAATGAATATGCCGCATTGTTATTGGGGAGAGGCTACATATACAGCCACATACATCATGAATAGATGTCCTACATCAGGTATACATCATCTAACCCCTGAGGAAGCATGGAGTGGAAGAAAACCTTGCATTTCACATCTTAGAATCTTTGGTTGTATATGCTATGTACATGTACCTCAAGAGTTGAGGTCAAAGTTAGATGCCAAATCTGAAAGGTGTATTTTTTGGGATATTCTATGGAACAAAAGGGGTATAAATGCTATAATCCCATCACCAAGGAGCTGAAGGTAAGTAGGGATGTTGTCTTTGATGAGTTGAAGCCTTGGTATGCATGCACAAGTCCATTGCAGGTTAAAGACATAGGTGAGACAGATTTGAAGAATGATGATAGAGTTCAAGAAAGCATGGATTTGAGTGGTCCAAGCAACTCATGCAACACAAGGACACCCTCACCATGGAGTGGAAGGCTTAGGGAAAGAGAGACCAGCTCTGAAGAAAGCAAAGTCAAAGGCAAAGAGAAGATTTCAGTTGAAGAAGGAAGCTATGTGGACGAGAGCATGTTGGAAGATGAAGAGATAGAAGAAATTCAAACTCCAGGAGTGGCAAAACAAAGAAAGAAGATGGCAACCACACCCAAAGGAAGTGAAAGAAGGTCTTCAAGAGTAAGATATCCAGTACAAAGGTTAACATATGATAATTTCATTGCAAAGCATTATGCATACATGACTCAGGTAATCAAGGACAAAGAACCAACTAGTTATGAAGAAGCTAAGGATTGCAAGGAATGGCAAGAGGCAATGAAGGAAGAGCTCAAAGCACTTGATGAGAACCATACTTGGAGCTTGGTACCAGCTCAAGAAGGCATGAAGGTGATAGGTAATAAGTGGGTTTACAAAATTAAAAGAAATTCAGATGGTTCCATTGCTAGGTACAAAGCAAGGTTGGTGGCGAAAGGCTTCTCCCAAAGCTACGGGATAGATTATGATGAAACTTTCAGCCCTGTAGCCAAGATGCCAACAATTAGGACTTTGATTGCAGTGGCCACATCAAGGAAATGGAGCTTATATCAGTTGGATGTGAAGAATGCCTTCCTCAATGGAGAGCTTGAAGAAGTAGTCTACATGAGCCAACCTCAAGGATTTGCTAGTATGAGGTACCCAAATCATGTTTGCAAGCTAAGGAAAGCACTATATGGACTAAAGCAAGCCCCAAGGGCCTGGAATCAGAGGATAGTGGATTATTTATCAAGTTGTGGATACAAAGAAAGTGTTGCAGATCCATCACTTTACATGAAGAAGCAAGGAGACAAGACGGTATATATATGCATCTATGTGGACGATTTGATCATCACAGGAAGTGATATTGTAGGTATTAAAGATATCAAATCAAAGCTAGGAAAGGAGTTCAAGATATCTGATCTTGGAACACTAAAATACTTCTTGGGAATAGAGGTAATCTATGCACACAATGGCATCTTCTTGATTCAAAGAAAATACTTGTTGGATGTGCTATACCGGTTTGGTATGAGTGGTTGTAAGCCACTTTCTCAGCCCATGGAGCCCAATACAAAGTTGGTTGCAGGTCAAGGAGAGGCTATACAAGATATTACACTATATAGAAGCATAATTGGTTCATTAATTTATGCTACATTCACTAGACCTGATCTTGCATATGTAGTAGGTGTTCTCTCTCAATTTTTGCATGCACCTACTCATGATCATCTTATGGCGGCAAGAAAGGTGCTTCGTTACATCAAGCACACCATCAACCAAGGTCTATTTTACTCATATGATGTTGATCTAAGTGTCAAAGGATATAGTGATGCTGATTGGGCAGGTAGCAAGGATGATCGAAGGAGTACATCGGGTTATGTTTTCATGATAGGTACAAAAGTGATCTCTTGGAGCTCTAAGAAGCAACCCACTGTTGCTCTTTCATCCACAGAGGCTGAGTACAGAGGTTTAGCATTGGCTACATGTGAGCTATTATGGCTTAAGAAGCTACTTAAGGACTTGGAAGTGGAAGTGCAGGAGTTTCCTCTTTATGGAAACAACATTTCAAGCATCTATCTAGCTAACAATCCCATGTTTCATGCAAGGAGCAAGCACATAGAGGTTCATTACCACTTCGTTAGAGAAAAGGTGATGGAAAAAGAGCTAGATATAAGGTATGTGAACACTAAAATGCAGGTTGCAGACATGATGACAAAGTTTCTTGAAGGTACAAAGCTTGGAGGATTCAAGGAAGCTATCAACATAAGAGACATAGGCTGAAGCAACAAAGGAAAAGACTTGAGCTTGAGGGGGAGTGTTGAAAGTTTTTCAAGCTCAAAAGTGTGGGAACATGCCCCAAATTGAACCTTCCACATCATCCACAATCAAAGGAGGCTGATTTCCATGAGTTGGAGGCATCAAATCATGCCCATAATGGAAAGAATTTGATTAGAGAAGATTTAGCTCACCTCTTGATGTGATTGGACCTCACTTTTGACATGTATATGCTTTTGATTGGTTAAAAAGAGGTTAGTATGAGGTCTTTAAAACCTCTAATGAGTTGTATTATGACTTAGAGTCGCAAAAATACGTGCCCAAGCTGCCCCCTTGCTTAAGCACACCCCCTACTAGCTATTCTCTGCATATTTTGCAGAAATTTCACTTTTACACACTCTATCTATCTAGATGTTTTTGGTAGATCCCCCGGTCTTGTAATTGTTGTTTCTCCTTCATCCGGAATCCATTTGCAATGATTTTTGTCTTGTTGGAAAGCTTATAAGTTCTACTTTGTCTGATATAAGTCTCAGGTTCAGTTCCTGCACATGTGCAGAGAAATGTCCAGAACAGTGTCTGTCCAGTTAGCTCATACTCTGTGAAGAGATCAAGTTATCTGTTTTGTTGCAGCTGGTTGAGGCATCATCCAGTATCCAAATGGAGTGATTTTACTCTCATTTGAAAGCTATTAAAGTCTAGTTTATGCCTGCAAAATTTCATTTTCAGTCTCTTCATATACTGAGAGAAACTCAGAAAATACAGAACCTATGTCTGAAAAATTTCAGGATCCTAGGAGGGTTCATTTGCTTTTGTTGTGCACATAGGAGTGTTTATCCTCCAACAAAAGGGAGAGGGGAAGGGAAGTGTGAATGCGGCGTTGGAAAATGGTGAAGGGGGTGGTGGGGGAATGGGGGATTGTGGTAGTATGGGGGGAGGGAGAGGTGCATTGGAGGGTGATATGTCCATCAAATCCACGGTGGACGCAGTAGTGGGAATGATTGTGAATAGTGGAATTGTGGGTGTAGTGATTGTGGTGAATGTGTACAGTGGTGTGTGCAGTTGTGAATATGAACTGCCTGGAAATGTAAGAGGGGGAATGGGGATGTCAGTAGCTGCCGTTAGGATTACAGTGTTAGTGGAGGTGTTGAGGGGGCGTGTGGGTTGATTGGCGGTTTGAGCTTCAGTCATGGCAGTTGACTCGGAGACGGTAACGGTGGTTGTTACATTGGTAATGGGAGGTGAATGTGGTGGAGAGGGAGGCGGGGGTGGCGAGGGGGGTGATGGGGGTGCACTGGACACATGGGTCGCTTCAGTATCGTGCACAGTGTGTGCTGTGCCCGTGGTCGTGGCTGTCCCTTGTGTTTCTGATACTAAGACATTCATCTGTTTCCCTGCTCGTGGGGGACGTCTTCCGTATCTTCTTTCCATTCTGCATGCTTGTGCCAGGGCAGTATGCACTGTCTCAGGTACTCCTAAAGCATCAGAGATCATATCCAGGGTGGCACGATATTGTTCGTCAACTCCTTCCTCCTCAAGGATTTGGTGCATGATAGCCTTTCCTGCTGCAAGGGATAACTTATGTTGTTGTTGGACCCTGTTGATGATATCGTAGAGATTTTTCAACTCCTTTGTATATGCTGGGGCACCCTCTAGCTCCTGTATAACTTCTTGCTCATAGTCATGCGCCCCCTCATCAAAAAATCCTTCCTGTTCATCCTCTTGTTCTACTTCTTCTTCATCCTCCACCTCCACCACTTCTGGTAGTCTTGTCTGGGGTTGTTGTGTAGCCGTTTGTTGTCCACTACCCTGCTCTGCTTCGACTTCCGCATTAACAGCTTCAACGATTCTGGCAACTTCTTCATCCGTTAGATCTTCCAAAGTGAATCCGTGAGGAAATTCCAGATCAGTAGGTACTGGTGGAAACACAAGGTTAGGGCCATCTGTGTTGTGCCTGGGTAACCTGATAGTAAATGGTTGCACTTGTCGGGGAAGCCTTGGAGTTGTTTCTGGTGTTAGGGTTGCACCGCGGGCTTGTGCACAAGGCATCTGGACGGTGCCTCTCATCTTCTTTGAGGGAGTTCCTACGGCTGACAGTCTGCATTGAAACTCCTGTGCTCTGGTCCAAATGAGAGCCCTTTGCACCGGTACATCATATGCGAGACATCTATACACAATTCTGGTAAGCGCACAACATCCATAGAGTATAGATTTTTGTTTCTTATACCATCTTTGATGAGCCAAATGGATCTGGTCTATAATCCAGTGGGGCATATTGATTGTCAAATCAAAGGCGTCTGCTAAGTAGAGGCTAAACCAGATCTTTTTGGGAGCCATTGTGAACCTTTCTTGCGCGGGGAATGCGAAATGTTGCATGATCATACGTAAATGAATGGCGATCGTAGGTGTCATCGCGACCATGTCCTTTAGTTTCGTCAAATTTCTGTTCTTCATATTGTCTGGAACCATAGTCTCTTTCTCCGTAGGAATGTGCATACCTTTCATGTCCAAAGCTTCCCTTACCAAGTTAATAGTTAATCTGAAGCGCTTGAGCTCATTGCCCCTTGTGAGAGATGGGAGGACAAAGGAGTTGTATCCCTTTTTGTCTTTGCTCGGAGTAAGGGTGCTAATCAGATATGAGCACCTTAGAAAATCCGGCTTGGGCAATTGGAATTTGAAATACTCATAGAGTCTTGCCTTCTTCCATATGGGTTTCAATCCTTCATTATTCTGCAATCTTTCAAATTCCCTGGTAAAAAAGTGATACGTGCCCCAACGCCCATTGAATTCTACCTCTTCCTCCCACATGTAAGTGCCTTCATCTAGGGGTCCTGCCACATCACTGAACCAATGAGAGTTTTTGCTGACTGGCATTGTGTGCCCCTGTGGAGGGTTCTGAACTGATATGGCATGTAATGGCCTCAATGCCGTTGGTCGTTCCTTTAATTCCTCCTCAACCGGAAGGCTTTCAATGTCCACAACTTGGGGGCTGGTGCCTGCCTAGGAGCTAGTTCCTACCGTATCTGCCATGTTACTTCTTGCTTCCTGTCTCTGTGAGAATATAGAAACATGTGTTAACATTGTACAGGACAAGAGAGAACCGTTGTTGCTCCCATTACAACATTAACATGAGGGTTGGGAGAGATTAATGGGTTAGTAAGTGCTCGGTGCGAGTGTGTGTGTGGTTAGGAGTTCAGTACACCTAAGAGCTAAGTGGAATGATGTAGTGTGATAGTGATGTGGTTAGTAGGTTGTCATGGATTTACAATTGGGGTCCGGGGGTTTGTTACAAGTCTTAGGCTGCCAAATGCAGTGGATGGGTTTTGCTCTTGGTTTCGTAGAGACTCTCGAGAGCTTTATAGGTGTGTCGGCTTGAAAATGAGGCCTTGTAGGGACCCATTTACAAGTGATTCTGTTCGTGCTCATGGGCCTTGGTGTGTTCCTGAGTGTTGAAAACGAGTGGATGCCGGCGGTGTGAGTGAATGGATGACGCTGTAAAGGGTGTGGCCTAGGTGTAGCTATTTGAGCCCGCAAACAAGCCTTAGGCACCCAAATTTTTCTTGATTGTGGGCTAGCCTTCATCGACTTCTTGGGCACCCAAATAGACTTCACGTTAGCAGAAGAACTTCTGAAAGAATTCTTATTGGTGTCGTGTTGTTGGTTACTAATAAGAGGCTTTGCCCGTGTGGTTGACTTGAGTGCAACCGGGTGTTTGCCTTTCCGCACCCACACTTGTTTCACTAGCTGAGACATTTTGCTGCGCAGGTGCTTTTGATCTCCGACATAGATAGTACCCTGCTTCTTCTACCGTTGATCCACCTTTGGTTGCTGCTGCCCTCTGGCCTTTGGAAAAGAAGGGAGTTCCGTTGCATCCCTGACTCCATTTTTGCGAACATCATTCCTCTGCAACACATAGTTTTGGACAAGAACAGCGTGGTCATCTTCATGTGCACTCCTGCAAGGACCAGGAGTGTGTGCCTTTCCTAGTTCCTTGAGTGCTCCATTATCTAACTCTACTGTAATTCGACTATGATTGACCCATACCTGAAGAAGTCCACTTCTTAGGTTTAGGTTGACTGCATGATCATAGATCCAGTCCTGACCCAAGACAAGAGGCTCCGTGAGGTCTTCGTCTTGGCACACTAGTACCTTAACTATCATTAACATGTCCTGAATGTAGAGGGGGAGCTCCACCTCGCCCATGCAAGGGGTTTCCACACCTCCTAATCCTATGAGATAAGCTTCTATAAGATTGACCTTTAATTTCAATTCTTGACAGGTTGAGAGTCTCACTACACTAGTGGCTGCACCTGAGTCAATCAATGCTCGTACGGACTATGCACTAGTTCCTTGTCTTACCTCTATGGTCACAAAAGGTCGTCAATCAGTTATTCTATGGGAACTTGTTCCTGCGACTTCACACATTGCCATATGATATCCTTGATCTGCATAGTCATTTGTTCTAGGCTGACCTCTACCTTGTCTTCGCAACTTCATCCTTCTGATGCGTTCTAAAGCTTTTGCTTGAGCTTCTTCTCGAATCCGCTTTTCTTCTTCCTTGCGTTTCTTGACGATATTGAGTCGACTTAGCATTTCCTCTGTGAGGGGTTCCTGATATAACTTGACTCTGCATCCGCTTATATAGCTTGGGAGAACATCACCATCCAATGTGGCTAGTTGCACTGCTCCACTTGTGGAGATCCTATTTATGATCATAGGTCCATAGCCACGCTTCTCTAATTTTCTCGCATGTTGTTTCAAAGTGTATACTAATACTAGGTCGCCTGCCTTCAAACCTTTATCCTTAACGTGGGCATCAAAATATGCCTTCTGTCGTTTCTTAGCTGCATATATCCCTGTAGCTTCCCTTAGTCTTGTTTCTCCTAATCGTTCAAGGTCAAAAAGTCTAGAGGAGAGTTCATGACCCGTCCATTCGTGCTCTTGTGCTACTTTTAATGTAGGTATTAAGAAGTCCAAAGGTAGCACGGCATTTTGGCCAAATACCATCTAAAAGGGGGTGGCTTGGAGTACCGTTTTGTAGGCGACTCGGTATGCCCAAACAGCATGGTGTAGCTGTTTGTCCCAATCAGAGCGTTTATTGTTTACTAATTTCATCAGTACATTGCATAAGATCTTGTTGGTGCTCTCAGCCTGGCCATTAGCTTGAGGGTGATAGGGGGCAGACTTCTTATGAACTACCAAGAATTCTTGGAGTAGATTTTCAATCACTTCGTTCAAGAAATGAGTGCCTCTATCACTGACTAGCTCTATAGGTAGCCCGTATCTAGTGAACACATTCTCAAATAAAAACTTAGCTGTTGTTTGAGCATCGTTCTTCGTTGTGGCTTTTACCTCTACCCACTTTGTTAGATAGTCTGTTGCAACAATGATATATTCTGCATGGGAACCCTTAGCTGGGGGATTAATAGGACCCACGAAGTCTATTCCCCACTTAGAGAATGCACGTCCACCCATCATAGGTTTCAGTGGCATCTCATCTTTACGTATAGGATACTGAGTTCTCTGACAGACATCACATCGTTTCACATAGGTATGTGCATCCATGTGAAGGGTCGGCCACCAGAAGCCTGCAAATAGTATTGCCTTGATCACCTGATCTGGTCCAAAGTGTCCTCCTGCTACACCTTGGTGAGCAGTTTCCAAGATCTTGAGATATTCACTTTCATGGACACATAGCCTTAGGTAACCATCTTTACCACGCTTATATAGATTATCACCAATGAGTGAGTAATCCTGGGCTTCTTGTTCTAGACTCCTTTTCCTAGCCAAGGTCATATCTGGAGGAAATGTTTTTGTCCTCAGGAAGGATACTAGTGGTTCACTCCAATCTGGCACTATAGACACTTGATAAAGAGTGGCATGTTCCACAGGTGGTTTAGTGCGACAGATTGGGCATTCCTTGCACAACTTTTGGACATCAGCTTCCATAGTCGGCCAATGCACTCCGAGTCTCCTTAGTGTCTGCAGGGTTCGTTGCTTTGAGTAGTGTTGCTCTAATGCACCTACATGTGCTAATTGCAACCATTTAGCGTACTCATCCTCTTCCACACAACAGGCCAAGATTCCTTCATCTGTGTGCTTGTACATACTTCCCGCCAAGATGTGGTACTTTTGGGCTTTTACTACTTCTCGATCCTGTGTGGTTATTATTGGGTGGTTAGGCCCGTATGTCAATACTGGCACTAATGGCTTAGCCCACTGCGGCACCACTTCCAAATTAAACAAGTAAGCATCAGGAAGGTCATCTGACACTCCTTGTGGGGCTTCTCCGAATGTGAGCCTAGAGAGATGATCCGCCCTCAAATGAGTTCTCCCTTTCCTTACCACAACCTCGAAATCATATTCCATTAGTAAGAGAAACCATCTTACTAATCTTCTTGTATTGCATGGCTTGTTTACCAAGTACAACAATGCCTGATGGTTAGTAAAAAATTTAAACTTATTTGCAAGCAAATAATGTCTAAACTTTTTAACTGCATATACCATGCCTAATCCTTCTCTTTCAGTAGTGGTATAATTTCGTTCAGCTGCATTTAATTGTCTACTAGCATAGGCAATGGGAAGATCCATATTACCTTTGCCCGTAGGTTGCACGAGTACACATCCCACAGCATAATTGGATGCATCCACATGAACATGGAAGGGCTTGTTCCAATCTGGTGTGGTTAAGATTGGTGCCGAACATAATCTCCGTTTCAGCTCTTGGAAGGAATTCTCGCATTCATCCGTCCACTCAAAGTTAGTCAGAAGTCCGTACATGGGCTTTGCAATGGCAGCATACATGTGTATAAATCGTCGGTAATAACCACAATGCCCCATGAAAGCTTGTACTTCCTTGACATTCTTTGGCCTAGGTAATTCGGCTATAGCTCTTACTTTCTCTTCATCCGTAGATATGCCATTCTTTGACACTATGTGTCCTAGAATTTTGCCTTGTCTGACCATAAAAACACATTTTTCTAGGTTCAGGCAGACTTGATATTCTCTACATTTGTCAAAGATTTGTCTGAGTTCAGGAATATGGGTTTGTCTAATGTTGGAATGAGCACAAAGGTCATCAACATAGACTTCTAAGTTCTTTCTCAGGAATTCCTTAAATACATGGCACATCAGCCTTTGGAAGGTTGCGAGAGCATTGGTCAGCCTGAATGGCATTACCCTAAAAGCAAATATGCCCCATTCTGTGGCAAAAGCCGTTTTATGCTGATCTTCTAGTGCAATCGTCACTTGATTGTAGCTCAAAAATCCATCAAGGAAGCTGTACACTTCCTTGCCTGCTACTCTTTCTAAGAGATGTTCTGTGATGGGAAGTGGATAGTTATCTCGGATTGTGGCTGCATTGACCTTCTTCAAGTTAATGCATACACGCAGCTTGCCATTCTTCTTGGGCACCACTACGATGGGGGATACCCACTCAGTGTGCTCAATTTCATAGATAAATCCAGCTTCGACCAGTCTATCTATCTCCTCTTTGATCTTAGCAGCGTAATTATCGTTATATGTATAGGGCTTTTGCTTAGAGGGTTTAGCAACTGAGGTCATGGGGATGGTGTGTGAGCATATGTCTGGGTCAACACCTTTCAAATCCTTGTAACTCCAAGCGAATACATCTCTGTATTCTCTTAGCAAGGCTATTAATGCATGCTCTTCTTCCTCTGTTAGGTCATGGCCTATGTATGTGCATCTCTCCTCTCTTTCTTCTAGGGCCACTACTATTTTCTTGGTGGTTTCTTTGTTATCATAGGCCTCTCCTGATTGTGCCTCTCGTTTAGGCATTCTTATCATGACTCTCTTGTCGTCTATCTCATACTTCTTAAAATTTTCTGGGACCTCAAACAAAGATTCTTCCTCTTCTGGTGAGACTTCTCTCTTCTTTCGTTTCTTTCCTTCTTCCTTCGGGGTCACATGTGTGGCTAATCTTACATCATTTGTAAGCTCTCCATGCCTCTGGGGTCGAATTTCTACTTCATGGAAGTATTCTTCATCTGATGCAAAAGGTGGGTCCATAATGATTGACTCTAGATCGGAGTCACTTGCATCCTCCAATGCATCCGGGATAGGTTCGCATTCTTCTAGAACTGCCTCTCCCATGATTGGCTCTATGGAGAAGATTGAAATGTCATAGCCATCCTCGTCACAGTGAGGTGTCCATTGTTCCTCATTGATGGCTACATCCATTGTTGCTAGGATTTCTGCCCAACAATGGGGTTCAAATTCCTCATCAGGAAAGATTACAGGTGCATAGGCTGGGTCTTGAATTGATCTATGGTTTTCGTTTGCACCTATATCTCTGGCCTTTTCTCTTTTCTCCTCTTCTACTGCTACTTTGCACATCCATAAGTGGGTGTCTTCATGCATCCATGAGGATCCTGATCCTATGGAATGCACAGATTCCATATCATCTTTGGCTCTATGGATGGGATTCCATTGAATAGGGGGAACATCTCTATGAGAGTAATCTTTGAGATTCACTTTGGTCGTAACACCCAAGTGTTGCAGATACAAAGAATTGGTTCCCCAATCCTGTACCACTTGCAACTGCCACATAAATGGTCTTCCCAAGATCATTTCATAGGCATGGTTTTTGCTGAAGTCACATATGGCAAATGTGTGCTCGAACTCAACACCACATGTGGTGAGAGTTATTCCTTCTAGAAATCCTAAGGGTCTCTCTATGTGACCATCGGCCATTTGCAATTTCATCCTTGTGGGCCTAAGTGCGGGCTTGCCCCAACGCTTCCATAGGGAAGTGGTGGCAATGGCAACTCCTGCACCTGAGTCCAAAATTGCATTGGTGGTGTGCCCCTGGTAGGTAATGGGAAGATAGGTGTTCCCTTCTTCACCTTCACACATGTCTCCTATCTTATCCAAGGGTATTTCCGGCACTGTCCTTTGGGATCCTACCTAGGAACGAGGTTTTGCTATCTCTGGTACTTGTTTGGCGACATGTTTCCATAATTCAGGTCTAACCTTGAGTAGCTCTTCTAACTTGAGATTGCACTACACTTTAGTGTTTTTCACTACCTCTGTGTTCCTAGGTAGGATTGAGTCCTCATTTCGTACCATGACCGTGGGTGCTCTCATACAAGTAGACTTAGTTTCCCATGGGCCTGTGAAGTGGGGTAATTCTTGTAGAGAGTTAGACTCAAAGTCTAATCTTTCCTGAGATTGGGTGCTCTCCTGCTCCTCATAAATGGATGGGATATCTTGTGGGAATTGGTCATGTGCATCATCCACAAGTTCAATAGGAGGAGGGACTTTACTCTCTTTAGCCCATTTGTCTTCTTGAATCTCTCGTAGGAATTCTGGTGTGACTCGATTCATAGATGAAGATGTGTCTGGCTCCGTAGAGTTAGGCACATAGGCTTCAGGCACATAGACTTTCTGGGTAGGAAGACTTGCTCTTTCACTTGCCTTGTCCTTAAGTTGAGAGGTGGGTTCCTTTTCTGATTGTGCAATCAGCTTCTCTATTC
Source organism: Ceratopteris richardii (assembly GCA_020310875.1). Lineage (NCBI taxonomy): Eukaryota > Viridiplantae > Streptophyta > Polypodiopsida > Polypodiales > Pteridaceae > Ceratopteris > Ceratopteris richardii. The sequence continues at coordinate 32,227,508 of CM035413.1, read as the reverse complement.
TCTCTAACAGTCCATCAAAGTGCAATTGTGTCTTCGCTGAACTAGAGATGTTAAAGAGGCGACTGGCTTCAAACATGGTCTGAGCCAATTCCACCATCTTAGCACAAATTTTGGTTCGTTCTAGCTCTAGTTCTGCTCTAGGGTAACACTTTTCATGATCAGTTACGTTTGGCCCTTCTTGGATTCTGGCCTGATAGGCTTTAAGCATCATATTAAGGTCCTCAGGAGTGGGATCTGCTAGGACTGATCCTACTCTTGGGGGTGCTGGGTTTAGGTGAGGCGGGTTGGAAGGTGGCGGGTCGGATGGAGATGGTATGGAGGGTGGCGGAGGAGGTGATATGGATTGAGGCGGGGGTGACATGTGAGAGTTCGGTTGAGAGGTGAGCTCCACAATTTTGGCTTTTGTTTCTCTTATGCTTTCTTTTAATTCGTTCATTTTCTTTGCCCATTATCTTTTCATTCTTTCACGGCTATCTCTCCAGGCTCTAGTCCTTTTCTTGGTTATGCTCTCCGTTTCACTAGCTTCTAGGCTCTTTTCCTGACCTACAGCTTGGTTTTGCTGCAATGCTTGAGCTCTAGTGACTACCTGTACTGGTGCGATGGACGTCACACTTCCTGTGGAGTCTACTACTAACCCAATAACATTAATAGGAGTGATTTTTGGCATATTATTAGGGTTCTTAGGGCAGTCTCGTAAGAGATGCTCCTTTCCACACTCTTGGCAATAGCCTTGGATCGTTAGTGACTGGGGTTGTGTAGGTGGAGGCAAGGGACAATCACGAATGAGATGATCTCCCTGACATCGGTAGCATGGTCCTCTAGGGAATGGGGGTCTTACTTGCCTAGGTTGGGGTCTAGGGTTGGGGTTTGCATACATGACATTTGTGTAATCTGATTCCCAACTAGGTTCATTTGGCTCTTCACTATAGTAGGACTCACCATGTTCAGGAGATTGCATGTAGTAAGCCTGGGGGCTATCAACATGTGTAGAGTCGAAACTATGGTCACTAGGATCACTTTCTGAAAGCAGTGGTGTTACAGGGACTATAGCTCTATTCAGGTTTTCTTCTGCCGCTGCATATTTTACTGGGATCACATTAGCTGGGGCAGGGGGTTGTTGTGCTAGCACAGGCTGAGGCCTTTGTTGGTTTTGGTAAGGTTGGTAGGTTTGTTGAGGCCTAGCATACTGCTGAGGTGGGTACTGGTTCTGGTATCTTCCTTGTTGAGGGTATGGCTGTGGGTATGTCTGCCTAACGGTTTGCTTATTGTAGGGGCAATCTTGCGCGGTGTGATTGGTGTACCTTCGTTCTATAGTGCAGTACTGGCTACCAGGATTAACTTGGGGTTGAGCCATAATGGAACATACATTCGCCATGTCGTCGCCACCACAAGTATAGCACCTTTTCACAGGGGCAAACCTTGGGATTTGTTTGTTAGTGACACCTAATTTTTGAGCTACTTTCTCTGCAAGTTCCTCGATTGATGTGGATTGCGTGGAAGAGAGGTTAGAGGCACTATCCGAATCTTTGTATATCTTGGAAAGCTCTAACTCCTCCCCTAGGTTATCCTCAATATCAATGCACATGCGTACACAATCTTCTATGGTCCTAGGGTCCTTCAAGTACACATAAGATCTCAATTTGGTACTTAGCAATCCATCCAAGAATAAAGCCACTTGCTTGGCTGGTGTGGGTAGCTCCGAAACAGGGCATCTTTCTAAGTATTGCCTAAATCTTCTTCATGCAAGCCTCACAGTTTCTTGAGGGGTTTGCTTGAAGCTGTGAATCAGCGAGGAGGTATTATGCCTTATGCCACTCTTAGAGAATTCGATAATGAACGCCTCTAGGAGTTGGTCTATGCTCGTGAACTGCCTCTCATTTAGTGGCTGAAACCATGTGAGGGCAGTGTTCCTAAGGGTCAGACCAAAGGCATTGTACTGCGTGAATAGATCCTCCACTTGTTCAGCTCTCAAGACTTGCCTAAACTCAGCCACATGATCGTATGGATCTCCAGTGCCATCGAAGTAGTTCTTCATGGACTTAACTAGCTGAGTCGGTCTCAAAGTCCTTGTGTGCTCTCTAGGTCGTGGTAGAGGGAACTCATCCGCATTTCTTTGATTCCTGTGAGCTCTAAGTATCTCAGGCTCTACTCTGTTTATTTCCATTCTCGTTCTTTCTCTGCCCCCTGGGGTGGCAAAGCTTACTTCTGGCCTAGCTCTATGTCTGTCTCTTTGCATTTCATGAGCTTGGGATGTTCGAGCTCCAGGGTGACCATAGGATACATTCGATCTTGGTTGGGGGAAAATGAATTCACCCTTCCAAGTGTAAGCATGCCTATCATGTTCTGTCACCACAAAGATCCTCTCCGAAGCATGATCTAAGTAGGTCACTCTACCTGGGCTATCAGGATCCTTAAACTCATAGATCATGATTGTCCCTATATCAATTGGCTTGTCTGATTTATACCTCCAAAAGGCTTCATCAGTTTCTTGGTTTAGCAGCAGATCTATACTCTTATTATCTTGTGGGATCCACTCCGGTGTGATAATCCTAGTAAGAACCGATTGACCTCGAGGGGTTCTAGGTTCTGCACCCATGTTTCCTTGCTCCAGGTCACCTAAGTCTGCTTCGGGGATCACATTTCCAAATTCGTCCGTCCTATCTGGGTGACTGGTGACTACGTATATGGTTCCTTCTTTGTCCAAGTATGCTCCATTTTCAAACTTGACAGCTGGGTGCTCTAATCCAATGGATTGATCAAGATTCTTAATCTGTACCACAGATCTTCCTAGGCCGTCCTCATAGATGCTAGCACCTAATCGGTTGGTCCTAAGGTATTCCAACTGTGTTTTGTAAGGGCCTTCTACCCTGTGCAAGTATGGCACTCCTGAACTGCCTGTAGGTCTCTCCATACCTTGAGACATCTCGGATTCCCTAGTCTCAGAACTTGGGTAGTATGAGTGGTGGCTCAACTGCTGGGCCCATGACCTAGCAGTGTGGTTGACACTAGCCTCTGAAGACCTAAGGCTTTGTCTATCCCTTACTAGATGTCGCCCTAATCTAAGGTTCATATGCCTAGCTAAGTAGCCTGATTTTTGCCCAGAGTACAACCTCGTTGCCGATCACTTGGTCTCAGTCACTTGATTCGTTTTTAGTGAGTCATCATGTTTATGATCTTGTCTGATATTGCATCGTCAGGAATACTTGAGTATTTTCCGTACTTTAAGTTGATCGTTCCACGTTAAATTCTTTTTCTTTAGGATTCTCAATCGTACAAAGATTATGTAGTTATCTAGGACTTGAGTATTTAGGTAGTCTTCAACTTGATAGATGCCTATTGCCGCCCTGGCTTACTCCTATCACTAGTCGTTCTTAGCCTAAGCTAGGAATTGACAAAGGGAGTTGAGAATTTCCAACCTTTTGCTTTCCTTCTTGGTTGCCCTTGAGTACCGAGGAAGCGTGTTCCCAAGCTTGCACTTACTCTTGCTTAGAATGCCCTTCGATGCTCTCAATAGATCTGTAAGAGTTCCAAAGTTAGTTCAAGACCAATTTGCACTGTGAGTTTTTGAAGAACAATTCTAGAGATCCCTAAATTTTGTTTCCCTTGGGTGTGGTCAACTTCAAAATACCCAATCTAATAATCCTGATCCCCACGAGCTTTCCAACAAAACAAGAATCACAACAAACGGATTTTGTATGAGAGAGTTATGTCAGTTTAGGATTCTGGTGCTAAGACAGGGTTCAAACAGGCTAACAAATCCCAGGATTTTTCTCAAAAGCACATGTGTAGGGACCTCACAACTCACAAATTGCTAGACCAATATGCCCAAAAACTATCCCCAAAGCGTAGAATAAAAACCCTAATTTTTTGGCCAAAAAGCCTGTCAATCGCGATCGACAGGTCTGTCAATCGCGATTGACAGAGGTGTTCGTCGGGGCCTGTCGGTTGCGATCGACTCGTCAGTCGCGATTGACAGTGTCAATCGCGATCGACAGAGTCGGTCGTGAGTCCTGTCAGTCGCGATTGACGGTGTCAATCGTGATCGACACTTTTTCCGGGTTTTTCACCGTGATTTCAGTCAATCGGGGATGTGTCCGTCACGATGGACACGTGGCTACGCGTAAAAGTCAATCAATCGTTGAATTTCAGTCGGTCGCGATCGACGGTGTCAATCGCGACTGACAGAGGTGTCGGTCGTGGCTATCGATCGCGATCGACGGTGTCAATCGCGATTGACAGGGTCCTACGTGGCAGTCTGTCGGTCGTGAAGTCTGTCGGTAGCGATCGACAGGGTCTATCGGTCGCGATTGACAGGGTCTTTTGGTCATGATTGACAGAAAGACACAGAATTTTTCTACTGTTTTAGGTGATTTGGGATGTGCTCATCATGCTTGTGCTAGTGGTGCACTTTGTTTTACCAAATGATCGAATTTTCTGTCGATCGCGATCGACAGAGGTCGATGACTGCGAGACAGTTTCTGAGTATTCCGTACCTGCGCGACGTGCTAGAGGGGATGATGATGCTGAAACCTGCAAGAAACTCCAAAAGCATATAGAAAATAGCACACAACAGTTCGCTCTCATGCTCTCTCTCACAAGTGAAATGAGGGAAATGAAAGGAGGAAGGAGATATAGTAAAAAACTAAAATTTTTGCGATGATGGAGATGGGGGTGGGAAATGGTGATGATGATGATGGTGATGAGGATAGTGAAGAAAATAGATGAAAGTGAAGAAAATACCTACAACTCCAACGCATCAACTCTACGTCTTACCATCACACGCTCGTCCTCAAAGCTCGATCCCCGGCAACGGCGCCAAAATTTGGTGTAGCTCAGTGATGAGTAGCACCTCCTTTAATGTCAATCCGGGAAGACGTGAGGATGGTATGATGACCTCGAGCAAGTGGAGGCACAAGTGCGTGAGTGAGAAGCACACAAACATGCACACACATACACACACACGCACACACACGGCAAGACAAAGAGTGAGTAGCAATAGAGTTCTTAGATTACTTCCAAAAAGCTATTACAAGTTCGTTTCAATTACAATCTACCCTCAAAAATGAGCTCTCTAGCTCCTTTTATAGTTTTTTACTAGCTTTGGCCCTGTCCAGACTTAGTGTCCGACCTAGTTAAAAATTAGGTTCCAGGGCCAATTTGAGGGCTTAAACGGAGTCTAAAAAATACGAAAATTGATATGTAGGTACTTCTAAGGCTCCTCAAGCTCGAGGACTCCTTGGCTTGCACAAAATGGAGCCACAAAAAGGTGAACATGGTATTTACAGAGGTTGTTAGTGATGAGAATCACTTTAATTGGTGTAAGGGTTTGAAAAATTAAAGGTTGCCTTAGTGCTAGATCTGCGTGAATGCTCGTACTTGCTTCTCCATGAAGAAAATTATTGGCCTACTTGCCAGATCGTCGTTGACTCCCTTGTCTGCTTGTGCCTTCTCTTCTCTCCTGCCTAGTGAGTCCTTCAGTTCCAACAATCATTGTAAAATCTTTGGTTGTGTAGCATATGTGCATATTCCCTCACAGGTAAGGGGAAAGCTAGATCCTAAAGCTGAAAAATGTATCTTCATTGGTTATGATTTGAACCAAAAGGGATACAGATTCTACAACCCAACAAACAAAGGCTTCAAGGTAAGCAGAGATGTCATCTTTGATGAGAATGACTCATGGTATGAGAATGAATGCAAGAAGGTAAGTCTACCCTATGACTTGCAAGAGGAGTTTCCAAAGTTAATTAAAGAAGAACCAAGCAAGGAAGAAGATCCAAGTTCAGAGGATGATGACACTATCAATCTTGAGGAATTCAAAGCATGGAAGTCCAAAGGGAAGATGAAGATGAAGCAACTAGAGGATATTCCAGAATCCTCAAATCAATCTATTAGAAGATCTCAGAGAGAAAGCAAAAGACCAATCAGATTTGGGTATGACACATCACTTGTAACTAAACATTCTGTGTATCTTGCAAAGGATTTGTTGAATGAAGAACCAGGTACCTATGAAGAAGCAATCACCAAACCAGAATGGAAAGGAGCTATGGATGAAGAAATGGAAGCTCTCAAGGAGAGTGATACTTGGGACTTGGTACCCAAGAAGGACTCTATGAAGGTGATAGGATCCAGATGGATCTACAAGCTAAAGAGGAATTCAGATGGAACAATAAACAGGTACAAAGCTAGGTTGGTTGCCAAGGGTTTTGCACAAACCCAAGGCATTGACTATGAGGAGACATTTTCTCTTGTGGCTAAAATCCCAACTATCAGAATATTGGTGAGTGTAGCTGCATCCAAAAATTGGAACATGTACCAATTAGATGTCAAGAATGCTTTCTTGAATGGATGGATATCTGAAGAAGTCTACATGTCACAACCACCTGGCTATGAAGACCCCAAGAAGGTAAACTATGTTTGTAAATTGAAGAAGGCTCTATATGGTTTGAAGCAGGCACCTAGAGCATGGAATTACAGGTTGACAACCTATCTCCAAGACCAAGGATTTGTGATGAGCAAAGCTGACACTTCTTTATTCATAAAGAGAAGTAGTACAGAGGTAATATACTTGTGTGTTTATGTTGATGACATCATCATTATAGGAAATGATGTCAATGGGATTAGACACATCAAAGGACAGATGATGAAAGAGTTCAAGATTAATGATCTTGGATTATTGAAGTACTTCTTAGGTCTTGAGTTAGTCTACACCAACTCAGGTATATATATCACTCAAAAGAAGTATATACAGGATATGGTCAAGAAGTTTGGCTTGCAGGATGCTAAAGACTCAACTACTCCAATGGAGGTCAACCTAAAACTAAGTGCTCATGAAGGGGAAGAAGTCCAAGACATCACAGGATATCAAAGTATGGTAGGTAGTTTGAATTATGCTACCTTGACTAGAGTTGACATAGCATATGGAGTTAGTGTGCTAAGCCAATTCATGCACAAACCAAGGGTATCTCATCTAGAAGCAGCAAAGAAAATCTTGAAGTACCTCAAAGGAACTCAAAGCCATGGTTTGTACTTTCCTTATACATCAGATATGGACATTAAAGTATACTCAGATGCAGATTGGGCAGGATGCAAGGATGATAGGAGAAGCACATCAGGCTACATTTGTTTTGCAGGAGATAAACCTATTTCTTGGTCAGCCAAGAAGCAACCTACAATGGCATTGTCATCCACTGAAGCAGAGTATAGAGGGCTTGCCAATGCCACTCAAGAATCTATCTCGTTAAAGCTTTTGTATACAGAGCTAGGTCTATACACTAGGCCTCCAATCATATTTGGAGATAACACAAGCTCTCTTCACCTTGCAGCTAATCCAATATATCATGCCAGAATCAAACACATAGAGGTTCATTACCACTATGTGAGAGAAAAGTTGCTTAGTAAAGACATTCAATTAACTTATGTGTCTACTAATATGCAATGTGTAGATTTACTTACTAAAGCATTGGATGGAAACAAGTTATGCAGATTCAAATCCATGATTGGATTACAAGATGTGATTGAAGATTAAAGATGAAGACTTAAGCCAAAGTGCTTGGCTTGAGGGGGAGTTGTTGGTGCATTTCAAGCCTTCACACTTGGCTTGGAACCTTGGAATGTTAAAAGTCAAGCTTCAAGCTAAAAATTCGTGGGGAATCTTTTATGGAAATGTGGAGCAATCAAAGGAAGCCAAAAGCCACGAGATTCCATCAAGAAAAGTCACTCAACCACTCCCCAAGTCATCTCAACTAATTCCTCCAAGTTAGGAGGCTGATTTGGAAAGGTAGTTCCTAGATTTTAGGGGCACTCTTCTCACTATAAAAGGAGCATGTATCCCGACTTCTTTTGGGCCATCTTCTTGGAGTTTTAGCTCATGTAAAGTGAGCAATAAGTGCTGGAGTTGTGATAAGCAAGCCCCTTGCTTAAGCAACCCCCTTGCTTGCTTGTTTGTTTTCTTTTAGTAGGCATATCTATGTGTGTGCGCAGGCAGTGTTGCAACTCTCTACCCCTGAGTTGTTAGCATTGCTTCTCCCTCATATGGTATCCATTTGATGTAATTCTTGTCTCATTGGATAGCTATAAGAGTCTATTTTATGCTTACCAATTCTCTGGAGCATTCTCTGAGTAAGCTGGGAGCAACATTCATTTTAGTGAAGTTGTGTGATTGATATCTCTCTCTTTGTGTAGGCTCTGTTGGAAATATTTTGCTCTCTGTTGTAAGGGCTGGTTCTCCTTCTCTATGTATCCATTTACTATGATTTTGGTGTCATTGGGTAGCTATTAGAGTGCTCTAAAGTTGACCCAAGTTTTGAGATTCATTCTCTGTACAATCTGTGAGAAACGTTTGCTGGAGTGAAGTGAGGTCTCTGCTTGACTAGCAGTTGTGCGCATTCAACTAGCTCATGTTGTAGACATTGTTTCTCTTTGTGTAAGCATCCATTTCAAGTGAAATTTGATTTGTTGGAAAGCCCTTGGTGTCTACTACAGGTCTACAAAAGCTCACTGGAGTTCTCTGCGTAAGCTTTGAGTAAGAGCATTTTTGGTGTGCAGAGGTCAAAGAAGGATACCTGTGGAGGTCATTCGCGCTTCATCGTTGCTTAGGGGTTGAGATACTTCCCCCATCATGGAAGATTAGCTTGGAAAAATTATATCAAGACTTCACTTGAAGGAAATGGCATAGGAACCCATACCTATGTGTTATTACCTTTTTACTCCTTGTAAAAGTCTAAATGACTTGGCATTGTGTATACACACCTAATTGATTAGAGTCGTGGAATCTGGATGGTGTAATTGGAGAGAATATCTCCTTACTTTTAGAGGAGAGATTCTAGGGAGCCTTAGTTTGAATTTGAAATTCAAATGTATCTCCATCACTTATAAAAGTCTATGAAAAAACTCGCGGGATAGCTAGTCACTTCAGCTCACTCCCCGAGGCATTCTATTGCTGTAACTTTGTGTGTGATAGTGCTACTTCATAGCCTACATCACAACACCTCATTTAGCTATGCTTGTCAAGCTAATGAGTATGTATAATTACATCAATCAATAGAAGTATACACATTCACTATCTCTGGTTTTCTCTGAGTCATCTACTCCAAGTCTGTCAATGTCAACAAGGCATATCTCAGGATCTACTGAACCAAGTCGAGTGATTTAAAGCTTGTTGGAACCAGCTCCAAGCATACTACATGCCTACAAAATTTGAAGGTCTTTGGATCAGCCATCTCGGAGAAATCTCGCTCGAAGTGGTCTCTGGTATTTCTCTGCACACCTCCTAAAAAGTCGGGGGTGACTATATTTTTGCTAAACATCTTTCTCTGAGTATAGTCCATCATTTTATCTCATTCTACTTGCAAATAGTAGCTTGTTAAGCTAATTTAATATGTCCAGAAGGAATTAGATCAATGGTAAGTGTGTTGGTCACACTGAGCAAAACTCTGAGCAGGTATCAAGACAAAAATAGAAAGTTTTTAAGTCTAGTGAAGTGCAAACTCATCTGTTTTGTTCCAATCATTAGTCAAATCATTTCCAAAGTACATATAGCATATTTTGGTATAATTTGGAAGCTTAAGGAGTCTACTAAGTATATCTGGAGTCAAAGAGGGCTGGTGCAAAGCAAGATTAGCAGCATCAACTCAATCTTCTGAGTGCATCCAACCATCTCTCCTAACATTGGAGACCTCTTAATCTCCAAAGGTTTGATCTATACTGACTTAAGAACACTTCTATGTCAGTTATAAACCAAACTTTACACAAATATTGTTCTTCTTTACCAAAACTTTCATTAACACTTCTCTGAGTGAAGAAATGTCAACTTC
>CM035413.1:32170196-32185196 GCA_020310875.1 Ceratopteris richardii | reverse complement strand
AAAACATCCCAAGTCGATGCCCGGCATCGAATTCTCGTTGCAAGTCGATGCTAGGCATCGAATTCTAATTTTAAACAGGTGCTCTTACTATAACAGGAAAGATTTCCAATTTTGGAAGGTCATACACGATCATCTTGTGAGAGCCATAACTTGAGTTTTAGAGATCTGTTTGATGCATATGATAGCTTGTTGGAAAGTTCTACTCTTCTAGTTTTAGTCTATAAAGTTTCATGGAGAAATAATACTTGAACTAGGAGAAATTAGCAAAATACTAAAGGTATGTCATTTCGATGACTAGGAAATTTTGTAGAAGCAAAGTTCTCACTTTAGGCTATCATTTCTCAAAGTTTGGAGTGGCAATGAGTTAATGGTGACCATAGAGGTGTTCTAGTGTCACATTAATTCATTTCTTATGGTGTTTCATACATCAACAAGTGGTATCAGAGCAGAAAGATTCTCGAGAGCAGAAGACGACAAAGGTATGAGAAGTTTTGGAAAGTTTTCCATTAAAGTTTCAAAGGTGAAGCATTTGAAGACACAAGGCATCAAAAGGTTACTTCAAAAGTATCTTCATACACAAAGAACTCCAAAAGGTATTATTCTTTATCCTTTAAGCTCACAGGTTGCAGCAGAAGGGAAGGAGTATGGCAGATCATATCTCCATTGACAAACTGGACAGAGATAATTACCCCGCATGGGTAATGAGAATGGAAGCCTTACTTATGAGTAAGGATCTCATGGTATATGTAACAGGTGAAGAAGAGAAGCCAGTATTTGAAGATGAAAGCCGACTAAAGAAAGAAGAACTTGATGCTTTAAAGCATTGGCAGAAGAAGGATGCAAGTGCAAAAGCCTACATCTACAATACAATCTCTGATCATTTGCTACCACACATCAGAGGATTGGAATCATCTGAAGATATATGGAATGCATTGGAGTATCATTTCCAAAGTACTACTAAAGCACGGAAAGCAAGTCTATGGTCAGAGTTTACAACATTCAAGAAGAAGCCAATTCAAACCATTAGTGATTATGTCACTAAGATGAAGGATCTTGCAGATAGTCTTGGATCCATAGATGAAGATGTTGAAGATCACAGATTGATTGCTCAGCTACTTGCAGGTTTGAGAGGGGATGAAAGGTGGAAACCTTTTTTCTTATCAACAGAACTTTCATTAAATCATTATGTTCCAGATTTGAACCAGTTGCTTGGTTTGATGCTCACATATGAGCAAGACTTGAAGGGAGATGGAGATAAGGACAAAGTTCTGCAATGTACATGAAGAACAAGAAGAAAGGAGATAAAGGTAAAGCAAAGGATGAAGAGGAGTCTATTTCTCAAGCTTATTATGCAAGAGGTAAAGGCACTGGCAGAGGAAGAGCAAGAGGTTTTGGAAGAGGTAGATGTAATCAGAATAACAATAAGAAGGCTTGCTGGATCTGTGGATTGAGTAATCATTTGGCTCATGACTGTTGGCACAATCAACAAGGATCAAACCAGAATCAAAACAACAATAGTAGAGGCCGAGGTGGAAGATATCAAAGTAATTTTCAGAGAGGTAGACAAAGTCAAAGAGGAGGCTACGGTAGAGGTGGAGGAAGAAGTTGGGGACAGAATCAATCCTACAACACCACCTACTACAACTATGCAAATGACACACAAAATGAAAGTCATACATCATTGATGATGAACTCAATCAACACATCAGATAAAGAAGATCTAAAGGTATTTTACATTGACTCTGGATGTTCTAATCATTTGTCAGGAAACATAGAATTGATGTCAGAATTGGAAAAAGGCATTTCTAGTCATACAATTCAAACTGGTGATAATACAAGACATAGTGTACATTCAATCGGAAAAGTGAAATGCAAGAGTGGAGCAGATTTGCTAACCAATGTTTTGTATGTTCCTACAATACCTAAAAACTTGATTAGTGTGGGACAGATAGTTGAAAAAGGTTTTCAAGTCAGGTTTACAAATGAAGGAGTATTTGTGGAAGATCCAGAGAATGGATATAATCAGATTGTCTCTGGTAAGAAAGAAGGTAGACTCTTTACTTTAAGCCTTACTAGGATTACCAAATGTGCAAAGTCAACATATGGTTTATAAATGTGAAGCATGTCAAATGGGAAAAGCACACAGGTTACCATTTCAGAAGAAAGGATTCAAACATGATGGAGTACTTGAGCTCATTCATACAGATGTATGGGGACCAACAAAAGAAGGATCTATTAGTGGCTCAAGGTACTATGTTCTTTTTTTTGATGATGCTACAAGATGGATAACATTATATGTTTTGAAGGAAAGATTAGAAGTGTTTGGAGCTTTCAAGCATTTTCATGCATATGCAGAGAGAGTCACAGGTCAAAAGCTTAAAAGACTGAGGTCTGATGGAGGGGGAGAATACTTCTCCCAAGAGTTCAATGATTATCTTTGGAATGCAGGTATTAAGAGAGAAATAACTTGCAGGTATACACCACAACAAAATGATGTAGCAGAAAGAAGGAACAGGACTTTGGTTGAGTTTGCTAGAGCTATGCTAAAGGAGAAGAACTGTCCAAATTATCTTTGGGCTGAGGCTGTAAATACAGCTACATATCTTGTGAATAGATTACCATGTGCAGCTCTGAATGGAATGACTCCATATGAAGCTTGGTGGGGTAAGAAACCAACACTAGATCATTGTAGAGTGTTTGGATCAATTGCATATGCTTATGTGCCATCACAACTTAGGCATAAGCTTGAACCAAAGGCAGAAAAATATGTGTTCATTGGTTATGATGAAAAGCAGATGGGTTACAGGTTGTGGAATCCTCTAACCAAACAATTTCTTGTTTCTAGAGATGTTACATTTGATGAACAGAAAAGTTGGTATGCAGATCAAAGTCACACAGCTGAAGAATTTGAAGAAGAGGTAAGAAGATGTGAGAAAGGAAAATCAATTGTGCAGGTAAATAGAGATGAAGACTATATGCAAGCAAGGAATGAAGAAGCTCCTATATTTGATGAAGAGGTGTATCCAGAAACTTATGAAGAATGTGAACCAAGAAGGTCAAGCAGGACTAGAAGACAACCCGAAAGGTATTCTTATGATACTTCTTACATAACTCAGAAGAACTATGCATATATGGTCAAAGATGATGAAGAACCTCAAAACTATGATGAAGCTAAAGGTAAGAAGCAATGGGAAGAAGCAATGAAGGAAGAATTCAATGCACTGGAGGAGAACAAGACATGGGAACTTGTTCCTAAACCAAATGGTAAGAAAGTTATTAGAAATAAATGGGTTTATAAAGTGAAGAAGCTTGTAGATGGAAGTATAGCCAGATACAAATCTAGATTGGTGGTGAAAGGCTATGCCCAGACCGATGGCATAGATTATGATGAGACATTCAGTCCTGTAGCTAAGATGTGAACTATAAGGACAATCATTGCTATTGCAGCTTCAAAAGGCTGGACCCTAAGTCAATTGGATATAAAGAATGCATTCTTGAATGGATACATATCAGATGAGGTATACATGGAACAACCTCAAGGATTTATAGATTCCAGGTATCCAAATTTTGTTTGCAGGTTGAGAAGAGCATTGTATGGATTGAAGCAAGCTCCAAGAGCTTGGAACTATAGACTGGTGAAGTATCTTAATGATCTTGGATATCAAAGTTCAAAAGCAGATTCAAGTCTACTTATCAAAAGAACAGAGGAAGGTACAATCTACATTTGTATTTATGTAGATGACATTATAATCACAGGTACTTCAGATGAAGGAATCAAGGAGGTATAGAGATTACTTGAGAAAGAGTTTAAGATCAATGACCTAGGAAAGTTGTCATACTTTCTTGGAATGGAAGTTACTTATACAGATCATGGCATATATGTGTCACAAGAAAGGTATCTTCTGAACTTGTTGAAGAAGTTCGATATGGAAAATTGCAGAGAAGCTTCAACTCCACTTGAAGTTAATCACAAGCTCAGTAAATATGATGGTGCAGACTACAAAGATATGAAGAAGTATCAATCTCTTGTGGGTAGTTTGATTTATGCTACACTAACAAGACCTGATCTTAGTTATGTAGTGGGAGTTTTGTCACAATTCATGCATTGTCCAAAGGACCCACATTGGATTGCAGGTCAAAGAGTTCTCAGATATATCAAAGGAACTATAAAGGAAGGATTATATTATCCTTTTACATCAGATTTGAAGTTGAGAGCCTATAGTGATTCAGATTGGGCAGGTAACCAGGATGACAGAAGATAAACTCATCGTTACATGATATACATTGGTGATAAGCTTGTAAGTTGGTGTTCAAAGAAACAACATACAGTAGCATTATCATCAACTGAAGCAGAGTACAAAGGACTTGTGGAAGCAGCTAAGGAAGTCATATGGATGCAGACATTGTTCAAGAGCTTAGGCATTGATCAAGGTACACCTACAATACATGGAGATAATATGAGTTCACTTTATCTTGCAGCAAATCCAGTATTTCATGCAAGGACAAAGCACATAGAGATACAGTATCATTTTCTTAGAGAAAAGGTAATGGAGAAGGAGATTGAAGTGGAGTACATTTCTACTAAAGATCAGTTAGCAGACATAATGACAAAGAGCTTGGATGGTGTGAAGACTAGCAGATTCAAAAGCATGGCAGGAGTAAAAGAAAAGAAGAAGATATGAAGAAACAGGGAATGTCAATTAGTGATTGAGGGGGAGCTGTTGGAGAAACAATCACTAATTGGACATATATTTGAAGGTCAAATCTTAAGAAGAAAACCCCATGCCTATGTGAAGGGACAAATTCACAAATGTATCATATTTGTAAAGTTAGTTCACTTTAGTTCTAGAAGTTTTTTAAAATCACGAGAATACAAAAATCTATATAAGGTAGTTTGTATCAACTGACGCAGAGAGAGAGAGAGAATAGAGAGAAGAAGTAGAAGAAGGAGTTCATTTATATGACTGTGTATAGTCGGGATTCTCTGAGTGAGAAAGCATCTGTAAAACTTTTGAGTTTTCATAGCTATGAGAAAGAACTGAGTAAAGTTCTATGTATGAGTCTCTCTCCATCATCTCCATAATTACCTACTGTGTGATGAGTTAAAAAGATCAAGTTTTCCAAGCAACTCGATGCCTGGCATCGAATCTCTGTTGATAAGTCATATTTTCATTTATCCTTTTCATTCAGTACTGAAGTGTTTGAAAACATGATGTTGTTGGAGCAACTCGATGCCTGGCATCGAATTCCAGTTGATAAGTCATATTCTAAGTGTGCATGAAATCACCTATAGTTTTGGTGTCCAAAAGATCAAGATTTTATGCGGGAAGTCGATGCCCGACATCGAATCCCTGCTGAAAAGTGGCAAAAAACATCCCAAGTCGATGCCCGGCATCGAATTCTCGTTGCAAGTCGATGCTAGGCATCCAATTCTAATTTTAAACAGGCGCTCTTACTATAACAAGAAAGATTTCCAGTTTTTAAAAGGTCATATAGGGTCATCTTGTGAGAGCCATAACTTGAGTTTTAGAGATCCGTTTGATGCATACGATAGCTTGTTGGAAAGTTCTACTTTTCTAGTTTCAGTTTATAAAGTTTCATGGAGAAATAATACTTGAGCTAGGAGAAATTAGCAAAATACTGAAGGTATGTCATTTCAGTGACTAGGAATTTCTGTAGAAGCAAAGTTCTCACTTTAGGCTATCATTTCTCAAAGTTTGGAGTGGCAATGAGTTAATGGTGACCATAGAGGTGTTCTAGTGTCACATTAATTCATTTCTTGTGGTGTTTCATACATCAACAAAAGTCAGGTACAAATGATGACCACTTATTTTACATTGGTTCAAGGTGTTCAAATCATGTAGCTCGTAATGTGGCACTACTCTCTGATCTTGAGGAACCAAAAGGTAAACACCAAGTTCAAATAGGTGATGATACAAAGCATTCTATAGTTAAAGTTGGAAATGTGAAGACTTGTGATGGTAATCAGAATTTGTTGAGCAGGGTACTTTATGTACCAACAATTACAAAGAACTTAATGAGTGTTGGTCAGATTGTGGAGAAAGGTTTGCAGGTCAGATTCAATCAATATGGTGCATTTGTGGAGGACCCAAGACATGGATTCAAGAGGATAGCTAAAGGAGTAAAATCAGGTAGACTTTTCACTTTTGAGTTAGAAGACACAAAGAATATTGCACTATACAGTTATAAGGATCAAACACTTTCAGAACTTGAGAGTTGGCACAAAAGGCTAGGGCATATAGGAGAAAGGACCTTGAAGAAAATGTGCAGGGACCAATGTGTGCTTAGAATATCTAATGTATCCAAGCAACATATGATTTACAAGTGTAGTGCTTGTCAATTTGGTAAGTCTCATAGGTTACCCTTCTCAAGGAAAGGATATATACATGAAGACTACCTAGAGCTTATACACACAGATGTATGGGGACCTAGCAAAGACCCCTCAATCTCAGGTTCAAGGTACTATGTGTCTTTTATTGATGATTATAGCAGATGGACTGTATTGTATTTCATGAAGCACAAGGATGAGGTATTTAATTGCTTTAAAAAATATCTTGCACTAGTTAAAAATCAGACAGAAAGGAATTTGAAGAGGCTAAGGTCAGATGGAGGAGGTGAGTACTTCTCCAATGAATTTGAAGACTTCTTGTAGGACAGAGGCATCAAAAGAGAAATAACCACAAGGTATTCTCCTGAACAAAATGGGGTAGCTGAAAGAAGAAATAGGTTAATTGTTGAGACAGCTAGATCTATGCTTAATGAGAAGAAGTTACCTAACTATCTATGGGCAGAAAGTGTTTCTACTGCCACTTATCTCATAAACAGGTTACCATCAAAATCACTTGATGGTATGACACCCTATGAAGCATGGCATGGTAGGAAACCATCACTAGATCATTGCAAAATTTTTCGATGTGTAGCATATGTGCACATTCCCTCTCAGGTAAGAGGCAAGCTAGATCCAAAGGCTGAAAAATGCATTTTCATTGGGTATGATTTAAATAAAAAAGGTTACAGGTTTTATAACCCTACCAATAAGGGATTTATGGTAATCAAAGATGTGATCTTTGATGAGAATGATTCTTTGTATGAGAATGAATGCAGGAAAGGGAAACTACCCTATGATTTGGAAGAGGAATTTCCAAAGCTTGCAAAGGAAGAACCTACTCAGAATGAAGACTCAAGTTCAGATGATGAAGATACTATCAACCTTGAAGAGTTCAAGGCATGGAAGTCCAAGGGCAAAATGAAGATGAAGAAGCTTGAAGACATGCCTGAATCTTCAACTCAACCAATCAAAAGATCTCAAAGAGAAAGCAAAAAACCTATCAGATATGGGTATGATACATCTCTTGTTACTAAACATTCAGTTTATCTTGCCAAGGATTTGTCAAATGAAGAACCAGGATCTTATGAAGAAGCAATAACCAAATCAGAATGGAAAGAAGCTATGGATGAGGAGATTGAAGCACTCAAGGAGAGTGACACATGGGAGTTAGTACCTAAGAAGGACTCCATGAAGGTAATAGGATCCAAATGGATCTATAAACTTAAAAGAAATTTTGATGGCACAATTAACAGGTACAAAGCCAGATTAGTAGCCAAGGGTTTTGCACAAACCCAAGGCATTGACTATGAAGAAACGTTTTCTCCTGTGGCCAAGATGCCAACTATCAGAGTGTTGGTTAGTGTGGCTGCATCCAAGAATTGGAACATGTACCAATTGGATGTCAAGAATGCTTTCTTGAATGGATGGATATTAGAAGAGGTTTATATGTCACAACCTCCTGGCTATGAGGACCCTAAGAAGGTAACATTTGTTTGCAAATTAAAGAAGGCTTTATATGGATTGAAGCAGGCACTTAGGGCATGGAATTACAGGTTAACCACATACCTCCAAGACCAAGGTTTTGTCATGAGCAAGGCAGATACTTCTCTGTTCATTAAGAAAAGTAATTCAGAGGTAATTTATATTTGTGTGTATGTTGATGACATCATCATTACAGGTAATGATGTCAATGGAATCAGAAATATCAAAAGCCAGATGATGAAGGAATTCAATATCAATGATCTTGGGTTATTGAAATATTTTTTAGGGCTTGAATTAGTCTACACTAATTCAAGGATATACATTACTCAGAAAAAATATGTACAGGATATGTTAAGGAAGTTTCACTTGCACGATGCTAAGGTAGCAAGCACTCCAATGGAGGTGAACCTAAATCTTAGTGCCCATGAAGGTGATGAAGTCCAAGATATTACAGGTTATCAAAGTATGGTGGGTAGCTTGAACTATGCTACTCTAACAAGAATTGATATTGCATATGGAGTTAGTGTGCTGAGTCAATTTATTCACAAGCCAAGGATACCTCACTAAGAGGCTGCCAAGAGACTCTTGAAGTATCTTAAGGGTACACAGAACCATGGTTTGTATTTTCCTTACACTTCAGATATTGATATAAAAGTCTATTCAGATGCAGATTGGGCAGGATGCAAGGATGATAGCAGAAGCACTTCTGGATACATTTCTTTTGCACGTGACAAACCAATCTCATGGTCTGCAAAGACGCAACCAACTATTGCATTGTCTTCAACAGAGGCAGAGTATAGAGGGCTAGCAAATGCCACTCAAGAAGCAATTTGGATTAAGCTTTTGTATACACAATTGGGCTTATATACTAGGCCTCCAATTATCTTTGGAGATAATACAAGTTCTCTTCACCTTGCAGCTAATCCTATCTATCATGCCAGGACCAAACACATAGAAGTTCATTATCATCATGTGAGAGAGAAGTTGCTAAGCAAGGATATTCAACTGACTTATGTGTGAACCAACATGCAATGTGCAGATTTGTTGACTAAAGCTTTGGATGGAACCAAACTTTGCACGTTTAAATCTATGATTGGATTGCAGGATATACTTGAAGATTGAAGATGAAGACTTAAGCCAAAATGTTTGGCTTGAGGGGGAGCTATTGGTGTAAATCACAAGCCTACACATTTGGCTTGAAGGATGTCATGAAGACTCTACATACATGAAGAACCATAGGAACATATGCTAGTGGTTAATTACCACTTTATCTCATTTGTAAAAGTCAAAATGCCTTGGAATCCTTTGTAATCACTTACCAAAGTGAGTCGTGGAAAAAGTAGATCATTTGATTGAGAGAATATCTCCAAGCTTTTAGGAGCTTGATCATAGGGAGCAAAATTTGAATTTGAATTCAAATTTTTACACACTTCCTATAAAATTGTACTTGAAAAAGTCATGGCTAGATCTCTTCATTCCCGAGGCTTACTCTATTGAGTTTGAGTGTGTGTAAGGACTATACCATAGCCTACACCTCTCTACACCATTAGGAAATGCTAGTCATGTCAATGGGATTGTACACAAGTGTTAATTAATAGATACATTTACATCATTCATCTCTGTGTTCACTACTAGTCTACTCAAAAGTCTGTCAACTTGTCAAGGGCATATCTCGGTCAATACTCCACCAAATTCATGTTGGTGCAGACCAATCACCAATTGAAGTTTTGAAAGACAAAAGGATGGAGATAAGATCAAGTCTTGAAGCCTAGAAGATGGTTACATTCACAGGTTGAAAGAAATGTATACATATGTACATTAGTTAAGACACAGGTCACTTATACTTTTGATTAGTCATAAGTCTGTACATATTTGCCTATAAATACTATGGAAAAATGTGGGGATATAGGAGAGGAGACGAGAAGATACTATGAGAGAATATAGGAATAGAGAAATGAGAACTTGTAAGTATCATTAGACACATGAAAAGTTAGTTGAAGTCTTTCTCTCATTTAGTTGTAATCTTCCTCAGAAATGACAGAATTTCTGCACCCGAATTTTCTGTGTGTTCTCCTGCTGTGATTGAGCTTTTGAAAATTCCTTTTGGAGATGTCTAAGTCTATAGTTAATCAATCTATGACTAGAGTTTGAGAGTCTAATTGCAAGTAGGCTGAGAGAATTCTGAATAGGAACATTTATATGTCAAAAGGTTTGAGTGACTTCTAAAACAGGCGCAGATTTTGAGTTCAGAGAAATGGACAGTGCTCAATGCACACTATAAAGTTTTACACAAATGATAGCTCAAAATCTAAGTTGAGAGATAAGCTATCTACACCTAAAAGCATTTGACCAAACGGGTTCGACATTCGGAGAACTATAGCTAAGAAGTTACAAGTGTAAAGGTCGCTACTTCAGAGAAGCAGTTTCACACATAGGTAAAGTGTTTGAGTCATTTCTCAAAGTACACTCAATCATTTAAGGAGATTTAAGTTGGAGAAGGTGCGCAATTTAAGGGCGAAACAATCTACAAAGTTTTATAAAAAACTTTACATGAATTGTTAGTCAATCAGAGATTAATCTGTAGTAGACTTTTCTGAGAATTTGAATTTTTCCAGAATAGTCAATTTTCTTGATAAGTTGGTGATTGTTTTCTAAATTAAGTGGACTCTGGACTTATTCTTGATATAGAGGTGCTCTAATTTCAAGAATAGGTTGTTCTTTTGGAGATTAACACTCTCCATCAGTGGTATCAGAGCAGGAATCATCTGAATTAAAGAAAAGAGGATCCCGACTGCTGTAGCTGCAAATATTTCAACATCTGAAGGTTCAAAAGGTGAAAGCTTGAAGACAAAGCTTGAGAAGGAGGTCATACGGCATCAAGAAAGATAAAAGGAGTGTCATTCGAAGTAAAGGTAACCTTATACTTTATAAAGCTTGAAGGATTCAATACACAGGTGAAGAAAGGATGGGAGATTCTCTTCAAATAGAGAAATTGGATAGAGAGAATTATCCTGCATGGTCAATGAGGATGGAAGCTCATCTAATGAGCAAAGATTTGATAGCTTACATTACAGGTGAAGAAGAGAAGCCTCAATTCAGAGATCCTAGTGTTCCAACTAGGGAGGAGTTATCAGAATTGAAGAATTGGATGAAGAAAGATGCTCAAGCAAGGAGCATTATCTATATGGCAGTAAATGACTACTTGCTACCTCACATTAGAGGTCTTGAAAGTGCAAGTGATATTTGGAATGCTTTGGAGGAGCATTTCCAGAATACCACAAAGTCTAGGAAGGCATCTTTGTGGGCAGAATTTACTACATTCAAGAAAAAGGCTTCTCAATCTATCTCAGATTATGTAACCACAATGAAGGATATTGCAGATGCATTAGGAGCTGTTGATGAAGACATTGAGGAGGATAAATTGGTAAGGCAGATACTTACAGGTTTGAGAGGTGATGACAAGTGGAAGCCATTCATTTTGTCTACAAAATTATCACTTGATCATTTCACTCCTGATTTAAATCAGTTGCTAGGTCATATGCTAACTTTTGAGCAGGATGTCAAAGGAGAAAGTGACAAGAGTACAGGTCATGCAATGTACTCTAAAGACAACAAGAAATCTAACAAAGGAAAGCAACAATCAGGTGAAGATGAAGGCACAACTAGTCAAGCCAACTTCCTAAGAGGAAGAGGAGGTGGCAAAGGAAGAGGAAGAGGCAGAAATAACAAAGATGGAGTCAAAGCTTGCTGGATTTGTTGTAAGACAAATCACTTAGCTAATGATTGTTGGCATAATATTCAGAGTAATGGTGGATATAATCAAAACTATAATTCTAGAGGAAGAGGTGGCAGAACTTCAAGAGGTAATTTCAGAGGAAGAGGTAGTAGGGGATACTTTGGAAGAAATGCAGGTAGAGGATTTCAAAGTCAACAATACAATAATACCTACTACAACTATGCTTTAGATCAGAAAGAGGATTCAACATTGATAATGAATGCAGCTTGTGAAAGGCAGAGTGAAGATCAAAGAGTCTTCTACATTGACTCAGGGTGTAGTAATCACCTGAGTGGTAACATAGCATTGATGACTGATTTGGAAAATAAGGTATCTAATCATGTTGTTCAGACAGGTGACAATACAAAGCATAATGTGAAGTCAATTGGATCAGTGAAGGCCAAGGATGGTAGCACCTTATTGAGTAAGGTCTTGTATGTTCCTACAATTCCTAAGAATTTGATAAGTGTAGGACAAATTGTTGAAAAAGGTTATGAAGTGAGGTTCACTAATGAAGGAGTATTTGTGGAAGACCCTAGCAATGGGTATAAACAAATTGTTTCAGGGAAGAAAGAAGGAAGATTGTTCACATTGAAGATTCAAGGCAATGTTGGACATGCCTTGTTCACTTATGGAGGACAAAAGATCTCTGAGTTAGATCTTTGGCGCAAGAGGCTTGGACACTTCAATGAAAGAGGTATCAAAGATATGATAAATAATGGTTCAGTGCTTGGATTGCCTAATGTTGCAGGTCAACATATGACATACAGATGTGAGGCATGTCAATTAGGTAAGGCTCATAAGCAATCTTACTCCAAGCATGGTTTTATGTATTCAGAAAGACTTGAATTAGTACATACAGATGTGTGGGGTCCTTCAAAGGACTTTAGTATAAATGGTTCAAGATATTATGTCATATATGTTGATGATGCTACCAGGTGGATCAGAATTTATGTGATCAAAGACAAATCAGAAGTGTTTAATACATTTAAACACTTTCATGCATATGCAGAAAGAATTACAGGTCAAAAATTGAAGAGGTTAAGGTCAGATGGAGGGGGGGAGTATTTCTCTAAGGAATTCAGTGATTACTTATGGAATACAGGTATAAAGAGAGAAGTTACTTGCAGGTACTCTCCTCAACAAAATGGGGTAGCAAAAAGAAGAAATAGGACACTTGTTGAATTTGCAAGATCCATGATGAAAGAGAAGAATTGCCCAAATTATTTGTGGGCTGAGGCTGTAAACACAGCCACATATTTGGTTAATAGATTACCTTGTAAAGCTTTGCAAGGTATGACACCATATGAAGCTTGGTGGGGTAAGAGACCTACCTTGGATCATTGTAAAATATTTGGGTGCTTGGCATATGCATATGTGCCATCTCAATTGAGGCATAAATTGGAGCCTAAAGCAGAGAGGTATGTGTTCATTGGTTATGATGATAAGCAGATGGGATACAGGTTGTGGAATCCATCCACAAAACATTTTCTTGTATCAAAAGATGTTACATTTGATGAGCAAGGTACTTGGTATGCAGGTACTATCAATATTAATACAGATGATGAAGAAATTGTGAGTCAAAGGAAAGGTAAATCAAAGGTTCAGATATTTGATGAACAAGAGAATAATGAAGTGCACGTTGAAGTTGAAGAGATACCAAGATTTGATCCTGAATGTGAAGAACCAGAAACCTCAAGAAGTGGAGAACTTAGGAGGTCTACAAGGCACAAATGGCAACCTACAAGGTATAGCTATGATACTTCATTCTTGACTACTAAGGATTATGCATACATGATTAAAGCAGATGAAGATCCTTCTACATATGAAGAGGCAAAAGGTATAGAAATTTGGGAAAAAGCTATGCAGGAAGAATATGATGCATTGATGGAAAATCAAACATGGGATTTGGTTCCAAAACCAAATAGTCAGAAGATTATTGGATGTAAATGGGTTTTCAAAACCAAAAGATTTGCACATGGAAGTGTGTCTAGGTATAAAGCTAGACTTGTTGTGAAGGGGTTTGCTCAGACATATGGTGTTGATTATGATGAGACCTATAGTCCTGTGGAAAAAATGACAACCATCAACACACTCATAGGTATTGCAGCATGCAAAGGTTGGAAGTTATGTCAATAAGATGTGAAGAATGCTTTTTTGAATGGTTATATTTCAGATGATGTTTTCATGGAGCAACCTGAAGGAATCGGAAATGGGAGATATCCAGATCATGTGTGTAAGCTCAAGAGAGCTTTACATGGCTTGAAGCAGGCCCCAAGGGCATGGAACTATAGACTTGTGAAGTTCTTGAAAGAACTTGGATTTCAAGTATCTAAAGCAGATAGTAGCTTGTTTGTTAAAGCAAGTGATGATGGGTTCATTTACATATGCATATATGTTGATGATATAATTCTTATAGGTACAGATGAGAAAGGCATTCAAATCCTAAAGAACCAAATGGAGAAAGAGTTCAAAATCAGTGACTTGGGAGATTTGTCATATTTCTTGGGCATGGAGATCTCATACACTAAACATGGAGTGTATGTAACTCAAGAAAGGTATTTGAAGAATTTTTTAACCAAGTTTAAAATAAATGATTGCAGAATAGCACCTACTCCAATGGAGGTGAATCACAAATTAAGTAGATTTGGAGGTGAAGAGTTCAAGGACATGAAACAATATCAGAGTTTGGTTGGTAGTCTTATCTATGCTACATTAACTAGGCCTGATTTATCATATGCAGTTGGGGTGTTGTCTCAATTCATGCATTGTCCTAGAAAGGAACATTGGATTGCAGGTCAAAGAGTGTTGAGGTACATTAAGGGTACACTCAAAGAGGGTTTCTATTATGGTTTTACATCAGATACAAATATCAAAGTTTATAGTGATGCAGATTGGGCAGGTAATCCAGATGATAGAAGGTCAACCTATGGATACATGTGTTATGTGGGAGATAAGCTAATCTCTTGGTGTTCAAAGAAGCAACATACAGTTGCTTTATCATCTACAGAAGCTGAGTACAAAGGCATGGTTGAAGCTGCAAAGGAAGTGATATGGCTTAAGACTCTCATGCAGAGTTTTGATACTATATAGAGCATACCTATCATTTATGGAGATAACATGAGTTCATTGTATTTAGCTGCTAATCCTATTTTTCATGCCAGGACCAAACACATTGAGATTCAGTATCACTTTCTAAGAGAGAAGGTGATGGATAAAGAGATTGAAGTTATACATACTTAAACAAAAGATGAGATAGCTGATATGCTTACAAAAAGCTTGGATGGACCAAAGTTACAGAAGTTCAAAGATATGGCAGGTATAAAGAAGATAAGAGAAACCTCAATTGATGACTGAGGGGGAGCTGTTGGTGCAGACCAATCACCAATTGAAG
>CM035413.1:32112399-32132399 GCA_020310875.1 Ceratopteris richardii | reverse complement strand
ACTTCAATTGTTGATTGCCCCGCACCAACAACTCCCCCTCAATCATAAATTGAGGTTTTCTCTATCTTCTTTATGCCTGCCATGTCTTTGAATCTCTATAGCTTTGATCCATCCAAGCTCTTGGTTAACATATCAGCTATCTGATCTTTTGTTGAAGTATGTATTACTTCAATCTCTTTATCCATCACCTTCTCTCTTAGAAAGTGATACTGAATCTCAATGTGTTTGGTCTTAGTATGAAAAATAGGGTTAGCAGCTAAATACAATGAACTCATGTTATCTCCATGAATAGTGGGTATACTCTGAGTGATGTCAAAACTCTTCATAAGAGTCTTAAGCCATATCACTTCCTTTGCAGCTTCAACCATACCTTTGTACTCTGCTTCTGTAGATGACAAGCAACTGCGAAATTAACCTAACACCATGAAATTAACTTATTTCCCACATAACATGTGTTGGAGATCGATGTCTGCGGAAGCACGTGAACAACACAAGGAAGAAGAAGAAGCTTGGAGAACAAACACACAATACTGAATGTATTACTAGAGAATGTACAAAGATAAATGGCACGTTAGGGCAATAGGCATATATACAAGCCGGGGGGAAAAACCTGCTAAAGAGAGAAAAAAGTGCCCCGGTGGTCCTAGAGTGTTCACACACATCACTACCTAAATATATCAACAAATCCCCCCTGGGAGTGATGCGATGAACAAGTAGCTAGCACTCATGTACAAGGAAGTGCCAAGCTATGTGGAAGTCACTCCACAAAAGGAAGTAAGACCAAAGCTTTGCAGAAAGCTTCAAACTTCTCCCTGGGTAGAGCCTTCGTGAAAAGGTCTGCAATGTTCTCCTGCGTGGGCACATATGCTAAGCTGATCTCCCCAGCAGAGAACCTCTCCTTGACATAGTGATAATGCACCTCAATGTGCTTAGTGTGAGCATGGAACACAAGGTTTCTCGCAATAGCCAATGCGCTCTAACTTTCAGTGAAGATGGCGGTGGCAGAAGACTGACCAACACCCAAATCAGCCATAAAGCGTCTGAGCCACACACACTCAACAGTAGCTCTGAAAGCTGCCCTATACTGAGACTCACAACTGGAAGTGGCCATAGTAGGCTGCTTCTTGCTCAACCAAGATATACATGAGCTACCAAGCATGAAGCAAAAGCCACTAGTGGACACACAAGTGTCATAACAACCAGCCCAATCAGAGTCAGAAAAAACATGCAAATCTGGCGGTAGTGATCCCCCCTTGGGATAAAACAACCCAAGTAGCCGAGTACCACTCAAGTAGCGAAAGATGCGCTTAACCACCTGCCAATGCTTGACTCCTGGGCAATGCATAAATCTGCACACTTGTGAGATAACAAACTTAATATCTGGCCGAGTAATGCATAAGTAAATCAAGCATCCAACAGCCTGCTGATAGAGAACAACATCAAATGCATCTCCATCATCATGAAGACTCAATCGTAAACCTGTCTCCATAGGAGTGGCAATAGGCTTACAGTCTTCAAGGCCAAAACGCTGCAATAATGTGTCAATATATTTCGTTTGACACAAAGCCATTCCACCATCAACTTGCATAAAGTAAATGCCCAAATAGTGATGCAAATGCCCCAAATTAGACATCTCAAATGAGGCATGCAAATCAGCCTTAAAATCAGCAATATGCTTCTCAATAGGACCAGAGAGCAGCATGTCGTCAACATAGATAACAATGATCAGAAGCACATCATTAGCATGCTTAACATATAAGGTGCTTTCAGTTGGACTGTTCTCAAAACCATGTGCAATCAAATAGGCATGTATCTTCTCATACCAAGCACGTGGTGCTTGCCTTAAACCATATAATGCCTTCGTTAACCTACATACCTGGTTTTCATGCCCTTTTTGCACAAAGCCAAGGGGCTGAAAAACATACACTTCTTCATGCAATTCACCATTCAGAAATGCTGTTTTAATATCCAACTCATGTACATTCCAACCATGATGGGTTGCAAGTGCACAAATGCTCCGAACTGTTGGAGAATTCCTCTCCAAATCGCAGTGGAAAGTGTAGAAGACCTTCTCAAGATCAAGACTCTTGCCAATAGCAGAACCTTCAAATGAAAACTGGTACCAATTGAAAAATCCAATGAACTTGAAACATTGTTCACTCAAACTAGACACCTAGAGCTTTCCAATGAGCTATCAAATACTAAATTTGGAGTAGATTTGAGTTGGCAACTCTTTGATTCAAAACAGACTACCTATCCACTCAGTTAGGCTGAAAAATAGACTTCACTAAAAACTGAATAACTCACAAAGCATAAAGAATTTCATAAAACTATTCTAGAAAGAGGAAGTACTTGAGATACACTTTCCAACGAATGTTTAAACACTAAAATTGAATACACATATTGAGAGATATGACTCTTACAAGTAGACTACCCAAAAATGGGTGTGCGGCTGGACATACTCTATGAGAGTAAACTGAACGAAAATGACTCAAAACAATTGAAGTAGCTACAAGGGGGCTTCCACGCTTTCTTCCTCTATCCTTCACTGTCCTCTCTTGCCTCTTTTATAGCCAAGTGACCAAAAACTCTCATGATGAGTTTGAGAGCTCTTCTCCATCATTTCTCCACTACTTTGGACAGCCACTCCTCTTACAATTCAGTTTTTGGATTTGATTCTCTTTTGAATGATTCTCTTTTGGCCTCCACTACTTGCTGAAGTAAATGCTTCTATTTTTGATTTTTGTATTTTCATTCTACTTGAAGAAAATCCTTTTTGCAAAAATATATACGAGCTTACTTCTTTATTTTTAACACTCCCCCTCAAGATCACATGTGAGCTTGCACCTTCAGCCATATCCTGCAAGTTGATGTCATCCTTGAACCTCTTTAGCTTAGAAGCATGTAAGGACTTTGTAAACATGTCTGCAACCTGGTCATTAGTTCCAATGAACATTATATCCACATCCTTGCTCAAAACTTTTTCTCCAACATAATGATAGTGCACTTCTATGTGCTTGCTTCATGCATGAAACATTGGATTGTTTGTCAAGTGAATGCTTGACATGTTGTCACCATAAATTGGAATGGTCTCCACCTACACATCAAGATCAGCCAAGAGCTTCTTAATCCACATAGCCTCACAAGTTGCAAAGGCTAAACCTCTATATTCAGCTTCTGTAGATGATAGTGCAACAGTAGGTTGCTTCTTTGAGATCCATGTGATAGGTTTGCTACCTATCATGAACACATAACCTGAAGTGGATCTTTTATCTTCCTTCAAACCAGCCCAATCAGCATCACTGAAGCCTTTTACCTGCAGTTCTTCATCAAATCTATAAAACAATGCATGATTGATAGTGTGCTTCACATATCTTAGCACTCGTTTGGTTGAATTTAAATGTTCACTTGTTGGAGCTTGCATAAATTGAGAAAGAACTCCAACAATATAACACAAATCTGGTCTTGTGATCGTAGCATAGATCAATGAACCTATAATACTCCTGTATGTAGTTACATCATGTAACTTCTCTCCATCATTTGAGCATAGCTTCACATTTGTGTCCATAGGTTGAGTGACTAGTTTGCATTCACTCATTCCAAATCTGAAAAGAACATCCAATAGGTACTTTCTTTGCATCAAGTAAATGCCATCTTTCCCATAGACTATCTCAATGCCTAAAAAGTATTTCAACTCACCAAGATCTGAAATTTTAAACTCCTTACCGAGTTTCCTTTTGATCTCTTGTATTCCCGTAACATTACTTCCTGTTATGATGAGATCATCAACGTATATGCAAATATATACCTGCTTGCCTTCTTCTTTCTTCGTGTAGAGAGAGGGATATGCATTACTTGGACTATACCCACACCTTGTGAGGTACTCGACCAATCTTTGATTCCAAGCACGTGGTGCTTGCTTCAGCCCATACAAAGCTTTCTTCAATCTACAAACAAAATTTGGATGCTTTTTGTCTTCAAATCCAATCGGTGACTCATGTATACCTCTTCTTGAAGTTCACCATTGAGAAAAGCATTTTTTATGTCAAGTTGGTACAATGGCCATCTCCTTGCTGCACTCACTGCAATCAAGGTTCTAATTGTTCCCATCTTTGCAACCGGGTTGAAAGTCTCTTCATAATCAATGCCGTGAGTTTTCTTGAATCCTTTTGCTACTAGTCTAGCTTTATGCCTTGCTAGAGAACAATCAACATTTCTCTTTATTTTAAACACCCATTTATTTGGAACAATCTTCATACCTTCAGCCTTTGGAACTAGCTCCCATGTGTGATTGTCCTTGAGAGCTTTCATCTCTTCTTGCATAGCTTCTGGCCATTCTTTTTGTGTACATGCTTCTTCATATGCATCCGGTTCTTTGTCTTTGACCACCTGTGTCATATATGCAAAATGCTTTGCAATAAAACTATCATAGCTCAGCCTTTCAATTGGATACCTTGCTCTTGAAGGCTTCCTTTCATTTCCTTTTGAACATTGCTTCTTCAACCGGTTCAACTTTGCCTTTGGTGTGATCACCTCTTCATACTCTTCTTCACTTGCATTTGAATCACTATTTTGGGTAGCACTTTCAGCTTTAGATCTTTCATAAGCTGATGTTGGTGATGAGGAATGACTCCTTAGTCTCCCTTTCCATGTTGAGCTTTCTCCAAGTGATGTAGAAGCTTCTAGACCTGACATTTGAGTGCTTGTTTGCTGAAATTCTTCTTGGACAGCACCTCCATCATCTTCACAATCTTCTTCAAGAATCTTCTCTTTCCCTTTGTCTCCAAACCATGGTCTCAGCTCATCAAATACCACATCTCGTGAGACTCGTAGCTCCTTTGTCACCAGATTGTAGCACCTGTATCCCTTTTGCTCCGATGAATATCCAATGAAAATACATTTTTCTGACTTTGCCTCCATCTTTGTCCTTAGTTCTTGAGGGATGTGAACATAACACACACATCCAAAAACTTTGAGATGTGTAAGGTCAGGTTTCTTACCGGAACAAACCTCCTCGGGAGTTAGATTATGTACAAATAAACAGCCGTACTAGCTGCTTCAGCCCAATAGTTTAGTGGCACCTTCATCTCGTTGAGCATGCATCTTGCAACCTCTGTGATATGTCTATTTTTCCTTTCAGCTATTCCATTTTGTTGAAGTGTGAACCTACATGTAAATTGTCTCTTAATGCCATTTTCATAAAGAAAATGTGAAAATTCTTTGGAGAAATATTCTCCTCCTCCATCGGACCTCAAGATCTTTATGTAGCATCCTATTTCCTTTTCTACATGTGAAAAGTGATAAAATATCTATTACCAGCCACTGATGGTTGTTGTGATGGTCCCCATACATCCGTGTGTATCAAGTCGAGGACATTCCTTGCCACATAGTTGCTCTTCTCGAATGGTTGTCGAGTTTGCTTTCCTAGTTGGCATGCTTCACAAAACTCATGTAGTCCAGCATCATTGAATCTTGGAAGACCTCTTACCACGTCATGGTTGCTCATGTCCTTGAGCTTGGGAATGTTGATATGTCCAAACCTTTTGTGCCACAAATCGATTTCAGCAATCCTCTTGTTTCCAAACTGAATATACATCACCTTTCCATGTGGTTGTTGAATGTCCAAAGTGAACATCCTTCCTTCTTTCCTTCCTTGAGCAATGACCTTGAATCCTTCTTTTGGATTTTTTATAAAGCAACCTTTTTCATTGAAGATAACATGATATCCTTTCTCTACCATTTGTCCTACTGAAATCAAATTCTTTGCAATAGTAGGAACATGAAGAACATCAGCCAATACCTTTTTATCTCCAAGCTTGATATCTCCAACATGCTCAATTGCGTGTTGAGTTTCATCACCGGTCTCCACACATCCTTTTCCACTTGGAGCTTGTAGCTTTGTGAATAAATCTCCTTGGCATATCATATGGTTGCTGCAACCTGAATCTATGAACCATTTTTTGTCATCAGTTCTCGAGTTGTTGTAGTCATGCTTCATGGCAAGCATGGTTTGCTTGTCTCCTTCACTTGATGTACTCGCATAGTTATTTTGGCTCCTTTGGTTGCCTCCATTCAACCTTCCATTCTTTTGCCAACAATCATTTTCATAATGTCCTAGTTTACCACAGTGATAACATGTTATACCTTTGTGAGGATTGTATGAACCTCGACCTCTTCCATGTGTGTTGTCATTTGAGTTGTCCTTGTTGTCCTCCGAGTTGTGTTGGCTGAAATTTGTGTTGTTGTAGCTTCTTCCTCTTCCTCTCGAGCCTCCTCTTGAGTTCCTTCCTCTACCTCTTCCTGCATATAACATTTGACTATGGATGTCCTTACCTTTGTTGCCTTCTCCTTGTTGAGCAACCTCTTCAGCCACAAGATTTGGTATAATCTCGTCGAATGTTGGTAGAGAATCTCTATAAAGAATGTTTGTGATGAGGGGCTTCCACTTTTCTTCACTCCTCAAGCCATTGAGGGCTGTTTGGATGATGTCTTCCTCTTCTATCTTGCATCCAACGGATGCTAGCTGATCTCGAAGCTCCTTGATCCTCAATGTATACTCACTAATGCTTTGGTTTGAACTTTTCTTCATGTTGTTGAGCTCGTTCTTGAGTTGCATCCTCCGAGACCTTGTTGAGGTAGCATACACCTTCTCCAATGCTTCCCAAACTTCCTTGGCTGTTTCTAAGCTTTGCACATGCCCAATCATAGTGTTAGAAATAACTTTTGAGATGAGGAACATCACCCTTCGATTCCTCTCTTCCCAATCAGCAAATTGTCTCCTTTGTGCCGGAGTAATGTTGGGATCTTCAAGGTCCACCGGTTGTGGACCATCTCCACTAACTAGGCTCCATAAACCTTTACCTTTAAAGTAATTTATCATTCTATACCTCCAAGATTGAAAATTGTCTTTGTCTAACTTCTCAACTTGTTGTCCTAAATCAGCCATTGAAAAACCTCTAAGATTGAAGTTTACCTCAAGTATGTTGTGGCACTTTCTCTTGAATTCATGAAGCTCCCCCTTGATTTGTAGCTTCTCCTTTGCTTCAGTTCAATTCCAATGCTTTGCCTCTTCAAACTCCAATGCTCTGATACCAAATTGTTGAAGAATTCCTCTCCTAATCACAGCGGAAAGTGTAGAAGACCTTCTCAGGATCAAGACTCTTGCCAACAGCAGAACCTTCAAATGAAAATTGGTACCAATTCAAAAATCCAATGAATGTGAAACTTTGGTCACTCAAACTAGATACCTAGATCTTTCAAATGAGCTATCAAACACTCAATTTGGAGTAGATTTGGGTTGGCAACTCTTTGATTCAAAACAGACTACCTATCCACTCAGTTAGGCTGAAAACTAGACTTCACTAAAAACTTAATAACTCACAGAGCATAAAGAATTTTGTAAAACTATTTTAAATAGACAACGTACTTGAGATAAGCTTTCCAATGAATGTTTA
Source organism: Ceratopteris richardii (assembly GCA_020310875.1). NCBI lineage: Eukaryota > Viridiplantae > Streptophyta > Polypodiopsida > Polypodiales > Pteridaceae > Ceratopteris > Ceratopteris richardii. The sequence continues at coordinate 32,124,945 of CM035413.1, read as the reverse complement.
AACACTAAAATTGAATACATATATTGAGAGATATGACTCTTACAAGTAGACTACCCAAAAATGGGTGTGCAGCTAGACATACTCTATGAGAGTAAACTGAACGAAATGACTCAAAACAATTGAAGTAGCTACAAGGGAGCTTCCATGCCATCTTCCTCTATCCTTGACTATCCTCCCTTGCCTCATTTATAGCCAAGTGACCAAAAACTCTCATGATGAGTTTAAGAGCTCTTCTCCATCATTTCTCCACTACTTTGGACAGCCACTCCTCTTAGAGTTCAGTTTTTGGATTTGATTCTCTTTTGAATGATTCTCTTTTGGCCTCCACTACTTGCTGAAGTAAATTCTTCTATTTTTCATTTTTGTATTTTCCTTCTACTTGAAGAAAATCCTTTTTGCAAAAATATATACGAGCTTACTTCTTTATTTTTAACACGAACAGTAGTCATACGACATGTAGGTGCAAAGGTCTCATCAAAATCAATGCCTCTTTCCTACGCATAACCCTTTGCAACAAGCCTAGCCTTACACCTGTCAACTGTACCATCACGTTTATGCTTCAGCTTGTATACCCACTTAGTGCCAATAGCCTTCTTGCCAGGAGGCAAGTCACATAAAGACCATGTACCATTCTTCATTATAGAATCATATTCAGATTGCATAGCAGCCATCCAATTTTCTGAATTCTATGCTTCATCAAAAGAAACAGGCTCATTGTCATCATAGAGACTAGATGCAGCCATAGCATAGCAATCTGATGCAAAGGAGGCACTATGAGAGCCTGAATGAGTACGATATGACAAAGGTGCATCTAATTTGCTATCATGCAAAGTCTGCACCAACCATTTTGGCATAGTTTTTGCCTACTCAATATCAGCTCTCTCATCAACAAGTGCATCATGTAAATCTGCATCAGAAATGGAATGATCTGCATCATCATATGAAACCTACAAAGGCTGAGAAGTGCCTCATTAGGACCAGCACTAGACTGTCCACCTGTAAAAAGAGGCATCAAAGTATCATACATGTCTTTGGAGCTAACAAATGTCTCCTTCGTACATGAAAGCAATGGCTGAATAGCATCTTCCACAAAAACAACATCACGACTAACAAGAATGCGTTTAGTCTGTGGATGATACAGACGATAGCCTTTACTTTCAGAATTGTACCCAACAAAAATACATTCTACTTCTTTGTCATCCAGTTTTCTATGATGTTGTTCAGACACTAATGTATATGACAAACAACCAAAAACACGCAGATGAGCAACATATGTACTGAACATATGTACATATGCAGCATATGTAGTGAACAACACCTGTTCACTACATATGTTGCACACATGACAACCTCAAGCCAGAAACTATGAGGTAAAGCCTCACTCTTGACCATACACCTCACCATCTCCATGAGAGACCTGTTCTTTCGTTCAGCAACTCCATTCTGTTGAGGTGTATACGGCACTGTACACTGGTGTTTTATCCCATGCTCAACCAAAAATGCATTAAAATCAGAAGACATATATTCCCCCCTCGATCGGAACAGAGGGTGCCCATTTTACATGCTGACAGATTTTCAGCCAAAACCAAAAACTGTTTGAAGCAGATGAACACTTTGCATTTTTCCCAAAATACAACCTTCATAAACATTTTTTCCAGGTGCCTCAAGTTTGGGCAAAGAGGACACCATTTCAGATTTCTGTAGGCGGAGCAAACTAGCAAAATTCAGATGACCAAAGCGTGCATGCCAAAACTTTGCATCTGACATAGCCTGAGAATCATTTACTTCACATGCCAAATCATTTACAGATCTTTCATAGTCTATGAGCTTATATAGCCCACGACATAAAATGCCAGAAGCAATAATCACATCACCATTTGACATGAGCTATAGACCTGTCATCAACAAATTTCACAACCAAGCCAATCTTGGCTAATGCAAAAACTGATAACAGGTTCTTTTTGATCCCTGGCACAAATAAAGCATGTGACAAAGTGAAAGAACTACCATCAGCAGTAGTCAAAATGATCTTACCAACTCCCATAACAGGATAAGAGGAGTTGTTGGCGCATGTAACAGTATTCCCTGTAGGGTCAGGCTCGAGTGAAGAGAAGAAACTGCATTGCGAGGTAATATGTTTGGTTGCCCCATTGTCGAAATACCAAACATCTAAGTCTATTGCAGACATGCACTGATCATGAGAAGATGGGTCAAAACTACAGACAGTAGTAAACGCCCATTCTTCTTCCTGCACAATATTTGCAGACTCTGTTTTTGGTGTAGAGGCCTCTACAACAACCATTCTAGCCTCTTTCTTCTTTGCCTCTTTAGCAGCCAATTTTGGACAGTTCTTTATGATATGATCATTCCCTTTATAGTACTTAAAAAACAATTTCCGCTTTTCTGATCTTCCTTCTTCGAATATGCAAAGTTAGCAGATTTCTGCTTACTAGTTGAAGAGCTCCATTTTCCTTTGCCCTTCTGACTAGTCACGAAAGCTTGATCTGCAACTCGCATAATGGAACTGTTCTGCCTGGACTGATCTTCCTGCAACAGAACACAGACTCACTCCTCAAATGATAAGGCATTCGGATTGCCTATCATCATCAAACGAAGAGTAGAAGCAAAACTCTGATATGAATCAGGAAGACCATTAAGAACTGTCTGCACAAGTGAGCTATCTGGTATAACCTCATCAGTAGAAATCAACTGTTCCTTCAAGTCTTTGATCTTTGTTAGGAAACTGTCCATAGAATCACCTTCATTCATGTGCTCACTCTCCAACTGTTTTTAGAGATAAGCAACACGAGCCTCATTCCTAGCTTGGTACAATGTGGTAAGTGTATCCCAAGCATCCCTAGCTGTTCTGCAAGAGCGAATGTGAGGAATAATGGCATGTTTGATAGACAAAGCTATCAATGCATGTGCCTGGGCATCTCTGCCATCCCAAAGAATCTACTCTGCAGTAGGTGTAGCAGAAACAGTAGCACGAATAGGAATCTATGGAATATCATCTTCGACACCATCTTCATCAGCTCCAATACCTGTATTTGCAGTACCTGTTGTTACAAGTGTAACAGGACGTCTTTCAACACCCTGTACAATGTTCCACAATCCATTTGCAACCAAAACATGTCGCATCATATAAGCCCATAATGGGTAGTTGGTACCATCCAACTTATCCTCAACAGCCAACATATGAAATACATCACTGCTTTCAGCCATGGCCGGTGACTAAAATACCTTGATGTAGAAAATTGATCGTATCTCAAAAAGTTGAACAGAACTGCCTAAACGAATTATGCTAGCCCTGTAGCAGACTTTGAGATGCTTATACTGGAGAACAGAAACTCGTATATACCTTTGGCACAAAAAGACAAAATAGCCTACACAAGCACTGCGATAGTGCATTCGGAGGCCGAAACGAGCTCAGATCGCGATTTCGGCACCACAAAGCGAAGTTGTTTTGATCTCTGAAACACCTTGAGTATGCTCACCAAATTTTGTGCGAATCTGAGACTACAAACGGAGGAGTGTCGAGGGCACCCTAGATGAAGTGATGACCTACTTTGATACCAATTGTTGGAGATCGATGTCTACGGAAGCATGCGAACAACACAAGGAAGAAGAAGAAGCTTGGAGCACAAACACACAATACTGAATGTATTACTAGAGAATGTACAAAGATAAGTGGTACGTTAGGGCAATAGGCATATATACAAGCCGGGGGAAAAGAACCTCCTAAAGAGGGAAAAAATTGCCTCGGCGGTCGTAGAGTGTTCACACACATCACTACCTACATATATCAACAACATGTATCCATAAGTTGATCTCCTATCATCAGGATTACCTGCCCAATCTATATCACTATATATCTTGATGTTTGTATCTGATGTAAAACCATAATACAAACCTTCTTTGAGTGTACCCTTAATGTACCTCAACACTCTTTGTCTTGCAATCCAATGTTCTTTCCTAGGACAATGCATGGATTGAGATAATACTCCAACTGCATATGACAAGTCAGGCCTAGTTAATGTAGCATAGATCAGACTACCAACCAAACTTTGATATAGCTTCATGTCCTTGAATTCTTCTCCTCCATATCTACTCAATTTGTGATTTACCTCCATTGGAGTAGGTGTTACCCTGCAATCATTCATCTTAAACTTGATCAACAAGGTTTTCAAATACCTTTATTGAGTTACATTCACTCCATGTTGAGTGTATGAGATCTCCATGCCCAAGAAATATGACATATCTCCCAAGTCACTGATCTTGAACTCTTTCTGCATTTGTTTCTTTAGGCTTTGAATGCCTTTCTCATCTGTACCTGGAAGAATTATATCATCAACATATATGCACATGTGAATAAACCCATCTTCACTTGATTTGACAAGCAAGCTACTATCTGCTTTAGATACTTGGAATCCAAGTTCTTTTAAGAACTTCACAAGTCTATAATTCCATGCCCTTGGGGCCTGTTTCAAACCATACAAAGCTCTCTTGAGCTTACATACATGATCTGGATACCTTCCATTTTTGAATCCTTGTGGTTGCTCCATGAAAACATCATGTGAAATATAACCATTCAAAAAAGCATTCTTCACATCTAATAGACATAATTTCCAACCTTTACATGTAGCAATAGCTATGAGTGTCCTGATAGTTGTCATTTTTGCTAGAGAACTATAGGTCTCATCATAATCTACACCATATGTCTGAGCAAACCCTTTAACAACAAGTCTAACTTTATATCTAGACACACTTCCATCTGCAAATCTCTTTGTCTTGTAGACCCATTTGCATCCAATGATCTTCTGACTATTTGGTTTAGGAACCAAATCCCATGTCTGATTCTCCACCAATGCATCATACTCTTCCTGCATAGCTTTCTCCCAATTTTCCTTACCTTTTTCCTCTTCATATGTAGAAGGGTCTTCATCTACCTTTATCATATAAGCATAATCTTTGGTAGCCAAAAAAGCAGTGTCATAGCTATACCTTGTAGGTTGCCACTTGTGTCTTGATGACCTTCTGAGTTCTCCACTCCTTGAGGTTTTTGGTTCATCACACTCTCGATCAAATCTTGGCACTTCTTCAACTTCAACCTGTACTTCATTGTTCTCTTCTTCATGAAATATCTGAACCTTTGATTTACCTTTCTTTTAATTCACAACTTCTTCATCACTTGCATAAATATTGATTGTACTTGCATACCAAGTACTTTGCTCATCAAATGTAGCATCCTTTGATACAAGGAATTGTTTTGTGGATGGACTCCACAACCTATATCCCATCTTCTTATCAGCATATCCAATAAACACATACTTTTCAGCTTTAGGTTCCAATTTGTGCCTCAATTGAGATGGCACATATGCATATGCCAAACATCCAAAAACTTTGCAATGATCTAGAGTAGGTCTCTTACGCCACCATGCCTCATATGGTGTCATACCCTGTAAAGCTCTACATGGTAAACTATTGACCAAATAAGTAGCTGTGTTTACAGCCTCAGCCCACATATAATTTGGGCAATTTTTCTCCTTCATCATGGATCTTTCAAACTCAACAAGAGTTCTATTCCTCCTTTCTACTACACCATTTTGTTGAGGAGAGTATCTGCAAGTAATTTCCCTCTTTATACATGCATTCCACAAGTAATCACTGAACTCATTAGAGAAATACTCTCCCCCTCCATCTGGACTTAGTCTCTTCAACTTTTGACCTATAATTCTCTCTACATACAAATGATAATGTTTGAATGTATTGAATACCTCTGACTTATCTTTGATCACATAGATAGTGATCCATCTGGTAGCATCATCAACATAAATCACATAATACCTTGAACCATTAATATTGAAATCCTTTGATGGTCCCCACACATCTGTGTGTACCAACTCAAGCTTCTCTGAGTACATAAAACCATGCTTGGAATAAGATTGCTTATGAGCCTTACCTAATTAACATGCCTCACATTTGTATGTCCTGTGTTGACCTGCACCATTAGGCAATCCAAACACTGAACCATTGTTAACCATATCTTTGATACCTCTTTCATTGAAATGTCCAAGCCTTTTGTGCCAAAGATCTAACTCAGAGATCTTATGTCCTCCATAAGTGAACACGGCATGACCAACATTACCTTGAATCTTCAATGTGAACAATCTTCCTTCCTTCTTCCCTGAAACAATTTATTTATACCCATTTCTAGGGTCTTCCACAAACACTCCTTCATTAGTGAACCTAAATTCATAACCTTTTTCAACAATTTGACCTACACTTATCAGATTCTTAGGAATTGTAGGAACATACAAAACCTTACTCAAGAGAGTACTACCATCCTTGGCCTTTACTGATCCAATTGATCTCACATTATGCTTTGTATTGTCACCTATTTGAACAACATGATTAGTTACCTTATTTTCCAAATAAGTCATCAATGCTATGTTGCCACTTAGGTGATTGCTACACCCTGAGTCAATGTAGAAGACTCTTTGGTCTTCACTTTGCCTTTCAGAAGTTGCATTCATTATCAATGTTGAATCCTCCTTCTAATCTGAAGCATAATTGTAGTAGGTATTGTTGTATTGTTGAGTTTGGATCCTCTACCTACATTTCTTCCAAAGTAACCTCTACTACATCTACCTCTGAAATTACCTCTTTGATTTCTGCCACCTCTTCCTCTTGAATTAAAGTTCTGATTATATCCACCATTACTTTGATTATTATGCCAACAATCATTAGCTAAGTGATTTTTCTTACCACAAATCTAGCAAGCTTTGACCCCATCTTTGTTACTCCTGCCTCTTCCTCTACCTTTGCCACCTCCTCTTCCTCTTAAGAAGTTAGCTTGACTAGTTGTACCTTCTTCTTCATTTGCTTGTTGCTTTCCTTTGATATTCTTCTTCTTATCCTTTGAATACATTGCATGACCTGCACTCTTATCACTTTCACCTCCGACATCCTGCTCAAAGGTTAGCATGTGACCTAGCAACTGATTTAAATCAGGAGTAAAATGATCTAGTGATAATTCAGTAGAAAAAATGAATGGCTTCCATTTTTCATCACCTCTCAAACCTGTAAGGATTTGCCTTACCAATTTATCCTCCTCAATTTCTTCATCAACTCCTCCTAATGCATCTACAATGTCCTTCATCCTTGTTACATAATCTGAGATGGATTGAGAAGCCTTCTTCTTGAATGTAGTAAATTCTGCCCACAAGGATGCCTTCCTTGACTTTGTGGTGTTTTGAAAATGCTCCTCCAAAGCATTCCATATATCACTTGCACTTTCAAGACCTCTAATATGAGGTAGCAAGTAGTCATTGACTGCCATATAGATAATGCTCCTAGCTTGAGCATCTCTCTTCACCCAATTCTTCAAATCTGATAATTGCTCCCTAGTTGGAACACTAGGATCTCTAAACTGAGGCTTTTCTTTTCACTTTTGATATAACTTATCAAATCTTTTCTCATAAGATGAGCCTCCTTCTTCATTGACCATGCTGGATAGGTTTCTCTATCCAATTTCTCTATCTGAAGAGAATCTCCCATCCTTTCTTTACCTATGTATTAAATCCTTCAAGATTTATGAGGAATAAGGTTACCTTTATTTCGAATGACACTCCTTTTGCCTTCCTTGATGTCGTATGGCCTCCTTCTCAAGCTTTGCTCTCAAGCTTTCACCTCTTGAATCTTTAGATGTTCAATTCTTTATGACTACAGCAGTCGGGATCCTTCTTCCTTCAATTTTGATACTTCCTGCTCTGATACCACTTATGGAGAGTGTTAATCCCCAAAAGAACAAGCTACTCATGAATTTAGAACACCTCTATATCAAGAGTAACTCAAAACTTTCACCAATTTGGAGGCTCAATGAAAATTTTGGATAAACTGTGAAGAAGATGATTCTCCAGAAGTCTCCTGCACATAACTCTATTGTATATTCTGGAATCATGGAAGGTTAAATGGATTTTTAATGTTTTAAATGTCGAGAAGGTTTTAATGTGGTTGTGTCTGATCTAGCAGGTGAAGAAGCATGAGGGCGTGGATAAGCATAAGGGCGTGGATATAAGAGGACGCGCATGAATAAATAAATTCAAAGACTAAATCGAAGACTTCTAGAATAGTTATATTTAGTTGTAAAAGTAGTGGTTCGCTTTAGAAAGCGATAAAGTAGCTTTACCTACTTTTAAAAGCGACGGCCCTCATGTAACTTCTATTTTTCAGGACGTAATAGAAATAAGCCTATAAATACGTGCAGTCTAAGAGACTCGTCCATCAGAGTGCATGGGGGGAGATTGCACCCACCCAATCTGCGTTCTGTCTCGTCTCTTGTTGTGTCTATTCTTTTGTGTGTTTTCTGCGTTCGTAATCTCTATATGCGCGTGAGCAAGATCCTGACAACAGTGGTATCAGAGCTCTGCACGCGTCAATACAGAGGGTTCTGTTCTCTGTTCGCGATTCCGATTCCGATTCCGTCTCCGTCTCCAGTTTCTGTTTCTGTTTATGTTTCTGTTCCAGTTCCAGAATCTACATTTTCACCTATGTTTTCACCTACGTTTACACCTACGTTTACTCCTTCCGCTTACTCCAAGGCGTCAACTAAGGCAAAGAACTTAGGCAATAACTTAGGCAATACATTGGCAACATTGGCACCCAAGGCTCCCTTGGTGACCGTTGGCTACGCGTGAGGAAATTTTAATTTTGAGTGGCAATAGAGTGGTTTAGAGTCCTAAGGTAGGAGGATTTGAACCCATAACCTCCTACTTTCAAGGGAAGTACTTTAACCACTCCTCCATCTCTTGGTGTTGATACTCAAGTTCTTTCCTCATAAATTTAATATAACTTTCATTTTTTCTTACTTTTCATGGCGGCACGGTGCGACGCGATGTGGCACGTCTCAGGGTACATCTTCTCAGGGTACACTTCTGAGGGTACACTTCTCAGGGTACACTTCTCAGGGTACACTTCTGAGGGTACACTTCTCAGGGTACATCTTGTCAGGGTACACTTCTCAGGGTACACCAGGGTACATCCAGACAAGGTACTTTTTTGCTAGGGTACATTCCCTGAGGGTACATCCTGAGAGGAAAGCACTAGCTTAAGGGTCCAAGAGCACCATGGAAGATTTCAGTAATTCACCTCTACCTGAGGCAACAGTTGAACAACAACTAGAGCTCTTGCGGCATGAGCTTCGAGGAGCTCAAAATGAGATCTAACAACGTGATGAAGTCCTCCAAAAGATACAAGCTAAGGAAGACAACCTTACGAGAGTAGTAAAAGCTATTGTTTCTGCCCAATCTGATGTTACTCAATCAAAGATTGGTAATAGAAACTACCAGTTTCTACAATTTGATGGCCGAAAGGATGGGCCTTTAGTCCTTTCTTGGTTGTCGCAGTTTGATGATTTTTATACTGACGAGATGTATACTGAAAGTGAAAAAGTTAAATTTGCCACTAACTATTTAGTAGGTAAAGCTCAACTCTGGTGGAATGTCCTACGACACAGTATTGAGCGTCCAACAACGTGGAAGGCTTTCCAAGAAAAAGTGAAGGATTCTTTTCTTCCTCCTCAATACCATTTGCATGTTCGACGTGCATGGACGACCCTTACATGGAAGGAGGGTGATACGGTTACTACTTACACGGAGCGGTTCTGGCAAAATTTACTACTTGTTCGAATGCTTGAAGATGTACCGGAGGATATCTTGCAGCAGAAATATGAAGATGGTTTGGAGGTTGGAATCCAAGCTGAGCTTCACACCCTATGGCCTACAACCCTCAATGAGGCTATATCGTTTGCTTATGATGCAGAAAAAGAATTCTTGTCCATAAGGAAGTCACTCCGACTACAACAACCACGTCAACGACCATTTTTTTGTTAAACCACATCTTCCTCTGAAGTGTAATTTTGATACCCCATCTTACCCTAGTTTTCCTCGTCCTCCACAATCCAATTACTCAACTCCACCTGTTGCTTCATCTCTCCAACCAACCAAACCACCTACCCTTCAAACTTGTAGTGGATGTCCAACAGAAGCGACCACGAATCACTTGCTGGAATTGTGGTAAACTCGGACATACAAAAATAAGGTGCAGATTGCGACCTCTTCACATGACACCGGCTACAACTCAATTGCATAACATGGAGGTCCATACTGAAGAAATTCCTCCTATTTGGACATAGGAATCATTGGAGAAGGACTTAAGTACCTTGGGTAACGATATCTCTCTACACTCTCTTCTTTGCATGCAGGGTACAATAAATAACAAACTAGTTAAAATTCTACATGACGATGGTAGTTCACATGACTTCATTTCACATTTATTAGTACAAGAACTTCAATTACAAACGTTTCCTTCCTTGTATAAAGTGAAAGCTACATTTCAAGGTAGTCGTCATAATGTAACACGAGAAGTGCAAGATGTTATGATTAGCATAAGCCCATATGTTGATTCACGAACATTTTTAATTGCACCTTTGCAATCTTACGATGTTATACTAGGTATGCCTTTTCGTCACCATTATAACCCACGTATTGACTACCATATGCATACCTTTAACTTTGAATTCAAGGGTCAAGTCATTACTTTGTCTGCACGACATGATTTTCAGCCATTTCCATTGATTAGTCACACTCAAGTAAAGTGTTTATTTAGGAAAGGATTCAATTCATGCCTTGTTTTTGTCAATGTCATCAATGATTATACTCATACACTTCCTGATGCATGTAAACCATTCATGAGTACTTATAAGGATTGTTTTATGTCTGAGTATCCCTCTGAACTACCACCATCTCGAGGATCCTTTGACCATAGCATAGACTTAGTCCCTGGTAGTTCTCCTCCTCATAAAGCACCTTATAGACATGGCCCACTACATCAAAAGGAAATAGAAAACCAAGTAAAAGACTTACTACAAAAAGGACTTATAAGGCTTAGTTCTTCCCCATTTGGAGCACCAGTTCTCTTAGTAGAGAAGAAGAATAAAACTTATCGAATGTGCATTGATTATAGAGCCCTTAACAAGATCACAATAAAGAATAGATACCCTATTCCACGAATAGATGATCTCTTAGATAAGTTACGAGGAGCTTGTGTCTTTAGTAAAATTGATCTTAAATCGGGTTACCATCAGATTCGTATGACACAAAGTGATATTTTCAAGACTGCATTTAGAACTCAAACTGGCCATTATGAATTTATGGTAATGCCCTTTGGACTTATTAATGCCCCTGCTACATTTGCACGAATGATGAACAATATTTTTCTTGATTACCAAGCTTTTGTTCTTGTATTCTTTGATGATATCCTTGTTTATAGTACGAATGATAGTGAACATGAAAAGCCCCTTGAAACAGTTTTTCATTTGTTACGAGAGAACACACTTTATGCTAATCCTGAAAAGAGTTACTTCTTTCAACGTAAGCTAGAATATTTAGGGCATATTATTTCAAGTGAAGGTGTGCATGTGGATCCGAAAAAGATCAAAGTTATAGTAGAATGGCCTACACCACAATCAGTCAATGATGTTCATTCTTTTCTAGGGTTGGCTAGTTTCTATAGGAAGTTTGTTCGAAATTTTTCTTATTTAGCATTGCCTCTTACCTTGTTGTTGAAAAAGAAAATAAAATTTGCATGGGGACTTACCCAACAACAGTCCTTTGAAAAACTTAAACAAGCACTTTCACATGCACCTATTTTACAGTTACTTGATTTTTCACAACCCTTTCATGTCATTACGGATGCTAGTGGTTCAGGAATAGGCGTTGTTTTAATGCAAAATGACCATCCCATTGCATTTGAGAGTAGGAAGCTTAAGCCCTCATAACAGAATTATAGTACGTATGATAAAGAATTGTTAGCAGTTGTGCATGCTCTGCAAATTTGGAAACACTATCTTATGGGTTCTGAGGTCTTAATCAAAACCGATCAACAGGCTATTAAGCATTTATTAAGTCAACCTTTAATCTCTGATTGGCATCTTAAATGGGCATCATTCATTCAAAATTTCCAACCCATGATACAATATCAACCTGGTAAAGCTAATGTTGTACCTGATGCTCTTAGCTGTTTTCAAATTTTCATTCTGTTGTTTTGAATAATATTTCTGCCATCCAAATTCATTCTTTTCATGAAATGGTCTCCACTTATGCATCTGATTTGTATTTTTCATGTGCATGGCATGACTTCAATAATTGTGCATCTTTATCTGATGAACATTATACATTTCATAATGGTTTTCTCTATTTTCAACATAGATTATGCATAACCCAAGTTTTTAAAGATTTTTTCATTAAAGAAATGCATGCACCATCTTACATGGGTCATAGAGGCATACAGAGCACCATTTTTGCTTGCAAAGATTTCTTCTTTTGGCCACACATGGAAAAAGATATTGCACATTAATGCCCCTTCCCATTCCACACACGGGATATGGATTTTATCACCGGTCTTCCAAGCTACAAAATTATTCATAAAATGCATTTTCCCACATCATGGATTTCCTAATGTAATGTTATCTGATCGTGCTGTTAG
>CM035413.1:32092399-32104899 GCA_020310875.1 Ceratopteris richardii | reverse complement strand
CCTCTTGCTTCCCTCTCTAGCCGGGGAGAATAGCCCTCTGCTATTGAGTCCTCCCTTCTTTCCAAAAAAATAGCTACGACCTATCTCTCTTCTTCCCTCGATGTCTGCACAAAAGAGAAACTTGCCTCTGTTGACGTCGCTTTTAGCCCCTGAGAGCCAACAACTGTCGCCCTCCTCTTTTCACGAAAAATACTAGCACAACTCTGGAAGTTGCAGTTGCTGTTGCATTCTGATCATGCCGGACCTGCTTCAGATAGAGAAGCAGGTTGGTAAAAACCCCATAGAAGGCCACTTGACATCAACAATAAGCACCTAAAGGCGAGATGGACTTTCTCGAGAAAATCAAGCTTTTTGCCTATGAGGGAGGATGAATCGAAGTTCATGTGGGAGTTTCTGTCACTTGGAAAATGGTTGTTAGATCGGTGACCGCTGTTCTATCTGCTGCATACTACCCCACTCTAAGCCAGACCCTACGTCAAGAGTAACACTAGATATCACACAGATGTCAACACAATATGGAAGATATGGTAGAGCCATCGTCGCCTGCCTGACGTCTTTTCCCAAATAGCCTCTGTCTTCAGCCGATGCTGCCGTTGAGCCGCCTCCATTTTTTTCCCCCTTTGAGAGCCTTCCTCCTCTGCCAGCTCTGACAGATGGGCACACCACACGGCGGCCGCCCTCTGCCTGACACCCCTGACACCCCACAATAGCACCTGCAATGAGCAAGGTGTGTAATCGACTTGGTTGAGAAAGAGGACAAAGAGTTGAGTTGCACTTGTCAATGAAAATGAATAGGCAGCCAAAATCCTCCTAACATTCTTTGTCAGGCATGGACCCATCTGCCAACTTCTTGCAGGTAGCCGCTAGTGCATTCGAGCTTGCCATCTTCATGACATGTCATCAAGGAGTTATGCTGCACCTGATGAAGTCAGACATACGACCTATATGGGATGCACACGAGCTAGGAGAAGTGGGTGTAAGCACACAAAAGTGAGGTGAAGAGTTCACTAGATAAGTTGAGTCAGTAAGCATCGCTTGAATCATTGCAGTAATTATTTGGAAGGATCCTATGTTGTAGGAGGGACCATTGAGATGCATGTTGGACCCCGACACAAGAAGGCTCTTACCAGCATGACAGGATAACTATGGTTCGAATCCACCCCAAGCCACATAGGTGAATCGAACGATGTGCACCATCCTTTAGTTAGAGGAATGGGCAAGGGGAGCAAGCTCCACCCTCGCCATGGTTAAGCGGCAACATCGAGAAGCAATATGAACCACCGAGGATCCATATTCATGCCCGAGTTGGATAAGGCAGAAGGAAGAGGCAAGAACATTCAATGCCACAGCAAAGCAGAGCGAGCCATGCTCAACCTCTGCACAGAGTAACAAGCTCAATGTGTAGTAGGAGCAGGAGGGTTCGACCCCAAAATCATGGAGAATAGCAGAAGGAAGAACATCTCCCCCCCCCCCCCCCCCCGTTAAAACCACAGAGAACCCTAGCTGGCCATATAAGGGTGAGAAGCAGCCAATTAAAAAACTGAACGAACCGGAATGGTTAGTTGAAGCAAGAACTTGAGTAACGACCATATTATTTAGATCCAAGCCCTCTTGTTGCATAGCAGCAATGCATTTTTCAATCATCTCTCTGTTATTGTTAATGGCATAACCACTCATGAGGGTACCCCAGACAATATTATTTGGCATATCTGTGTTCATCAAAATCCTGCCAGCATCGTCTAGCCTCCCACAAAGCACATACAATTCAATAAGAGCACTCCCAAGGATTTTATCAATATCTATGCTCCTCCTCCTTAAAAGGTCATCTATGATGTAACCATGTTGTAGTGCACCAAGTGCACCACATGCTTTCAAAACACACAAAAAAATTACTCGGTCAGCTTGCATGCCCTGTTGCTGCATCTGTTCATAGAGATCACACACTATAGAATCATAACCTTGGCTTGAATATCTTGCTATCAAAGCACCCCATGAAACCACATTGCGTTTTTGAAGCTTATCAAAAATACTTTTAGCATCATCCATGCCATTGCACTTTGCATACATATCAATCAAAGCATTGCCTAGAACCACATTGTTCTTCAACAAACCCTGCCTAAGGATCTCATCATGAATCGCTTCCCCTTGTCAATTGCTCCAATGCTGGTACAAACTTTCAATACAGCTACTGAAGCAAAACACCGGCCATCTATTCTTATTGCAAAACACCTATGTTCAAACAAATACTTTCCAAAATGGGCATGTTAGTGCATCAAAATCGACCAGTTCATGAGCTAACATACTCCCTTTTTCTTATTTGCGAAGTCGTCCTTGACGAGCCATTCCTGCTACAATACAATCAAAACAGCCACGAAAATGTCAGTGTACACCTATTTTGCATACCTTCCCATCGAGCCATCATTCCAAGTGGACCTGCACTCATTGAAGTTGTTAGTGCTCAAAAAATCACTCATGAATACATACAAATCAGTCACTTCCAAAATGATCCAAGAACATGCACATATATGTAATTCCATTTCAACCATGCATCAATTTGCTCATACATTCCATTATGAAAAATGATCTCAACCAAAATAACACATGCACACCTTTCCATGAATTGCACATGCACTGTCATTGCGAAAAACAGAAACGGAAATACCGAAATAAGCAACAACAACTGAAATGAATTCAATCGGAGATGCAACATACCCAAAATGCATACCCCTTTTATTGACCTACTATTCGCTATGTACAATTATTCCATGACTAGACACTCCCTAAGAATCCCCATCGTTGTCCTACAAAAACCGTCGAGGTTTGAGTGCAAGTGAAGACCTACATAAAAACAAGAGTGTCCCACATACTAGAAAAACCCTCAGATAGAGCACACAAGTTATAAAGCAAGACCCTTGCATTACCTCGCTAAAGCCTCATCCATAAGTACATATAGAATATCCGTGCCTTCAAGAATGTTGATTCAAAGTGAGCTGATCTGTTGCAAGCCAACACATACCAATCACACAAGCAAATAACGTTCCCTTCCAGGCGATCTTCGCCCTCTCCTCTCTCTCTCTCCCCCTTAGGAGTGGGGAATAACTTCATATGAAAATTTTATTTATATTCACACGTTGGCCTACATTGACACTGGATGCGATTCGTGGACCTGACCACCCGATCAGGTTGATTCCACCCATCTACCAATGCAATGCAGTGCACAACACACAAACACACAATGATAACACATAACATATATTAGCTAGCCCATAACGAAGCTGGATGCGGCTCGTGGTCGTGACTACCCAGCCATGATGGCTCCACTTACCTACCAACCCGTTATGGCGCGTAGCTATGACACAACATATACATCCCAAGCCTATGGCGAAACTAGCTGCGGCTCGTGGTCGTAACCACCCGGCTAGGATAAATCCACCCACCTACTAGTCCACCATAGCGCATTGGTACGATCACAACAACACAATATTTTTTCTTTCTTTTCTTTTTCCTCGTTTTTTTTCTTTCATAGTTAATTAGTTCACCCATGTCCTGAGAATTAGGGAGAGGAAGAAAGGGACTTTCCCACTTTTCCCACACACACATGCAAAACATCTACGCACTAGCCTTTGACAGATCAACCACCTCTGCACTCCATTCTCTCAATTACAGACACTACATATGTATTCATTGATTTGACTTTTCACTTGGTAACTACAACCAGCTATGCCTTAGTCCCTCCTGTACCTATCCTTAGACGGTCTAGAATGTGGGTCTTTGGGATGTTTCATGTAGCCTCACATCGTACTCGTATCCCGACAACTTCCCTAGGGCGAGTCAGGCTCAACTTCAGGAGCTCCGTCATCACTTCCTATCGTTAGCATATCTGCCCAAGCCCATGTGATATCATTTTCTTCGTTAGGCATTTCCCTCGAAGGATCGAAATAGTAATATCGATCTCCTACCCATCCTACATGTCGAGTCAGGTATTCCTCAAAACACTCAATGTAAAATGCAACACCCAAACCCTGGTTTATAAAGCATACCAGCCAATGCGCTTCCTCAACATCGTATTCCGTCTCAAAGTCATCGACATCTATGTCCATGCGGGCGAATGTTTGGTCCGAGAAATATATCCTTAGCTCGTACAAGTAGAGCTGCGTTATTTGGTCTACCATTTTGTTACTTAGCTTCTAACAGTCTCTGCATAACACAAAAAATATTAGAAGTCCAAAATTCCTAAGCTAGCAAGGAAGAAAATTTATAACACACAAATCATAGCTTACATATGCACATATATATATATAACTATACGTCTATGTACAAGGAGTCTACTTCGTCCTTCTGCTTGAATCTCGTCTGGCTTTTCCTGTCCTATTGTCACTTGAAATATGGTTTAATTCTAAGCGCGTTAACCTTCACGGGAGCATATTCTTCTCCTAAATCTTGAATTTGCATGGAACCATTGGAATTGAGTTCCACCACCTTAAACGGTCCTGCCCATCTTGTTTGTAACTTCCCCGGGAATTTATAATATTTACTATCATAGACTAGTACCAAATCCCCTTCTTGAATCACATAGGTCTTGAGATTCTTATCATGCCTCTCCTTACGTCTCTTCTGAATAGCTTCCAAACTTTGTTGTGCGATAAGTCTCTTTTCTTCCAGCTTGATCAGTTGTATGTACCTTTCCTTCAATGACTCTCCCTCTCCCATCCTGGCTTCGATAGCCACTCTTAATGTCGGCACTTCTTTTTTGATGGGAAAAATGGCTTCCTCGCTGTATACTAGGGAGAACGGAGTGCTCTTGGTTGTCACTCGGTAGGATGTTCTATACGCCCACAATGCTTCCAAAAGTCTCTCATCCCAGTCTCTCCTATGCATAGCTACTGTCTTTGTCAGAATCTGTTCCAGTACCTTGTTGGTGACCTCCACTTGTCCATTTGCCCTCAGGTAATATGGAGTGCTTTTTCTATGTTTGATTTTATATAATTCCATTAACTCCTCGATCAATTCGTTGACAAAATGTGTTCCTCTATCACTCACTATTTCCAACGGGCATCCGAATTGAGTGATAATTTGTTCGTACAAAAATTTAGCTACATCAACAGCTCGGTCAGTCTTTAGAGCTTTGGCTTCTACCCACTTGGTAACATAGTCAGTATAGACCAAGATATACCTATTGGATCTTCGACGTGAGGGAGGATCAATAGGCCCCACAAAATCAATCCCCCACTTCTCAAACGGCTTAAGAGCAAGCACCGGCGTGAGAGGAGCAGCATGTGCTAATGTGGGTTTGCCCATTCGTTGGCATCTGTCACATTTCTTACAGTATGTGTGTGAGTCTTTGAACAACGTTGGCCACCAATACCCAGCCAATAAAATCTTTCTTGCCGTCAGTTCGCCAGCAAAATGCCCACCGCAAGGTTCGTCATGCAAAGCCCTCAACACTAGGTTTGCTTCTTCTTCCTCGAGACACCTCCGATAAATGCTCTCATGAACAAAATATCGATAGAGTTGCCCCCCAATGATGCTATGGTGCTTCGCCAATGCTAACAGTTTTTGCTTCTCTCTCTTGCTTGCTCCTGGCGGATATTTATTAGTGCATAAGAAGTTCACCAAGTCGGCATACCAAGGTACTTTAGCATCAACCTGGAATAGATGCCCATCAGGAGCATCATCGGGCACACCAGAGATTGGCTCCTCATTAACAATTCGAGATAAATGGTCGGTCAATATATGTGCTTTGCCTGGTCTGGTTACCACTGTGAAATGAAATTCTTGGAGAAGTAGCATCCACCTCATCAGTCGCCCTGATAGCTCGGGTTTATTAATGATGTACTTAAGGGCTTCATGATCCACATAAAAAGTGAAATGCTTTCCCATCAAGTAATGCCGATACTTGTTCACCGCAAAGATCATGGAGAGGCATTCCTTCTCCGTAGTCGTGTAGTTCCTCTCAGTACTATTCAAATTGCGACTTGCGTAAGAAATAGGGTGGTCCAACTTCTTTTCATCGGCTTGGCATAGTACTGCTCCAACCGCAGTATGAGAAGCGTCGGTATGCACATGGAATTCTTTCGTCCAGTCAGGTGCTACCAAAATCGGTGCATTTATCAACCTCTCCTTGATCGAGTCGAATGCAACTTGACACTCTCCAGTCCATTGGTATTGTTGGTCTTTCCTCAAAAGATTCGTCAGTGGCGCCGCTATTGATGCAAAATTTAATATAAAACGTCGATAATAATTTGCATGCCCCAAGAATCCTCTGAGTTGCCGCAAGTTTTGCGGAGGTGGAAGTTGTCCAATCTTTTCCACCTTATCCTCGTCAACCGCAATCCCTTTTTCGGAAATAACATGTCCCAAAAGCAATCCTCTTCGCACTCCAAATGTGCACTTTTCAGGATTTAATGCGATGCCTTTTTCAATGCTTCTTCTTAAAATCTCTTCGATCCTCTCCATCATGTTTTCATCGTCGCCTCTGATCGCAAAGTCATCGAGAAATATCTCCATCCAATCCTGCAAGTAGTCTTGATATGCAGCTATCATTGCCCTCTGGAATGTGGCTGGTGCATTGCATAATCCAAATGGCATCACATGATATGCGTATGTGCCCCATTCCGTGGTGAAAGTAGTTTTTGATTGATCCTCTTCATGGATTTGGATCTGGTTGCACCCACTGAAACCATCCAAAAATGAGTACAATTTATGGCCAGCCACTCTGTCCAAGATTTGATCAGTAAAGGGCAAAGGGAAATGATCCTTCTTCGTGCGCTCGTTTAACTTTCGATAATCTATGCAAATACGGATTTTCTTATTTTTCTTTGGAACCACTACAATTGGTGATAACCACTCGCTGGATGCGATGGGATATATGAATCCCGCTTCCAATAACTTAGTCAATTCCAACTTGATCAGTTCCGAGTAGACTGGATTTGTCCGCCTAAGTCGTTGACATATTGGTCGTGTGCCTTCTTCCAAGTCTATATAATGTTGGCAGATTCGGGGATCAATTCCTCTCAAATCACTGTATGACCATGCAAAGGCCTTGCTGAAATTTTTGAGTATCAATTTAATGCAATCTCGTACTCCATCGGGTAGCTCTGACCCCACGCTCAAGAACTTCTTCGGAAAAACTTCCCATTTTTCCAACTGAGCTTCTCGCGAATATTCCTTATTCCGTGATCACACTGTGATTGGAATGTGCTCTTCGTTCACGCGTGTGTGGTTGGCCAGTAAATCATTGTTTTGTTCTCTTTCGATTGAACCTAATTTCTTTAATTCAGCTTTTGCAATGGCTTCCGACGCTTGAATCCTACTCTTCGCTTCTTTTTTCGATTCTCGACTTCTCTTTAGAATCTTTGCTTCTAGCATTCTAACTCTTTCTCTCAACTGTTGCACTTCCATTGCCAGAGCTAACTCTAGCTTCAACTCATTATTTGAAGTTCCCTTCTCCAGGGATTGAGTAGCTTTGTTTTTACTTGCGTCTATACTCAACATGTAGCACTCAAATTCTCTTGTATGTGTCAACCATCCTAGCAACTCCTGATCGGAATCGTCGTTATAGAGCAATGGATTTTTATACTCTCCCATCTTCGTGTCTTGATTCTTAAAGAGATGCAAGTTGAACCCGTCTTGAAGCAGATTCTTGTAGGTGTCCATGTTCAAAGAAAACCTAGCTCGTGCAATCTCGTGCCTTGCTTTCTCCTTCTCTTTCTTTTCCATCTCATCAACTATTATTGTCTTCTTTTTGTTGCTTGAGGGTGTGGATACTTGTATTTGGATCCGATCAGACTTTGGCCCTATTGAAATAAAACCCGTGCGCCAGTCATGCACACATTCGGCTTGCACCAGCCATGGCCGTCCAAGTAGGATCGAGAAGGTCGCCTCTGAGGTCCTTGGTCTTACTATCAGATAATCAACTTTAAACTCTAGACTGCCCACAACTGTGCTTACGTTCTTCAAAAGACCCGCAGGCTTTACTTGTGTTTGATCTGCCATTCTCAAAGACATCGGCGTCTCTTCCATGTGGTTGAGGCCCAAAGCTTTCATCATGAACTCGGTCATAAGGTTGACTGCGGCTCCACTATCTAACTGAGCACCAGGGACTGCGTATCCTTTAATTTCGACCGTCACAGCTGGAGCGTTCGAATCAATTTGCGTCGTAATGCTTTGAATGATCCCTTGGACATCTTTATCTTGTCTCTTTTTATCTCAAGCTTTCCTCGGCTTCTTAATATATTCGTTGTAGAATTGTTTCCTATAAACAGGTGAACATTTCAGCAATGTTCCAATGTCCAGCGTGACTTCCGTGTCAGCGAGCAACTTTACAATATCTACTTCTTCCGAACTTTGTCTTTCCTTTCTACACTTCGGAGCCCTTAATCTTTCGGGGAATGGTGCTATGCCTGGCACAAACTCCTTGGTCACTGGTGGAAGAATCTCTATCTCTTCCCCATCCTCAAACTCTTGTTGCTCAGCAAATCCTCCAACTTGGTTTTCTACCTCTTCACGCTCAACGATCTTCTCTTGACTCCCTTCTTCACCTTCGCCTCCTGGATTCTTCTTTGAATACTCTTGAGTTCTTGTGACCATTGCCACAGTTGGATCTTTATGCGGGTTCTTGGCCTCATAAGCATCCACAAAGTGCATTGACGAGCTAGAGCCTTCTTGAGGGTTCGGTGTCTTGAACACTACTCCGATCGTAGGAACATGCTCTTGAGCTCTCGATGTGGAATGCATCTGAGTATCAACATAATTCGAGGACCCTATTGGTCCTTTTTCCTTGCCGGCGGTAGCTCTCCGTTTTGGACAATCTTCATCAAAGTGGCCCTCTCCACTACAGTACCTACATAGTGGGGTATAATCAATTGGCTTCTTTTCATTTGGACATCTAGATTGAGTATGGCCAAAGCCATGGCATCTCCAGCACTGGATTGGACCATCTCTCCTTTGATCACGTGAGGCTCCTCTTGGATAGTCTCCTCCTTGACCCTGAGCACCATATCCATAAGTCGGTCTGTTTTCCCAACGAGATGTAGGTGGGACACTTTGAGCGGGAAATCCCATGTAAGGTCTTTCTCTTGTATCTCCTGATTTCATGCTCCTTTCTTCATAGGCTCTTTTGTTGTAACATCGGTCCTCCGTGTGATTTGTTCTTCCGCAGAAAGTGCAACGCATTCTAGGCGGTGACCTATCTGTGAATACCCTCGAGACTGTAGGGCATTCTGAAGCCAAATGGCCGTAACCATGGCACTTTCCACACCATGTATTTGATCGAAACACTTGATTGGGGTTTGTAGTCACCTCGGGTTTTACTGTGTATGTTTCTTGAGTCATTGTGGCAGCTTTTATAGCTTGCGTGACCAACTCCAATATTCGTTCCTCAGTTAGCGTAGGCTTTACCTCGCCTGGCGTGCTAGTGGCAGCTACAAAAGCTGGAGTCGTCAATGTGGGACTTCCTTGGCCAGGATCTTTCATCGGTATGCTCCTTGGGCCTCCCATAGGCTCGTATAAGAGTTCCATCTTCCTTTGTTGGCATAATTGGACTTCCTCCCAAAGCCTCGCTTGTTCCTTAGCATCCATTAAAGTTGCAAGTCTTGTCAGGCTGATATGCTGCTCTGCCGTGGGATCTCTCAATCCCGAAATGAATCTTCGTTTCAATGTCTCATCGTTCGGGGCATTCACGCCCATCTTTCTTACCAACGTTTCCATTCTCTGAATGTAGTTATCGATGCTCTCATTGACTCCCTGTCGCAAATAATCCATTTGTTGGGCCAATCTGTCTTGGAAGCCTTGTCATCGAAACTTTGCCAAGAAGGCTTCCCTGAGCATTTGATAAGTTCCACGCTCTTGTGGTGTCAGATTCCCATACCAATTGGCTGCTTCATCACGGAGAATAGCCGGAAAAATTCTCAGCCTTTGATCCTAGTCAACTACGTCATTGGCCTCACAAGTAACCTCAAACAACTGGATAAAACTATCCGGATCTTCGTCCCAAGTACCTGAAAACTTGGTGAAGTCCCCCAAGTGAACCGAAATCCGTTGAGCCATTTCGAACAGAGATGTGATATCAATATCACTTCGATCCCAAAAATTTAGTGCCCGTGGCCTCAGAATCCCTCCTTCAAACTGTCGCACTTCATTCGCGACCCTCCTACGGGAATACACGTTTTTGGCCGATTTCTTCGAACCAATCGAGGTCCACTCACCTGGCGGTTCCCACCTTCTCCTTTCTCTTTCAAGGGATCTTCTCTGAGCGCATTCCTCTCTTTGAGTTTGTGTTGCTCCTGACGATGAGCTTCCCTCGCTCATGTACTAGATCTTGGGGTTCGCAAGCTCGGCCAACCTATGGCGCTAGGCAAACCTATGGCACTCTCTTATAGAGACGTACCAAGCAATTCCCGGCAAACACACCAAAATGATTAGCTCTAAACCCACAACAAAATATGCCCACAGATGCTATGAATTTGCCTAAGTTGCTTGGAATTGGCTTATTTGCACTCCTCTAATCCCACAATCATACCCAAAACCACTATCAAGGAGAGAGAAGACCCGCATACATATATACTCCGATACCCGCTCCCAGAGTTGACCCTCGCAAGCCCACTACCTCCCTCAACTACACTAGTGCCCACATACACACATGCCCTCACCTTCTCACTAGCTCACCCTTGTCTTCTCGCACCCGCTTTGTCCAAACCCGCCCGTCCACTATCTTTCAAGTATTTACCTACGCACTCACTTTGTAAAACCTCTTTATTTCTATTTCCCCTCTCTCTTGTAATACTCACATCACCCATGTGTTATGCACAACAGCTAATTACGAGTTTGTAGTCTAGAAAAGTACCAAATTAAACACTTTTGATTTTGCGGATGTGTGCTACGTTCACATGAACTAGACAACTACTCCAATTGCAATTCATGGTTCCTTGTGCAGGCATTCTTTTAATGCAATGGTAGAGTTAGCCTTAAACAAATAATATAGCTTGGATCCCTGGAATTTAGCATGCAAGTTTTTTTTTTTTTTTTTTTTTTTTTTAACTTTCAAGGGAAGGTTTCCCTTTCAGCGCAGAGACACTTCCCCCTCGACACAGAGCGCACACCTCCTTCTTTCGAAGCTGAATAACCCCCCCATGTTTTTATAATTTAACCCCTTCAATCTTTTTTTTTTATCAAACCTCATATTTATCCGTTTCATATTTCAAAGACATACAATAAAACCCCCCCCCCCCCCCCTTTGTCCCCAAGACAAGTAGGTGCATCAATAATCACATGTAGGCTGAATGTAAGTGGCAGTGCCCATGCCCAATTCTTCTATTACATCAATAGATGAAACGATATACAACACGGACTGTCAAAGCATGCATGCAAGCGTCAATAGAATAGACCGAGCAAAGAAGTACCTTCCTTCCAAGGGTACGAGGAGTTCAAATCGAAATTGTTAGCACAAGTTGTTACTGATACAGTTTATAGTGCGGCCCCCTTCCCACTCTTCAGTGATCAAGTATAGCTTGCCAAGGACTTCTCTTTGTAACTAAGTATATTGGTTTTGTTGCCTCTCTTTCTTAGGTCTTGCTGTTCGAGCTTCGCCCTCCAAATCCTTCCTTGCTGCTATGGGTACTCTTTAACACTGTTTCTGATACAGTTTAAGGCTCTTTTCTCTCTCCTCTGCACCGGCTTCCCTTCCTGCTGCTCTCCCTCCCCTTTCTGTTATGGATAAGCTCAAAAGCGGCGATAGTTTTGACAATATCTTTGTTGATTTTTTGTTGGAATACCAACCATTGACAGATTAGAAGCGAACTTCTTCATAAGATCTTCTTCTATTAGGCTGGGAACTCGTGGGTCAACCACAGATACACTCTCGTATATGTTCTGAATCACCAATCCATATGGACGAAAGGGACATATTCCCTCCCTTGCTAAAAGAGCTGCTTGCTAAGAGCCCATGTTCTTTCCCCCCGCATAGAGAAGGGGACCATCAGAAACCCCCTTGGTAGCATTCAGTTCCTATGCTTCTTCTCCCTCTTTCCATAGCTGCCTTGAACATGTCCTCTTCCTTCCCTCTCTAGCCGTGGAGAATAGCCCTCTGCTATTGAGTCCTCCCTTCTTTCCAAAAAAATAGCTACGACCTATCTCTCTTCTTCCCTCGATGTCTGCACAAAAGAGAAACTTGCCTCTGTTGACGTCGCTTTTAGCCCCAGAGAGCCAACAACTGTCGCCCTCCTCTTTTCACGAAAAATACTAGCACAACTCTGGAAGTTGCAGTTGCTGCTGCATTCTGATCATGCCGGACCCACTTCAGATAGAGAAGCAAGTTGGTAAAAACCCCATAGAAGGCCACTTGACAGCAACAATAGGCACCTAAAGGCGAGATGGACATTCTCGAGAAAATCAAGCTTTTTGCCTGTGAGGGAGGATGAATCGAAGTTCATGTGGGAGTTTCTGTCACATGGAAAATGGTTGTTAGATCGGTGACCGCTATTCTATCTGCTGCATACTACCAC
>CM035413.1:31917399-32074899 GCA_020310875.1 Ceratopteris richardii | reverse complement strand
ATAAAACTTTTACTAAGAAAACTGTAACTGTGAACTAACTTTCACAGTAACATGAAATCACTTAGAATTCTTCACACAAGAATAATGCGCTCAGATATTTCCACATGAACATGTGTTTTCTATTAGAGAAGATGTGTACAAAAATAGCTTGGCCTCATTTTGCTCATATCTATGGAATACTCTCCTACTCTGAGTAGTTATTCCTTACCATCTCTCTTAGATGAATACCCGACATTTCAGGTTCTGTTATTCATCTCTACATACACAATCTTTGGCGTCTTCTACTTCTCTGTGAAAGTTCTATCCTCTATTGAGTTCTAACTTCCTCTCTTCCTTCTCTTCTATTCTATATCTCTCAGCTCTCTTATATACAATTTTTGATTCGGGTTTTAACAAACTCATAATTATGGAAATTTCTACGTTGTATATTACAGGTGTGAATTTGTCCCTTCACTAAGGCTTTGATTTTTCTGAATGCTTTGTTTCTACTTTTCTTCATGTTTCTTTATCTTCAGGTCTTTATGTCTAATTAGTGAGTGAATCTCCAATAGCTCCCCCTCAATCACTAATTAGCATCTTTCGGTCTTTCATATATCCTTCTTTTCTTTTATTCTTGCCATTTCTTTGAATCTGCTTGTTTTTACTCCATCTAAGGTCTTTGTCACAATATCTGCTATCTGACCTTTTGTAGGATTGAATACTATTTCAATCTCCTTCTCCATTACCTTTTCCCTCAGGAAATCATATTGAATCTCTATGTGTTTTGTTCTTGCATGCAATACTGGATTTGCTGGAAGATACAACGAACGCATATTGTCTCCATGTATGATAGGTATACCTTGATCAATACCCATGCTTTTGAACAAGGTCTGCATCTGAGTGAAGAGAAGAAACTGCGTTGCGAGGTAATATGTTTGGTCACCCCACTTTCACAGGATCAAACATTTGAGTCTACTGCAGACATGCACTGCTCATGAGAAGATGGGTCAAAACTGCAAACAGTATTAAATGCCCATTCTTCTTCTTGCACAAGATTAGTAGACTCTATTTTTGGTGTAGATGCTTCTGCAACAACCATTCCAACCTCTTTCTTCTTTGCCTCTTTAGTAGCCAGTTTTGGACAGTTCTTTATGATATGATCATTCCCTTTGTAGTACTTACAAAACAATTTCTACTTTTTTGATTTTTTCTCATCTTTGTCTTCGTTCTTTGAATGTGCAGCATTTGCAAATTTCTGCTTACTAGTAGAAGAGCTCCATTTTCCTTTGCCCTTCTGACTAGCCAGGAAAGCTTGATCTGCAACATGCATAATGGACTTGTTCTGCCTGGACTGATCTTCCTGCAATAGAACAGAGACTAACTCCTCAAATGACAAGGCATTCGGATTGCCTTTCATCATCAATCAAAGAGTAGAA
Organism: Ceratopteris richardii; assembly: GCA_020310875.1. Classification (NCBI taxonomy): domain Eukaryota; kingdom Viridiplantae; phylum Streptophyta; class Polypodiopsida; order Polypodiales; family Pteridaceae; genus Ceratopteris; species Ceratopteris richardii. The sequence goes on along the minus strand of CM035413.1, from coordinate 32,073,484 downwards.
GCAAAACTCTGATATGAGTCAAGAAGGCCATTCAGAACAGTCTGCACAAGTGAGCTATCTGGTATAACCTCATCAGCAGAAATCAACTGTTCCTTCAAGTCTTTGATTTTTGTTAGGAAACTCTCCATTGAATCACCTTCATTCATGTGATCACTCTCCAACTCTTTTCGGAGGTAAGCAACATGAGCCTCATTCCTAGCTTGGTACAATGTGGTAAGTGTATCCCAAGAATCCTTAGCTATTCTACAAGAGCGAATATGAGGAATAATGGCATGTTTGACAGGCACAGCTATCAATGCATGTGCCTCGACATCTCAGCCATCCCAATGAATCTGCTCTGCAGTAGGTCCAGCAGAAACCGTAGCACGAACAGGAATATGTAGAATATCAGCATCTTCCACACCTTCTGCATCAGCTTCAGTACCTACAGTTGTAACCTATAGGACGTTTTTTGACACCGTGCACAATGTTCCACAGTCCTTTTGCAACCAACACATGTCGCATCATATAAGCCCATAACGGGTAGTTGGTACTATCCAACTTATCCTCAACAGCCAACATACGGAATACATCACTGCTTTCAGCCATGGCTGGTGACTAAAATACCTTGATGCAGAAAATTGATTGTATCTCAAAAAGTTGAATAGAACTACCCAGATGAATTCTGCTAGATCTGTAGCAGACTTCGAGATGCTTATACTGGTGAATAGAAATTGGTATATATCTTTGGCACAAAAAGACAAAATAGCCTACACAAGCACTGTGATAGTGCATTCGGAGGCCGAAATGAGCTCAGATCGCGATTTCGGCACCACAAAGCGAAGACATTTTGATCTCAAAAACACCCTGAGTATGCTCACCAAATTTCGTGCGAATGTAAGACTGCAAACGGGGGAGTGTCGACGACACCCTAGATGAAGCGACGACGTGCTCTGATACCAATTGTTGGAGTTAGATGTCTACGGAAGCACGCGAACAACACAAGGAAGAAGAACCTTGGAGCACAACACACAATACTGAATGTATTATTAGAGAATGTACAAAAGATTAGTAGCCCATTAGGGCAATAGGCGTATATGCAAGCAGGGGGGAAACAACCTCCTAAAGAGGGAAAAAAGTGCCCCGGCGGTCCTAGAGTGTTCACACACATCACTACCTAAATATATCAACACGACTTGGTAGTGAAATTTACTGATGATAGATGTACAACTCATGATCTGTCAAATGGTAATGTCATTATTTCTTTTAGCATTTTATGTCATGGGTTGTATATGTTCATAGATTATGCAAAATCTAAGAATAATTTAGCATGTGGAGTTTAAGATTCTCAGTCTATGTCAAATGCAAATCTTTGGCATGCACACTTGTTCATATGAATTCCACTAGTTTGTTATGCCTACAAAAATATAAAATGGTATCCTCTTTTTTCAAACCTAAGGCACCTAGTAAATATGTTTGTGAAGGCTATGTTTTGGGCAAAATTCAGCGTTCCTCCTTCCCAAAAGATAATTCAGTTCGAGTTTCTCAAAAATAACAACTTGTTCATAGTGATGTGTGTGGTCCTTTGCTGATACCCTCTTTTGGGAACTACCTTTATTTTGTGACTTTCATTGATGATTTTTTTCAGGCATGCATGGGTATATCCATTGAAATCAAAGTCCGAAGTGTTTATATGCTTCAAACAGTTTTCGATTTTGGCTAAAAATATATTTAGCATGTAAAACGGGCACCCTCCGTTCTGATCGAGAGGAGGAATACATGTCTTCTAATTTTAATGCATTTCTGGCTGAACATGGGATAAAACATCAGTGTACAGGGCCATATACACCTCAAAAAAATGGATTCTCTAAAAGGAAGAACATGTCACTCATGGAGATGGGAGGTGTATGGTCAAGAGTGAGGCTTTACCACAGTTTCTAGCTTGAGGCTTTATGTACTTAATAAGTGTCCCACTAAAGCATTGCAGTCTATCACTCCATATGAGGCTCGACATGGTTGCAAGCCATTTGTTGCTCATTTGCATGTCTTTAGTTGTCTTGCATATGCAATAGCGCCTCAACAACAACACAAGAAATTGAATGATAAAGCACTAAAATTTATTTTTCTTGGGTATAGTTTTGAAAGCAAAGGCTATCATCTGTATCATCCACATATTAAATGCATTCTTGTTAGCTGTGATGTTGTGTTTGTGGAAGATGCAATTCGGCCATTACTTTCATATACTAAGGAGACATCACTTAGCTCCAAAGATATGTATGACACTTTGCTACCTCTTTTTATAGGTTGATAGTCTAGTGCTAGTCCAAATGGGGTAATTTATCCTCTTTTATACGTTTCATATGATGATGTAGATCATTCTATTTCTGATGCAGATTTACATGATGCACTTGCTGATGAAAGAGCTGATATTATGGAGGCAAAAACTATGCCAAAATGGTTGGTGTAGACTTTGCAAGATAGCAAATTAGATGCACCTTTATCATATCACACTCCTTTTGGCTCTAATAGTGCTTCTTTTGCATCATATTTCTATGCTATAGTTGCCTCTAGTCTTTGTGATGAGAATGAGTCTATTTCATCTCATAAAGCAGAAAATTCAAAAAATTGGATGACTGTTATGCAATTAGAATATGATGCTATTATGAAGAATGGTACCTGGCCTTTATGTGACTTGCCTCCTGGCAAGAAGTCCATTGACACTAAGTGGGTATACAAGCTAAAATGTAATACTGATGGAACACGTGATAGGTATAAGGCTAGGCTTGTTACAAAAGGTTATCCTCAAGAAAGAGGCATTGATTTTTATGAGACCTTTGCTCCTACATGCCGAATGACTACTATTTGTAGCATCTATGCACTTGTAGATCAAAATGGATAGAACATACATTAGTTGGACATTAAAACTTCGTTTCTGGATGGTGACTTTCATGAAGAAGTGTATGTTTTTCAGCCTTGTGGTTTTGTATAGAAAGAGCATGAAAAGAAAGTATGCAAATTGAAAAAGGGATTATATAGTTTGAAGCAAGCACCATGTGATTGATATGAAAAGATACATGCCTACTTGATTGCACATGGTTTTGAGAGTAGTCCAAATCAAATAACCTTATATGTTAAGCATGCAAATTATGTGCTTCTGATCATTGCTGTCTATGTTGATGACATGCTGCTCATTGGTCCTAATGAGAAGCATATTGCTGATTTTAAGGCTGATTTGCATGCCTCATTTGAGGTGTCAGATTTGGGACATTTGCATCAATATTTCAGAATTCACTTTATGCAATTTGATGGCAGAATAGCTTTGTCTTAAACAAAATATATTGACACATTATTGTAGCATTTTGGCCTTGAAGACTATAAACCTATTACCACTTCTATGGAAACAGGCTAACCGTTGACTCTTCATGATGCTAGAGATACATTTGATGTTTTTCTCTATCAACAATTTTGTTGGATGCTTGATTTACTTATGCATTACATGGTCAGATACTCAGCTTGTTGTCTCGCAGATGGGAAAGCTTATGCATTACCTAGGTTTCAAGCATTGGCAGACGGCTAAGAAAATCTTTCACTACTTTAGTGGTATCTAGCTACTTGAAATGTTTTATCCCAAGAGGGACCAGTATCGCCAGATTTACATGCTTTCTCTTACTCTGACTAGACTAGTTGCTATGACACTTGTATGTCCACGGGTGGTTTTTGCTTCATTCTTGCTAGCTCATGCATATCTTGGTTGAGCAAGAAGCAACATACTATGGCCACTTCTAATTGTGAGGCTGGGTAGAGGCAAGCTTTCAGAGCAACTTTTGGGTGTGTGTGGCTCAGATGCCTTATGGATAATTTGGGTATTGGTCAATCTTTTGCCACCACAATCTTCACTGATAGTCAAAGCGCATTGGCAATTGTGAGAAACCATGTGTTCCATGCTTGTAGTAAGCACATTGAGGCACACTATCATTATATCAAGGACAGGTTCTCTATTGGAGAGATCACTTTGGCATATGTGCCCACAAAGGAGAACATTGCAAACCTTTTCACAAAGGCTCTACCTAGGGAGAATTTTGAAGCTTTGCACAAAGATTAGGGCTTATTTCCTTTTGTGGATTGATTCCACATAGCTTGGCACTTCCTTATATATGAGTGCTAGCTCCCTATTCAACGCATCACTCCCAGGGGGGATTTGTTGATATATATTGGTAATGATGTTTGTTAACACTCTAGGAGTGTCGGGGTACTTTTTTCCATTGTTAGGAGGTTTTTAAAAAAGAATTAGTACATTATGGGTTGTTGCAAAGAGAAAAAGAAAAATGAAGAAAAAGAAAAAGATGAAAAATATTTTTCATGACCTAGATCTGGTCTTGAAACCACTTCTAAGAGTTACTATATGGGCTACACAAGGTTGATCTATGCAATAGTGGAGCTCGTAGTATTTTTTGATAGGTGTATAGGAGCAACACATAAGAACATTTATATAAAATGGTAACTGACTCTGAAATGAGTTGATGGAAAAGATTGTTATAAGAAGGTCTATATGATTTCTATACGAGTAGTTTGATTTATTTTTAATGGTAGTATGCTCAACAAACAAGTTTTCAATCATGACTTACTTACTTTAAAGTCTACCTTTTTCTTGCCTAAAACCTACCTTTGTATATGAAAATCATATTTTAAATTTCCAAAAGAAAAATATTAAAAATAGAAACTAAAAATAGTTTAAAAAAGAATCTTGATGCGCTTCTAATTGACTTTGCATATTTTCCCATCAAGACAATGTGCAAGCTTAGTGGGGCCAAATATCGAGATGAAATCTCTCGAGGATTGTGTACCAAAATTTTTCAAATGAGTGTGTCAAGAGAGCCTTCATTTGTACTTTACGTGAGATTTTGACCCAAGAAAATCCTAGAAACCCATAAGACTACTTGTATAAAACCATATTAACTCTTTAACGCTTCAAAATCTAGTTGCATTTTAACCATAACCCATAAACTCACCAAAAACATGCATATTTGAAACCCCTAAAAAAACCATGTAAAGTTTATCCTAAGATCCTTGGATTCAAAAGCCCTAAAACCCTTGAGATCCAGTTCATAACCCTAGAAACCCTAGCTTTTAAACCTTGGAAAACTAACTTCAATCCTAGGAGAACTTAGATCAAAACCCTAGAAACCCTATCATTCAATCCTAAAATATGTAAATAAAAACCCTTGTTTTTCCTGCCTTCGGTATTCTATATAAACCCTAGCTTGAAACCTTAAGAGCCAATGTTTCCCCAACCTGAACCCTTGTACAAATAAAATATTTATATATACATGTATAATTAAAGAGAACCTTAGTCTTAAATAAAAAGTAGAGAAAATAGTAAGAAATAAAAGGTAAAAAAAAAGAAAAAAGAGAAAAATAAAACAAAAAAGGAGAAAAACTAAATTAGAAAGAAAAGAATGAATTATTCAAATTTAGAGAAGAAGAAAAACAAGTTCTTTAATTTAGAAATAGGAGAGAATGAAAAATTCGAAGGTCCTAAGTTCTAGAAAGGATTGATTAGAAGAGAAAAGGAAGATTAAGAATTCCATGTGTGTCAATGAGTTGAAAACTTGTATATTTGAAATAATGATACAAGAACTCTATAAAAATAACCTCTTTGGACCTTTGGATTTTTCCAATGCATTTTTTAGAGAACCAAAAAATTAAAGCAAAGAAATGTGATCCTACTTGTTGGTGCCACATCGTGAAAATTAGAGCCTCAGACTGCCTATCACAGAGTTTGATCACTAGAGCTTCTGCTTGTCACAAAAATTAGATATTCAAAACCTCTGCTTGTCGGAGAGTTTGAAGATCCCATGTCTTTTTAATTATAAGTATTGTATTATCTTGTCACTTGGATAGTGAATTTTATTTTGTATCTAGGTCTTTATATCAATCCCTTCATGATAAGCAATACTTGGAAATCTTGGTACTTGTTTTTCAAGTTTTATCAATACTTGCATTGTTTTCATACATCTAAAAAGAAATATTCAATTTCTTGCTTCTCATTGATCAACGATATCTTTCATTTGTATAAATGTGTTAAAAGCACTACTTTCAAGTCTCTTTTAATCTTTTTTTTGGGTTCTTGGGGATGGTAGGAGTCTGATAATACAGAGGCCCTTTATTTGATTTTCCCAAATTAAATAATGCCTTACACAGTACTTATCTCTCCAAGGCAACAGCCTACACGATGCAGTTACTGTCTCCGATTACGGTTATCGTTACACAGTAAACTTATCGTGCAAGTTAATTACACACAGTCGAACAAACTTATTACTGTGAATATGGTTTTTACTCTGTTAACACCTAATACTGCAATTCAACGAACAAATATACTCAAAATATATGCAAACTCTGCACACAGCATCTTCGGCATCATCGCCTAGATGGACAGTCTGGTGATTCCGTCTCCTCTATTGCCAAAGAACATCGTAATGCCCTTTCATTAATGGATCAAAAATTACGTCTCTTCGTCATGCCCTTTCGGTGCGTGCGACTTTGGAAATTAAAATTACATTATTCCCATCCGGCAGCCTAACACTTGCACGCATGGTGGATGCAAACCCGCAAAGAAAATAAAATTAAGGCTCATCAACTATGCCTTGTATATACAGGGTTCTGGCTAATTTGAAAGTTCTAGTGATCTTCTGCTTTAAGGAATCCAGCATAAGCTTTAAAGTCTCTGGCTCCACCAATTGTGCGTCAAGAGATCTGTCTGTGCCTGCAAAAATGCTTCTTGTAAATAAAAATCATTGGCTAATGTAGCATCTCGTTCCAACTTCATAGCAGCAACTCGAGAATCAATTCTGGATAATATCTCTGCTTGAGTGCCTAACTACTTTTCTTGGCGTTCTAGCTCATGAGCTTGATATTGGATGGTTTTATAATATGCATCCATTTCTTTCATGATTCCTTCCAACTCTTTCTTAACTGAATCATTTGACCAACTTCTACTTCCAAATCACGGCTCTTCTGAAACAATTCGGCAGACACTGTCTTCAATTCTTCAATGTTTCGCATGGCCAAATCATCCATTTCCTGTCCTTTTTGTGTCACAAGCGCGAAATCTTCACGAGTTTCTTCCAATAAGTTACCCAGAGCGATCCTAGCATCTTCTTTATCCTGCGCTAATTGATTTAAATTCTTGATTTCTTCATCACGAGCGGCTAACAAAACATCCTTGGCTTTTAACTCAGCCAGTGCTACATCTTGGTGAGCAATCAATAATTCCTGTTCTGCTAATTGTGTTTGTTATTGCTGCAACTGAACTTGTAGAGCATGGTTTTTTGCTTTGGCGGCATGAGCTTCTTCCTGTAAAGGAGCAATATCTGCTTCTAACAAATCCACTTTGCCTTGCAATTCTTGCCGGATATTTGCAGTTGCTAGATTCATTTGATGGGGCAATTGCTGGGAGAATTGAATCAAAAGGCGATCCATAGATTCTAACTTGCTGAACATAACTATCGGAGGTGGAATAGCAGGAAGTGGCAGGGAGGAAGAGGCTGATAATAGGTGAGGGGAGGGTGGTGGAGAGTAGTCGGGGGAAGAGAATGAAGGAGTAGGTGCTGCAACCGGTTCAACAGGGTGAATGGGTGGAGGAAGGGGAATCAAAGCATTCGAAAGCAAAATGATACCTGACATAGCTTGTCGTGTCACCTCATCCTTTTCCACTTCCTTAACAATTTCTTTGAGGATTTCAGTTACCATTACTTACATAGTTTCCACCTCTTGCTGATAAGAGTCCTTCCGAGACAAAAATTCATCAGATTCATCCATATGTACATCTTGATCTTGCTACTTGGGTGGAGAAGAAAGAACAGAGGATTCGACATGGAGAGAGGTGGCGGTGTCGTGAAAAACTTCAAGTTCATGGCCAGCAGTGGATCCTTACACCTGGCTTCCAGAGGGACTAACGCGTCTGTGTTTTCGGCGAAGGAGTTGAAGCAGATCCTCATCGTCATCTTCTTCGAACATCTGGGTAGACTGTTTGTGGAACAACAGAGGGGCAGTTGGCAGTTGTTTGGCTTGAATCACCAGAAAGAGAAAGGTGAGGATATGAGGTAGTCTTGTTCGAGGAATATCGTTCTTGGCTATTTGTTTCATGAGAGTTACACATTCACGGTGAATACACCGGAAAAAGAAAGACGTAAAGTTGATAGGCTCATGGGACACAGTACCTATCATCAAATAGAATGGTCACGAGATACCATATGTGTGTTTCTGTAAATTCAGAGTGGCAACTAAGAATTGCAGAGCGGTGCGCTCTGGTTCAGGTCTACAGAGAATGGTGAACTCATTAGATGAGTTCCTGGAAAATAATTCGGTCATGGTAGCTAGAGGAAGGAGTGGACCATTCTCCAATCCTTCCCGAGGAAGTCGAAAGGCTTCAACAAACAAAGCTAAAGTAATAACGACTCGTGATGGTAAACAATTTATGTGCCAACAGTGCTCTGTAGCAGGTGTGGCAGCGATGACAGAAATGATCTGCGCAAGGAGTGGGTGACCCTCCACTGAATGCCAGGGCAATTCAACGAAGCCCAACAAACCATGAGTGCACAAATACTCACTCACTTCTGGAGTGAGGCCTGCACAGAAGGTAGCGACATTCGCAAGAGCTTCCATGGCGCACAAATAAACACGAGAACACCGTAGACAAGGAATGCACAATCACACAAACACAATAGCGATTATCAGTGGAAAAAACAAGATTAAGTAAGAGCATGAGAAACATCAGGCGATAGAAACCTAATCATAACACCATATTGGAGAGATATCCTTCATAATTACGGCATGCATGCATGAGCAGAAACAATAACACAGGGTGGCAATTAATCATATTTAGATACCAAAAGGAGGAGATTACGGTCCGTGGTCAATCGAAATACAAGGATAAAAAGAAAAACAAGTGCCATGCGAAAAGACTAAGTACACATCATCGGTTATACAGACGGCTGGTGATATGGGCGGAGCTTAGAACCATTTATCACTTTTGGAAGAGGAACGCCAGTTAAGGTTGGCAACCAAAAAGTTGCGGGTCCCACTTGTTCAGTAATCCGGTATGGACCGAACCACCGTAATTTAAATTTTTCGATAGATCTGTTGTCTTTAGCATTATAGAATAAAACAAGTTGGTCAACCGTAAACATAGGAGTTTTGAGGAAACGATCATGAGTACGGGTATGATGAAGCTGAAATTCTTGAAGAATCATGAAACTTTCCCAGTCTTGTTCCTCCAAGGATGTGAGCACATCCAACCGAAATGGAAAAGACTCTTCTAGCAGCAACTTCTGAGATAGTGAGACTCGTAGACTTGGCACCACTACTTCCATTGGCGCAATAGCTTCTAATCCATAAGCAAGTTTAAACGGAGTTGTTCCGGTTGCCACCTTGTACGTGGTCCAGTATGCCCATAATACTGCAGGTAAGAGTTGATCCCAACGTTCCAGACATTTCAAAATCAATTTGCGGAGCATCTTCAACAGAGTCTTATTGGTACTTTCAGCCAGACCATTAGCACGCTGATAGTACGATGAGCTGAATTTGTGTACAATATGAAAAGTCTGAGTCAGGACTCGCATTAAGGTGTTTGCGAAATGTATGCCTTGCTCCGTCACTATCTCCAGAGGTAATCCATATCAAGGGAAGACGTCCTTCATTACACACTTAGCCACCAAAACAGCTGTGGCAGAACGTAAAGCCCAAGCTTCCGCCCACCTGGTGGCATAATTTGTACAAGTCAATATATATCGATTATTGGTGAGGGTCCCTGGGGGTGAGATGGGGCCAATAAAATCTAGACCCCACTTTTGAAAGGGTTCCAAAGGTAGAACTGGTTGAAGAGGAAAGAAATGTCGTTATAAGGGCTGTCCCATCCGTTGGCAAACATCACATTGCTGCAAAAATTTAACAAAATTTCTGTACATAGTAGGCCACCAAAGCCCACTTTGCAGAATTTTCCGGTGAGTAATATCAGCTGCGAAGTGTCCTCCAGAGGGTAATGAATGAGCCATGGCCATAACGGATACCGCTTCATGTGGAGGAATGCATCTAAATAAAACACCAGTATGATCTAGGTAATACAATTGACCCACAATCAACCGGAATCTACGACTGTAAACTGCAATTTTCCAACGCAGAGCAGTCTGAGTATTAGGAGGAAGTCAACCGTCAGTGAGGAAAGTTAGTAGCATATCATAGTATGTAGTGGCAACAAGAGGTTCTGCAGAGTCTTCAGAAGTTGTCTCGGTAACATTAATTGCTGGTGTAGTGTCATCAACCCCTACTGGAGACTCACCGGAATCCCCTCGGGATAGAAAATCCGCCAAGGCATGTGCCATACCGGGTCGATGAATAACTTCATATTCGAACTCCTGTAATAGTAAAACCTATGTAGCCAATCGACCACCTAAATGCTGCTGCCGAACCAAGTACACCACTACAGCATGATCCACATGGAAAGTAAATTTACGACCCAGCAAGTAATGTCAAAATTTCTTAATAGAGTATACCAATCCAAGACATTCTCGTTCTATCACAGAGTAATTTTTCTCCGTAGGAGCTAATCGGTGGCTCGCATAGTACACAGGCCAAAACTTTATTTATCAATTTGTTGCATGAGGATACTACCAATCGCAATATCTGACGCATCCATGAAGACATGGAACGGTAGTTCCCAATCAGGTGGTTGCAGGATCGGTGCCTGCATCAATGAGACCTTCAACCCATCAAATGCACTTTGGCACTCTGGAGTCCATTCGTACTTCCACAGAGAGCTTGTCATAAGCAGATTAAGTGGTGTCACTAAATGAGCTAACCACCGTAAATGTCGGCCATGCCACCGGATTTGGCCAAGAAAACAAATAACTTCTTTCGGTTTCTTTGGAACTAGTGCCTCCAACACAGCTGCTACTTTATCTGGATCTACATGTATTCCTTGTTTAGAAATGATATGACCAAGAAGCTTGCCACAGGAGACCACAAAAACTGATTTGGTAGGATTTAAACATAATCGATACTCTCGGCATTTTTCAAAGCAGCACCGTAAATGATACACGTGCGCTGAAGTGGCTCCAAATAAGGAAAAATCATCCAAATATACTTGCATAAATGTGGTCAAGTAAGGTGAAAAGACTTCCTGCATACATCGTTGGAATGTACTCGGGGCATTCCATAAACCGAACCACATTACGGTGCAAGCATAAACACCCGAATAGTAATGAATGTTGTCTTCGGTATATCTTGTTCTCCCATCCTCACTTGATTATATCCCCTGTAGCCATCCAAAAAAGAATACATTTCATGTCCTGCTACCCTGTCGAGCATTGTATCTAGAAAGGGGAGAGGGAATGGATCCGGTACAATGGCGGCATTGAGTTTCCGGTAGTCGACACAGATACGCAACTGTTTATTTTTCTTCGAAACGATCACTATGGGAGAGATCCACTTAGCATGCTCAATCGGTACAATAAATCCCACCTTCAATAAACGATCAAGTTCAGCTTTCACCTGTGCCACATAATTAGGATTCATCCTATAACTAGGTTGTTCATTGGGTTTCGCATCCGGTTTGAGTACTACCCGATGTTGATAGATCGGTGGGTCAAGACCCTTCATGTCTCGATAATCCCAAGCAAAAACATCTGAGAATTCATGCAGGAGTGGTATCAAATCATCTTGGAATTTCTCTGTTAATCCGGCCCTAATTTTTACAGGCCTTGGGTTAACCGTGTCTCCCAAGTTGTATGTTACCAATTGATCTTCCGGTACATAAAACTGTTGGGGCTTCACCAAATCATCAGCTGGCTGCAATAGTTGTAAGGTTGTTTCATCCATTGCTATCCCATCATCTGCTTCTGCTTCTCCGGTCATTGATACTACCGTACAAATTACCAGACTCCAGTTGTCTACGACCGATTGTAAGTCCACAGTACCTAATGGAATCAGATCCTTATTGGTCTTGAGGAAAGTCTCTTCCTCATCATCAGAGATCCCATCCAACATATGGACTGGCTCTGCTATGTATGGCCGTGCATGCAGATCACAGGGTTGCATGGCATCGAGTGCAACTACATATTTCTGGTGATTGTTCTTAAAAATTAACTCTTGAGGTGACCAATCCTACACAACTTTGGCTTGCTTCAGCCATGGGCGTCCGAAAAGTAAGTTGTAGTCGAGGCTAGATTCAAGTAACTCCAAGACTACGAAAGTCATTTTGAATATGGTTCCCTACAGGGTGATCGGGATGTTACGTACTAATCCCACCAGATGGACTCGTGATTGGTCTGCCATTCGCACAAAAAATTGCATGGGTTCAATTTGGGTCCAACCCAATTTCTTAGAGAGTGCGACTGTTGCTATATTTACACGAGGCCCGCCATCAATTAAAACTTGGGTAATCTTCTGGTTTTTATACCAGACAGTGATTAATGGGACTAAATGATCCACCGTAGAATCCATCTCCGGTTGTATGGTCGTAGTCATCGGAGTACATGAAGGTTTGGGGCTAACCTGCTATTGGAATTGCTGTCGTACTCCTGGAACTAAGGCGATCAACTGTCCCAAAGGGAGTGTGATTGATGCCTTAGATAAGACGTCCCATGCCAGGTCTGTTTGCACTATGGTGATCATCGATTCTGATGGTGATTCTAATGTTGTTGGGGCAGAATTCTGTTCACTCGATCTTGCCTGTGGCGGAGGGGCCTATGTTATCGGAATTGGATCAGGAAACACAGTCGGCTCCTTAGCTGTCCATTGACTAGCCTTTACAAACATCCGCTATTGCTCACGGATTCTCGGCTCAAAAACTTCAGCTGCTGGTTGCAACTGTTTACTTGATCTTGTCTGAACTACGGCTGCTTGTGACTCAATTGGTGAAATATAAACCATGTTAGTCATCAGATTTTGTCATTCCTTCTTCCGTTTGTCATACTCTGCTGCTTCCTTGCAAAATCTATGGATATGACCAATCTCGCCACAAAAATGGCACCGAGGGGGTGGGAGGGGAGTACCTTCCGCCGATGTACGTACCTGCCATCGGTTTGGACTAAAATTATTGTTATGCTAACCTTGGTAGTTCTTGTATCCTTGCTGCTGGTTAGTTCGAAACTGTGGCGGCACATAATGGGTTGGTGGCTAACCTGGTTCCTGTATTATAGTGTTTACGGCCGCTCTACCCTGCACCTTTGCATTATATGCACAAGTTTTTGTTGAATGTCCTGTCGTGTTACAGATGGCACAATACATCTCGTTGAGTGCACATGTAGAACTGGTATGACCTGCATTCTTACACTTGGTACAATACACCTGTTTAGATGGATCATCAGCTACGTTCTTACTTGCTTTCAACCATTCCAGGTCCTCCGTAAAACCTCCAACTTTGTGCTCCAACTGTAAGGCCATCGCAATTACTACATCCAATATCATTCCGCCCACACAGCGAATGATCATGATTTGCCCTAACTGTGGATTCAGTCCATTAATGAACCATTGTGTTATGACATCATTGGGCAGATTGGCATGTGCTAGAGGCAACTGCCGCAAATGACTTCTAAACAATGTCGCATACTCCTGAACACTCTGGTGCAGTTTTTGTCGATTGTTCTGCAAATAGTCAAAGATTTCTGTAGGGTTCTTCTTCAAACAAAACCTATGTAAGAACGCGTCTCTCACATCATCATAGTTATCGAAATGATTAATATCATATTCAGTCAACCACCTTGCTGCTTCATTAACCAATGTGGCTTGAAATACAATAGCTTTGTATGCCGGATCCACTAGATGATTCAACACGGCATAACTAATCTCAAATGTGTGAACATGTGCATCGGGGTCATCTCTCGGAAATCCACCAAATTTTGTATATGTCACTTCGGTTGGAACAAGTCGGGGTGGAATGATTGGCTGTGGCTGGTGTTGTTGCTGTTGTTGTTGTTGTTGTTGTTGTTGTTGTTGTTGCTGCTATTGTTGTTGCTGTTGACCACTCATGGTGCTATTGTTGGTAATGTTGTTGTTTCCTGAGTTTTGAGGGGGTGCCTCTTGTCCTTCAGAATCTGTATTATCAGCCTGCTCACCTTCTGGTTCGAAAATATCATTGAATCTCTTACTTATCTCCAAATCAAATAGCCTGTCCTCAGCTTTGGTATTGAAAGTAGGTAAACTTGTACCAAAAAGGGGTGAACGCAATAAGTGTCCACCAAGCAGCACTGCAGTCTCACCGAAAAATTTCAAATTCACACCAAATGGTACCGAACTTGCATCGAAACTTATCAAACTTTCACCAAAAACGGTCTCACTTGGTAACACAACTTTATCACCGAAGAGGGTCAAATTCTGGCCAGATAGTGTCGGACCAACTCCGCACTGGGTCTCTGTACAACCAGACATCACTGTACCTTCTGCAAAAAGTATTGGATTCATACTCGAATTCACTGAAATCTCATCATGCGGCACTGAACTAGCATCAGAATTACTACTAACTGGCACCAATCCTTCTGTAACGGGGCTTAATTGGCCTACACTTCTACCACCAGGGGGTGTTCCTAATAAATTTGGAACTGCCCAGGGATGTTGATCTCTCCTATACTTTGGATAGGATTCACCGGAACGAGTAGCCGGAAAATATCACTTCTTCAACTAGCGGTTACTATTCTCCACTGCTTGCCTTGCGTTCTGCTCTTTCCTTACTAGTTATTCACAATCACTTTCCATCTTCCCACAGATGGCGCCAGTGTTAAAAGCACTTCTTTCAAGTCGCTTTTAATCTTTTTTTCGGGTTCTTGGGGATGGTAGGGGTCTGATAATAGAGAGGCCCTTTATTTGATTTTCCCAAATTAAATAACGCCTTACACAGTACTTATCTCTCCAAGACAACAGCCTACGCGATGCAGTTACTGTCTCTGATTACGGTTATCGTTACATAGTAAACTTATCGCGTGCGTAAATTACACACAATCGAACAAACTTATTACTGTGAATATGGTTTTTACTCTGTTAACACCTAATACTGCAATTCAACGAACAAATATACTCAAAATATTTGCAAACTCTGCACACAGCATCTCCGGCATCGTCGCCCAGATGGATAGTCTGGCGATTCCGTCTCCTCTACTACCGAAGAACACCGTAATGCCCTTTCATTTAATGGATCAAAAATTACATCTCTTTGTCACGCCCTTTCGGTGCGTGCAACTTTGGAAATTAAAATTACATTATTCCCATCTGGTGGCATAACAAATGATACAACTTACATACTTTTTAATTATTATTTGGTTAGAAAAATTACACCATTGTTATACTCTAAGTTGAATATCTATAAAAAGAAAAAAAACTAAAAGATTAGAAAAGAATAATAAAAAGTAAATACCTTATTAAAAATCATAAAAAGAATAAAATTCAAAAACAAAAAAAGAATTAGCCAAAATCAAAGGTAAATAAATAAGCCAAAATCAAGTAAAAGAAAATCAACTTTTGGAATTAAAAAGGAAAAAGAAAAATCAAGCTCGTATTCAAAGAAAGAAATCAAGTTAAAGATAAAGAAATCAAGTCCAAGAAATTAAGTTAAAGAAAAGTACTTAAAGTTGAATACATTTAGATCAAAGGGAGAAAATAAATCAAGTAAATCAAGACTTTCACAGTCACTCAAACCCTCAAAATAGATTATGCTTAGGTGGTTGATCTGAGAATAGAAGTGAGAGATCTTTGAAACTTACTTTCACCTCTTGGCTCAAGACTCATCTAGTATTTCTTGATATCTTCAGGGCACTTTTTTCCCTCTTTAGGAGGTTTTTTCCCCCTCGACTTTTATATATGCGTATAACCCTAACAAGTTACTTATCTTTGTACATTCTAGAGGTAATACATTGAGTATTGTGTGTTGTGCTCCAAGATTCTTCTTCTTCCTTGCACTATTGCATGCTTTTGCGACACCTCTTCAGTTGTAGTCTCAGAATCGCACGAATTTTGGTGAGCATACTTAGGGTTTTTCAAAGATCAAAACGACTTTGCTGTGTGGTGCCGAAATTGGGATGTGAGCTTGTTTTGAGCTCCAAACACACTATCATAGTGCTTGTGTAGGCTATTTTGTCTTTTTGTGCCAAATTTATATACGAATTTCAGTTTGCCAGTATAAGCATCTCAAAGTCTACTACAGGTTTAGCAGAATTCAATTGGGCAGTTTTGTTCAACTTTTTGAGATATAGTCAATTTTCTACATCAAGGTATTTTAGTCACTAGCCATGGCTAAAAACAGTGATGTATTCTGTACGTTGGTTGTCGAGGATAAGTTGGATGGTGCCAACTACCCATTACAGGCTTATATGATGCGACAAGTATTGATTGCAAAAGGACTATGGAGCATTGTGCAGGGTGTTAAAAAACGTTGGATCATACCTACAACTATTACAACTGCAGGTATTGAAGCTAATGCAGAAGGTGTCAAAGATGGTGATATTCTACAGATTCCTGTTTCTGCTGCAGTTTGTACTTCACCTAATGTAGAGCAAATTTGTTGGGATGGCAAAGATGCCCAGACACATGCATTGATACATTTTTTTGTCAAACGTACCATTATTCCTCACATTCACTCTTGTAGAATAGCTAAAGATGCTTGGGATACATTTACCACATTGTAGCAGGTAGTAGGAATGAGGCTCGTGTTGTTTACCTCTGAAAATAGTTGGAGAGTGAGCACATGAATGAAGGTGATTCTATGGATAGTTTTCTAACAAAGATCAAGGATTTAAAGGAACAATTGATTTCTGCAAATGAAGTCCTTCCTGACAGTTCACTTGTGCAGAATGTTCTGAATGGCCTTCCTGACTCATATCACAGTTTTGCTTCTACTCTTCGTTTGATGATGAAAGGCAATCCAAATGCCTTCACATTTGAAGAGTTAGTTCTTGTTATGTTGTAGGAAGATCAATATATGGAGAACAAGAATATTATGTGTGTTACAGATTAAGCTTTCCTGACTAGTTAGAAGGGCAAAAGAAAATGGAGCTCTTCAACTAGTAAGCAAAAATCTGCAAATTCAACACAATAAAAAATGGAAGACAAAGATGAGAAGAAATAAAAAAAGTACAAATTGTTTTGCAAATACTGTAAAGCAGATGATCATGTCATTAAGATTTGTCCAAAACTAGCTGCGAAAAAGGCAAAGAAGAAAGAAGCCAAAATGGTTGTTGCAGAGGCCTCTACACCAAAAATTTGTAGGATGAAGAGTGGGTGTTTACTATTGTTTGCAGTTTTGCCCCATGTTCTCATGAGCAGTGCATGTCTGCAGTAGAATCCGATGTTTGGTACTTTGATAGTGGGGCGACCAAACATATCACCTCGCAATGTAGTTTCTTCTCTTCATTCAAGCCTGCTCCTACAGGGAATATTGTTACATGCACCAACAACTCCTCTTATCCTGTTATGGGAATCGGTAAGATCATTCTGACTACCACTGATGGTAGTTCTTTTACATTGTCAGATGCTTTATTTGTGCCAGGGATCAAGAAGAATCTATTATTAGTTTTGGTTTTAGCCAATATTGTCTTCGTTGTGAAATTTATTGATGACAGATGTACAATTAATGATTTGTCAAATGGCGACGTGATTATTGCTTCTCACATTTTATCTTGTGGCTTGTATAAGCTCATAGATTATGAAAAATCAAAATGATTCAGCATGTGGAGTAGATGATTCTCAGGCTATGCTAGATGCAAAGCTTTGGCATGCATGCTTTGTTCATTTGAATTTTGCTAGTTTGCTATGCCTGCAAAAATCTGAAATGTTATGCTCTTTGCCCAAACTCGAGGCACCCTTTAAACATGTATGTGAAGGCTGTATTTTGGGCAAAATGCAAGATTCCTCATTTAGAAAAGATGGTTTTGTTTGAGCTACACAGAAATTGCAGCTTGTTCATAGTGATGTATGTGGTCCTATGCAAACACCCTCTTTTGGAAACTATCTTTACTTTGTGACTTTCATTGATATTTTTTCCAGGCATGCATGGGTATATCCATTGAAAGCTAAGTCCAAAGTGTTCATGTGATTCAAATGGTTTTTGGTTTTTGCTGAAAATATGTCAGCATGTAAAACGGGCACCCTCCATTCTGATGGAGGGGGGAATATATGTCTTCTGATTTTAATGCATTTCTAGTTGAATGGGGGATAAAACACCAGTGTATAGTGATGTATACACCTCAACAAAATGGAGTTGTTGAACAAAAGAACAGGTCACTCATGGAGATGGCGAGGTATATGGTCTAGATTCATGCTTTTCCACATCGTTTCTGGATTGAGGTTGTCATGTGTGCAACATACGTATTTAACATGTGTCCCACTAAAGCACTACAAACTATCACTCCATATGAGGCTTGGCATGGTTGCAAGCCATATGTTTCTCATCTACGTGTTTTCGATTGTTTGGCATATGCATTATTGCCTAAACAACATCAATTGGATGATAAAGCAATGAAATGTATTTTTGTTGGGTACAATTATGAAAGCAAAGGCTATCGTCTGTATCATCCACAGTCTAAATGCATTTTGGTTAGCCGTTGTCGGGAAGAAGGAGGTCGTGGCGGGAAGCCGGCGCGTGGGGTTGGATCAGGCCCCGCTCTAGTGCGCCTTTCCCGCTCTCCTGCGAGCGGCGTCTGCGCGCTGGGCGCCTCGCCTGTGCTCTCCGGAGCGTGCGCGATCCTCGTACGTGTGGGACCCTTGCCCCTCGGAAGTGTCGAGACGTGGGACCGTGGGCGTTAGGAAGAGATGATGGGGGGTACCGCAGTGAAACACGTGATGCAGATGAAGCTCGAAGATACAATCGAAAATGAAACTGAAGCCTCCAATAAAATGAATGATACAATACAGGCCACTACAGTGCGGGCCGACGGTACAATAAAAGCCGCTACAGTGCGGTGCAATGATACAATATGAAAAGCCGCCGCTACAGTGCGGGCCGGCTAGTATCTACTCTAGATCCCTCGCTACAGTGCGAGAAATCGCCCACGGCATTCCGCTTCGCTCTTCACGGTCCAGGCTTTTCTTCTAGGTCTTCGATCCGCTCTTTATTTCAGGTACCCTCAGCAGTAGCCTCCCTTCTCTTTACTTCAGATAATCAGAAACCGCAATAACCTGGAAAGACATTCCACAGGGCAATCCACGGGATGAGGAGGAAACAAATGCATTTTGCACGTATTTATAGGCCCCGCCTAGGACTTCCTTCTAGAACGTTCCCACCTCCTCAATTAACTTTCTAATTTTGGTGGTATTTTAATTTTTTCATAGACTATGGTTTTGATTTCACACTGGATATTCGCAATTTAATGGGTTTTTAGGGTTTGGCCTACAAAAACCGCTATTTCCAAGGGTCCAACCAAAAGTTTTTGATCGGAAAAAGTAAAGGTTTACTCACAATCATCTCAAGCACGTCAATTTAACAGTTTATTTACAATTTCGGCCTAAACTCCAAGGGTTTCCAAGGGTTCAAGTCCGGTTTTCAAGGGGTAAACTCAGGTTTTCAGGGATTTTGAAGGGTCAAACCTAGGTTTTTGTGTGTCTGATGTCTGATATTTTTACACACACGTCTAACGTACATCTCAAACTTATTTCCGCATCACACAATCAATTAATTCGGCCAAATTATGCATGAAATATACCACTCTCTCGATCAAAACATCACACAAAACTCATAAATTTATGAACTTTTGAAACAAATCAGTGCACACTCCCTGCGGGATTTAATCCCGACATTCGCCCCCGCTAAACCTGCACATCGTCCCGATGGGCCAACCTGCAAGATCCAACAGAGGAGTATCAGGGTTCTTTTTGAAATCTCTTTATACTTTTTACGCCTTTCTTAAATCATGATCTCATGCAGTCATGCAATTTTTTTATAAAGATTAGTATGAATTTTAGAAAATTAAGTAGATTCAAGCTTCACAAACATCATATTATGTTTCTGCGTCTGCAATCTGACAAGTAATCACATGAATAAATCGTTGGCTTTCTAGATCTTTTGTTTGTTCAACTGGTTCATATCCAACTGCTCATTCTAAGTACTAGCATATACATATGTTTCTACTAACTCAGTTTGTAGAATATACCTTGGTTCCTACTATTTATCTCCTACTTGTCCAACTCTCCATTAGATCTTTCTTTCTTTTTCTTTTTCTTTTTCATTTTTCTTTTTCTTTTTCTTTTCCTCTTCATCTCAGCTCAACATTTCTTTTTATCTTTTATTTTTCACAAATCGGCCTATGTCAAAATCGGGTGCGACTCATGGACTTGTCCGCCCGGCCAAGTTTATTCCACCTGTCTGCCGACCCGGCATAGCGCACGACATACACAATGTCAGCCCTGCATGAAATCGACGTCAGCTCGTGGCTCTGACCACCCGATCAGAGTGACTCCACCCGCCTACCGACCCATACAGGCGCATGACAACAGATAGGTCAGGCCTACGACGAAACTAGCTACGGCTCGTGGCCTTGATCACCCGACCAAGGTGGTTCCACCCGCCTACTAGCCCATCGCAGCGCACTAACAACATACACACACATATAAGCTGGCATGAGAATGAATGTTTCTTTATAAATCATGATCCATATGGAGGTAAGATCTCGCAAGAAATAAATACTAGGATCCAAAGTTTCCCACTCACTAAGTGTTCAAATCAATCAGCATATACATGCACTCGGTCTAAGCATGCCATCACATTCCCAAGCTTTCACTCCCAAAAGTCTCTAGTCCACTAACTGATCCTATTCATATAACTCCTAGTCGCTCATGCTTCGTGCAAACCCATAATAGATATTTGGTATCTTCATTCTACATGATTTTCATAAACTCATACATATCTTTATCACACACATCAATGCAATGCATATGCTTTATCAGAAAGAAAACACATCTCAAATCAGAAACGTTTCACCTGGTCATTTTTCTTCATTTTGATCCAGCTTTTCTTTATCTTCATGATCTATCATTCTTCATCAATATCAGCCTTAACGTCATCAGTTCCCTCCAGTATTGATTGATCTAACTTTTCTTCATCTCCATGATCTATCATTCTTCATCAATATCAGCCTTAACGTCATCAGTTCCCTCCAGTATTGATTGATCTAAATTTTCTTCATCTCCATGATCTATCATTCTTCATCAGTATCAGCCTTAACGTCATCAGTTCCCTCTAGAAGTTCTTGCTCAATCTCATAATCCGCTTCATTTCTTTTCTTGAATAATTTTATCCTCTTTCCTGCAATCAAAGATCTCAAAGGAGTACTGTCTAACTCACGAAGTGCATACGTACCATTTTCAAATACAGACGTAACCACATACGGCCCAAACCATCATTTGGTCAATTTCTTCCTAGCATCATACTGAGTATCGAATGTACTGTCGTACACCAACACCCAATCATCTATCTCAATCCTACGTGGTCTCAGTCGATGGGTTTTGTCAAAATAGATCTTATTCTTTAGTCTTGACTCCTTTAACTTTTGGACTGCTTCTTTCAACTTTTCATTTCCTTGTTCTAACTGCTTTATTCTCAATGATAATAACTCTTCTCTCGTCATACCATCATTCCATGGGAGCGTCAACCATGTCACTATCTGAGTCTGGATGGGGAAGACTGGTTTCTGACAATACATCAATTCAGCAGGCATGAAACCTGTGGACCGAGTGTAAGTCATCCTATCAGCCCATAGCGCGAATGGGAGAAACCTAGGCCACTGCTTGATGTCATCGCTACAAGCCTTAGAGATCGCCTTCACGATGGAAGGGTGACGTCTCTCGATTTTCCCATTTGCCTCTGGATTATAGGCAGTGGTGAGAGACAATCGAATTCCATTATGATCAAAGAACTCTTTTTCCTCTCTCGCATCCAACTCTCCCCTGTCCGCAACCACTTTCTCAACATATCCGAATCTCGAGATCACTTCTTCTAAAAGGAATTTGCATACATTATAAGTAGTCTTCGTACAGAGAGCTCGACCTTCCACATGGTTGGTCAAGTCCTCTCTGGCAAGTACAATGTATCTCATCTTATCTATCCCTTTGGGCATGGTTACAAGGTCGACCACCCACTTGTAATGGATACAAGGAGGGTAAGTCGGATGTAACGGGTCTCTGTGCCTAATTGATGAATGCACCTGGCATGTAGCACAAGTGTCTACAAAACCTCTCACACTTACATAAATCCCTGGCCACCAGTAAGCTTCCCTAATCTTCTCATATGTAGCATAAAATCCTTTGTGACCTGCCCATAAGGTCTCATGCATCTCTCTCATAACTTTTCTCCGAAGACTCCTCGAACTTAGTACTCTCTGTGGACTCTTCACCTTGCCTTTAGCGTGTCGCCAAATAAGCCCATCCTTCAAGAAAAAGTTATAAGACTTTTTCCTGATGGATCTATACTTATTTGTGGACCAGCCTCGGGAAGGTTTCAGAGTACTCAGATATCTCCCTATATCTCTCCACTCGCCATTATACTCACTCTCACGGAACTGCTCATAAACATACACCAATGGATCGTATCTTATCATATGTGTATTTCTCTCTACCTCATCATCATCATCAGACTCATCATCGAATTTTGCTCTTGAAAGCATATCGGCCACTGTATTCAACTTCCCAGCTATGTGTACAAACGCAGGATTTATAAACTTCACATAAGAGATCCATCTAAGCATAGCAATGTCCGGAGATGAACAATTTGCAATCATACCAATCAGTGGAAGACAATCAGTCTCAACTATCACATTCGCCCCAATGAAATACTCTTTATCGCTCTTTAAAGCAGTCACTAATCCCCATAACTCTCTCTTAATCTGTGGATATTTTCTTTGGGTGTCATGTAGGATCTTAGCACCAAAGCGCACTGCATATCTCTGCCCCTCATCATCATCTTGCCCTATGACCCAACCTATGCCAATAGGACTGGTATCAACGGTCAAAATGATAGGTTTCTGACCTGAATAGTCAACACGCTTCAGAATCGGAGCTTCAATTAGCAACTGCTTCAGTTTATGCATAGCTCTCGACTGTTTCTCTGTCCATACAAACTTCTTTCTCTTTCTCAGGAGATCATATAAGGGGTTCGCAACATGAGCAAAGTGAGGAATCCATATCACATAGAATACACAGGCTCCTAGAAACCTTCTCACCTCACTAACATTACGACACACTTCAGAGATCTTGCTAATGGCCTCAACTTTCTGTGGGTATGGCTTGCGGCCATAATGTCCACACAGATTTCCTACAATGAGGACCTCATCAACGCCAAAAACCGATTTCTCTAAAGAAAGTGTTAGCCCCACATCTTCAAACCTCTCAAAGATCTTCTCACAGTCAGCAATATGGTCACTCACAAACTTCCTACATCCTGAAGCATCTAAACTCACATCTTTCACTTTTTCCTCACATCCCTTTATTGGAACATCATCAATGAATGGCATAGTCACAGATGGTATAAAGTCTCGTAAAACCAGATTCATGGCATTCATCATGTGAGCCACAGAATTCGTCGCTCCCTGCGGCAAAGTACACATGCGTACAAGGCCCAGTGGAGTCCTCATGGTCATAATGTCTCTACTCTCCATAGCCAACTGAAACTGGTCATAACCTGAATACAGGTCTCCCATAGAGTAGATGGAATGCCCAGCAAATGCTTCAGCAAACTCATCCACTATGGGTCCTGTCCCTACATTTCTAATTGTGACTTTATTCACAGGCTGCAGATCCTGAATGAAACAAAGCTTCCCATTTTTCTTAGGCACAGTAAACCACCTATTCGAATATGGAGCCGAGGAGGGTTCCAATATCCGCATGGAAATCTTTTCCTTCAACAACCTCATCAGCTCAGGTAAGTGAGCTTTTGGGACTGGTATAGGCCGTATATTCCATGGTATATGCGGCACTGTAAAGATAATCATGGGAGGTACTTGTTTCGGGTCTGCACAACCTATCTCATGAGGGAAAAGTGCAAACGCTTTTTCGTGTTTCTTGATGACTTCAATAAATTTCTTTTTCTCTTCTTCTCTCAGGAATGGTTTCTCTCCACACTTGATCTCTTTAATAGTCTCATCAGTAAAATGATGCCCTATGAGCTCTCTTCGTCTCAGCATAGGGTCATCTGACACTCGCAGATATTTCTCATGACTATCTTGAGGCAATGGCTGAGCTATAGGCTTCACTTTCTTATCCACAGTCTTATACTTTGTATTTACATTTACTTCATGCTCTCTCATAAACTCCTTAATCATCTCATACTCTTGGATAGAACTGAGCATAATCATTTCTGATTTCTCATTTCTCTCAAATGCCTTCTCAAGCTCTTCCAAAGTAGTCGAACTTCTCTCTAACTGGATCACATCTTCAATCTTCTCATCAGGTAACATCATTCCTAAATGCTTATAGTATCTCTCATGAACTTTTCTGAATTTATTTGAAACATTTTCTTTCTGTAAGCATAGCAACTTGAATCCAGAAAACTTTCAAAAGTTTGTACAGAGTCATGCGAGACATCAAACCAACTCCCACTGTTGTCTCGCTCAACAGTGGATCCTAACAGAAATTTTGATCAGCAGAAGCTCCATACTCTCCAACAGGCATACACTCATCATGATCATGTGAATTAATAGGTTTCTTTCTTATATTCTTTCTATTCATGGAGTGATTTGGACACACAATCATCACTTGCAGAGAATGAAGACCTGATCTAGATCGAATTCTGGCATAAGCAGATCCATCATCCATAGCCTTGGTCTCCATCCGCACCTCAGCTATAAAGGGCTGCCCAAGGATAGCCTCATATGAACATTGGTCCTGGACAAAGAAGTGAAATTCCTCAGAAATCCCACCTATGGTCACAGGCACAAAGGCGCATGCCCCAAGCAGTGCTCCTGAACCATTATCTGCTGTCCTCATCCTCCATCCATGATCTTTATCAATTGGCCATCTAAACTTATCATAGAGCTTCTTAGAAATCACATTTATTTCTGACCCTGAGTCAATCAAGGCCAGAGCAAAACATGACTCCTCGTTGCTCCCTAACTTCACCTTTATCTCTGGAGTTCCTCTTGCCCAAAAGGTCCTGCTAAACTCACTTTCTGTCTTCCTCATTTCATCATCAGGTATGATAGGACCTAGAGAATTTTTATGACACCTGGAAACCTCATCATCATCATCATCAGATGTATCACTCAATGTAACTGCTTCATTTGTCACTTGAATATCTTCCGGTACTTCTTCCATCTCTTCATCTTTAGGTAGTGGAAACCTCTTTCTCTTAACCAGCTTTATGAAACTGTCCTTGAACTCAGGCTTCGCTATGGAGAAGACCTGCTCCAATTAGGACATGGTCACTTGGCTCTTCAGTAAAATGTCATTTAATATCTCTCTTGCATCATTTTTCCTTTCCAACTCAGAAATTAATACAGCCTTTGGAGTTCTCTTCTTTTCCTTCTTCTTTTCTTTGTCAGCCTCTTGAATACTTTCTTGAATTTCATCTTTCTTTTGAACAGGTTCTGGTTCTTTCTCTTTCTCTTTAGTCAATTCTTGAATCTTAGTTGGCCCAGCCGGCCTCTTTCCCTCTCTTATCTCTTTCTTCTTTGCCTCTTCCTTTGAAACAACAGGCTCTTTGAATTGTACTTTCCTTTCTGGCTCTTTAGCCTTTTCTTCGGCCTCTTGGCTTTGCTTTCTGGTCACTCTTCTTTCAGGCTCAATCTCTTCGTGACTCTCATCTCTTTTCCTCTTTTCCTCCACATTTGCTATGTGCGAATAGACCGAGGATTCATCAACAGGAGACTTCCAGGCAGTCTTCTGCATAATGGCATCCCTAGCTCTCACTAAAGCCTCTATGGAATAATTTCTTTGGGGTCGAGGTCTAGGCACTTTTTCATCTTCCTCCTCAACATGTTCTAATCGTGTAGCTGATGTACTTGCATTATTGCCAGATAAATCTTCATAAAACTTCTTCATTCCCCCTTTCCCCAATTCACAGGTAGAGGAAGGCGGGTCCTGAAGTCACATAGTTTCTTATCGATATCTATCACCAGTTGATGCTCTTTTGCTAGCTTAAGCTCTTCATCATGAGCATCCTTCAGTGTCATCAGTATCCTCCAATGTCATCAGTATCCTCCGGTGTCATCAGTATCTTCTAATGTCATCAGTATCCTCTAGTGTCATCAGTATCCTCCAGTGTCATCAGTATTATCATCATCATCATCATCATAATCATCATCATCAATCATCTTTAACATCAATCATTATCTTTCATCATCATCCATCATCAATCATCAATCACCAATAATTCATCAATTATTTATCATCATGAATGATCAATCATCCTCATTCATTAATCATCAATCATCATCAACATCAATTGTTATGAATCACTTATCAATCATGGTCAATCATCATCATCATCATTAATCAACATTCAATAGCTCTTTATCATTCTCATGCGTTTTCATTATGATTCTTCTTCTATCATCATTCAAGCTTGGCAAATATATCTTGGAAAGTTAGATTTCTACTTTTCTTGTTCTTTTTCAAAGACTTAGAAGACTTTGCAGTCGCTTTTTCATTCCCCTCGATTTGCGCAATAATATCATCAAGCAACTGTTTTTCTGCTTTGTTAACTCGTTTATCACATTTTTTATCTTCTTCAATCTCTTCTTCACTCTTTTCATGTTCAATTTGTTTGTCAAAGTTTAATTGAGACTGTAATTTTGCAACCTTCTCTTGATCAAATAGATTCTCATTGGCTAAAATTTTTGGATCAAATGTTACATATACATCCTGGTCTTTCTTTAATTTCTCTTGCATTTCTCTATCAGACTCTCCTTTATGATCTATTTCTATTTGCTCCTTTAATATCTGTTTAATTTTTTGCTTCTCGACCTTTATTTGTCTACCTTTGATTTCTTCAATAGATTTCTCTTGACTCTCAGTAGATAGTAGGATCTTTTGTTCATCAAATTTACTATTCTCAAGTCTTTTGGGCTTCCACACTCTTTGAATTGAAATCGATCTCGTTTTAGTCTCCTCAAAATATTTCTTCATCCCACCCTTTCCTACATTCAGATGCAAAGGTATCTCCTCTTGATATCTACAAATTTTATTTTCATGTTCACTTACTAGTCTTTGTCTACATGCACTTTCATATGCCAGACAATCCCAAAACATATGCCCAAATTGATCGCACCAAAAGCAACGAATAGGTCTCTTCTCATCCCAACTTGATTTCCTAGGTGTCACTCTAGGCATGGGTTTTCTAAGGCCTACTGACTCTTTCTGTGCAGATATGCCTTGGACATTTACCTCATGTTCATTGTCGCATTTCAGTGCTTGTAGATTCTTAACTTGGTTAGTCAACAATTCAACCTTATTTTTCAATTTAGAAATCTCAAAACCCATTTCATTTTTTAGGTCTTTAATACTTATGCCCATTAGTTGGATAGTATCTGATATTGCATTTATAGTTTGCATTAGGGTCATAACAATACCAAATTTTGATTTTATGGATTCATTTGTGTTAATCTCTATTTCTTTAATTTGCTCTTCATATCTCCTAAACTATTCCTCAATCATTTTATTCATTCTCGTTTTCCTCTTCTTACGATCTAAGCTGAGAAGTAGATTCTTAATCTATGCCTCAATGGAAAAGTGCGCACTCGTATGATCAAAACTTATGCAAAAAGTGGATGATCAAGGTCAAGCAGTAAAACAGTCTTTCTTTTTAAAGTGCGTGGAATCAATGCAAATAATTCAAATAACTTAAAATGCTAGTACTTGGAGTCTCTGTCCGATGCCGAGGTTCCTGTCTGTCTTCTCAAGGAGTAGGTGACGCGATGAGGATCACCAGGCAACCGCCTCGCTTCACGTCGAGTTCAGGTGTCGGGAAGAAGGAGGTCGTGGCGGGAAGCCGGCGCGTGGGGTTGGATCAGGCCTCGCTCTAGTGCGCCTTTCCCGCTATCCTGCGAGCAGCGTCTGCGCGCTGGGCGCCTCGCCTGTGCTCTCTGGAGCGTGCGCGATCCTCGTACGTGTGGGACCCTTGCCCCTCGGAAGTGTCGAGACGTGGGACCGTGGGCGTCAGGAAGAGACGATGGGGGGTACCGCAGTGAAACACGTGATGCAGATGAAGCTCGAAGATACAATCGAAAATGAAACTGAAGCCTCCAATAAAATGAATGATACAATACAGGCCACTACAGTGCGGGCCGACGGTACAATAAAAGCCGCTACAGTGCGGTGCAATGATACAATATGAAAAGCTGCCGCTACAGTGCGGGCCGGCTAGTATCTACTCTAGATCCCTCGCTACAGTGCGAGAAATCGCCCACGGGATTCCGCTTCGGTCTTCACGGTCCAGGCTTTTCTTCTAGGTCTTCGATCCGCTCTTTATTTCAGGTACCCTCAGCAGTAGCCTCCCTTCTCTTTACTTCAGATTTCATATCAGATTTGTCATATCATACTCGATTAGGCTACTGCCTCTTTTGCATCAGATTTCTATGCTATGGATATATATATAGTCTCTGTGATGAGAATGAACATGTTTCTTTTGATGAAGCACAAAATTCAGAAAATCGGATGGCTGCTATGCAATCTTAATATGATGCTATAATGAAGAATGGTACTTGGTCTTTATGTGACTTGCCTCCTGGCAAGAAGGCCAGTGGCACCAAGTGTGCAAGCTGAAGTGTAAGCTTGATGGAGCAGTTGATAGGTATAAGGCTAGGCTTTTTACAAAAGGTTATGCACAGGAAAGAGACATTGGTTTTGATGAGACCTTTGTATCTACATGTCATATGACTACTGTTCATAGCATCTCTACACTTGCAGCCCATCATGGTTGGAATGTACATCAGTTGGACATTAAAAATGCATTTTTCATGGTGACTTGCATGAAGAAGTGTATGTTTTCCAACCCTGTGGCTTTGTGCGAAAGGGGCATCAAAACCAGGTGTGCAGGTTAAGAAAGGCTTTATATGGTTTGAAACAAGCACTACGTGCTTGGTATGAAAAGATACATGCTTATCTAATTGCACATGGTTTTGAGAATAGTCCAATTGAAAGCACCTTATATGTTAAGCGCGCTAATGATGTACTTCTGATCATTATGGTGTATTTTGATGACATGCTTCTCATTGGTCCTCATGAGAAGCATATTGTTGATTGTAAGGATGATTTGCATGCCTCATTTGAGATATTAGATTTGGGGCATTTGCGTCATTATTTGGGCTTTCAGTTTATGCACATTGATGGTGGAATGGCTTTGTGTCAGACAAAATATATTGACACATTATTTTAGTGTTTTTGCTTGAAGACTGTAAACCTATTGCCACTCCTATGGAGATAGGTTTACGATTGAGTCTATATGATGCTGGAGATGCATTGGATGTTGTTCTCTATCAGGAGGCTGTTGGATACTTGATTTACTTATGCATTACTTGGCCAGATATCTAGTCTGTTGTCTCGTAGATGAGGAGGTTTATGCATTGCCTAGGTGTCAAGCATTGGCAGGTGGTTAAGCATATCTTTTGCTACTTGAGTTGTACCCGGCTACTTGGGTTGTTTTGTCCCAAGGAGGAATCCCTACCACCAAATTCGCATGCTTTTTCTGACTCTGACTGGGCTAGTTGCTATGACACTCGTGTGACCACTAGTGGTTTTTGCTTCATGCTTGGTAGCTCATGCATATCTTGGAGGAGCAAGAAGAAGCCTACTGTGGACACTTCGAGTTGTGAGGCTGAGTATAGGGCAACTTTCACAACAACTCTTGAGTGTGTGTGGCTCAAACTCTATGGTTGATTCGGGTGTTGGTCAATCTTCTACCACCACCATCTTCAGTGACAGTCAGAGCACATTGGTAGCTGCAAGGAACCCTGTGTTCCATGCTCGCACTAAGCACATTGAGGTGTTGGAGTTGGACGTCTGCGGAAGCACGCGAACAGCACAAGGAAGAAGAAGAAGCTTGGAGCACAACACACAAGACTGAATGTATTACTAGAGAATGTACAAAGATAAGTAGCCCATTAGGGCAATAGGCGTATATACAAGCCGAGGGAAAAAAACCTCCTAAAGAGGGAAAAAAGTGCCCCGGCAGTCCTAGAGTGTTCACACACATCACTACCTAAATATATCAACAAATCCCCCCTGGGAGTGATGCGGTGAACAAGGAGCTGGCACTCATGTATAAGGAAGTGCCAAGCTATGTGGAAATCATTCCACAAAAGGAAGTAAGCCCAAAGCTTTGCGGAAAGCTTCAAACTTCTCCCTAGGCAGAGCCTTCGTGAAAAGGTCTGCAATGTTCTCTTGCGTGGGCACATATGCCAAGCTGATCTCCCCAGCAGAGAACCTCTCCCTGACATAGTGATAATGCACCTCAATGTGCTTAGTGCGAGCATGGAACACAGGGTTCCTCGCAACTGCCAATGCGCTCTGACTGTCAGTGAAGATGGTGGTGGCAGAAGACTGGCCAACACCCAAATCAGCCATAAGGCGTCTGAGCCACACACACTCAACAGTCGCTGTGAAAGCTGTCCTATACTCAGCCTCACAACTGGAAGTGGCCACAGTAGGCTGCTTCTTGCTCAACCAAGATATACATGAGCTACCAAGCATGAAGCAAAAACCACTGGTGGACACACGAGTGTCATAGCAACCAGCCCAATCTGAGTCAGAAAAAGCATGCAAATCTGGCGGTAGTGATCCCCCCTTGGGATAAAACAACCCAAGTAGCCGAGTACCACTCAAGTAGCGAAAGATGCGCTTAACCGCTTTCCAATGCGTGACTCCTGGGCAATGCATAAACCTGCTCATCTGTGAGACAGCAAACTGAATATCTGGCCGAGTAATGCATAAGTAAATCAAGCATCCAACAGCCTGCTGATAGAGAACAGCATCAAATGCATCTCCAGCATCATGAAGACTCAATCGTAAACCTGTCTCCATAGGAGTGGCAATAGGCTTACAGTCTTCAAGGCCAAAACGCTGCAATAATGTGTCAATATATTTCGTTTGACACAAAGCCATTCCACCATCAACGTGCATAAACTGAATGCCCAAATAGTGATGCAAATGCCCCAAATCAGACATCTCAAATGAGGCATGCAAATCAGCCTTAAAATCAGCTATATGTGTCTCAATAGGACCAGTGAGCAGCATGTCATCAACATAGACAACAATGATCAGAAGCACATCATTAGCACATTTAACATATAAGGTGCTTTCAGTTGGACTGTTTTCAAAACCATGTGCAATCAGATAGGCATGTATCTTCTCATACCAAGCACGTGGTGCTTGCTTTAAACCATATAACGCCTTCTTTAACCTGCACACCTGGTTTTCATGCCCTTTCTGCACAAAGCCACGGGGCTGAAAAACATACACTTCTTCATGCAAGTCACCATTCAGAAATGCTGTTTTAATGTCCAACTGATGTACATTCCAACCATGATGGGCTGCAAGTGCACAAATGCTCCGAACAGTAGTCATACGGCATGTAGGTGCAAAGGTCTCATCAAAATCAATGCCTCTTTCCTGCGCATAACCCTTTGCAACAAGCCTAGCCTTATACCTGTCAACTGTACCATCAGGTTTACGCTTCAGCTTGTATACCCACTTAGTGCCAATGGCCTTCTTGCCAGGAGGCAAGTCACATAAAGACCATGTACCATTCTTCATTATAGCATCATATTCAGATTGCATAGCAGCCATCCAATTTTCTGAATTTTGTGCTTCATCAAAAGAAACAGGCTCATTCTCATCACAGAGACTAGATGCAGCCATAGCATAGCAATCTGATGCAAAGGAGGCACTATGAGAGCCTGATCGAGTACGATATGACAAAGGTGCATCTAATTTGCTGTCACGCAAAGTCTGCACCAGCCATTTTGGCATAGTTTTTGCCTGCTCAATATCAGCTCTCTCATCAACAAGTGCATCATGTAAATCTGCATCAGAAATGGAATGATCTGCATCATCATATGAAACCTGCAAAGGCTGAGTAGTTGCCTCATTAGGACCAGCACTAGCCTGTCCACCTGTAAAAAGAGGCATCAAAGTATCATACATGTCTTTGGAGCTAACAGATGTCTCCTTAGTACATGAAAGCAATGGCTGAATAGCATCTTCCACAAAGACAACATCACGGCTAACCAGAATGCGTTTAGTCTGTGGATGATACAGACGATAGCCTTTACTTTCAGAACTGTACCCAACAAAAATACATTTTACTGCCTTATCATCCAATTTTCTGCGATGTTGTTCAGGCACTAATGCATATGCCAAACAACCAAAAACACGCAGATGAGCAACAGATGGCTTGCGGTCATGCCAAGCCTCATATGGAGTGATAGACTGCAATGCTTTAGTGGGACACCTGTTCAGTACATATGCTGCACACATGACAGCCTCAAGCCAGAAACTATGTGGTAAAGCCTGACTTTTGACCATGCACCTCGCCATCTCCATGAGTGACCTGTTCTTTCGTTCAGCAACTCCATTCTGTTGAGGTGTATACGGCACTGTACACTGGTGTTTTATCCCACGTTCAGCCAGAAATGCATTAAAATCTGAAGACATATACTCCCCCCCTCGATCAGAGCGGAGGGTGCCCATTTTACATGCTGACAGATTTTCAGCCAAAACCAAAAACTGTTTGAAGCACATGAACACTTCGGACTTTGCTTTGAGTGGATATACCCATGCATGCCTGGAAAAATCATCAATGAAAGTCACGAAGTAAAGGTAATTTCCAAAAGAGGGTGTTTGCATAGGACCACAGACATCACTATGTACAAGCTGCAATTTCTGCGTAGCCCGAACTGAACCATCTTTTGGAAAGGAAGAACGCTGCATTTTGCCCAAAATACAGCCTTCACAAACATGTTTTCCAGGTGCCTCAAGTTTGGGCAAAGAGGACACCATTTCAGATTTCTGCAGGCGTAACAAACTAGCAAAATTCAGATGACCAAAGCGTGCATGCCAAAGCTTTGCATCTGACATAGCCTGAGAATCATGAACTGCACATGCCGAATCATTCACAGATCTTTCATAGTCTATGAGCTTATATAGCCCACGACATAAAATGCCAGAAGCAATAATCACATCGCCATTTGAGAGATCATGGACTGTACACCTGTCATCAACAAATTTCACAACCAAGCCAATCTTGGCTAATGCAGAAACTGATAACAGATTCTTTTTGATCCCTGGCACAAATAAAGCATCTGACAAAGTGAAAGAACTACCATCAGCAGTAGTCAGAATGATCTTACCAACTCCTATAACAGGATAAGAGGAGTTATTGGCGCATGTGACAGTATTCCCTGTAGGAGCAGGCTCAAGTGAAGAGAAGAAACTGCGCTGCGAGGTAATATGTTTGGTCGCCCCACTGTCAAAATACCAAACATCTGAGTCTACTACAGACATGCACTGATCATGAGAAGATGGGTCAAAACTGCAGACAGTGGTAAACGCCCATTCTTCTTCCTGCACAAGATTTGCAGACTCTGTTTTTGGTGTAGAGGCCTCTGCAACAACCATTCCAGCCTCTTTCTTCTTTGCCTCTTTAGCAGCCAATTTTGGACAGTTCTTTATAATATGATCATTTCCTTTACAGTACTTGCAGAACAATTTCTGTTTTTCTGATTTCTTTTCATCTTTATCCTGGTTCTTCGATTGTGCAGCATTTGCAGATTTCTGCTTACTAGTAGAAGAGCTCCATTTTCCTTTGCCCTTCTGACTAGCCAGGAAAGCTTGATCTGCAACACGCATAATGGACCTGTTCTGCCTGGACTGATCTTCCTGCAACAGAACAGAGACTAATTCCTCAAATGACAAGGCATTCGGATTGCCTTTCATCATCAACCGAAGAGTAGAGGCAAAACTCTGATATGAATCAGGAAGACCATTCAGAACGGTCTGCACAAGTGAGCTATCTGGTATAACCTCATCAGCAGAAATCAATTGTTCCTTCAGGTCTTTGATCTTTGTAAGAAAACTGTCCATAGAATCACCTTCATTCATGTGCTCACTCTCCAACTGTTTTCGGAGGTAAGCAACACGAGCCTCATTCCTAGCCTGGTACAAAGTGGTAAGTGTATCCCAAGCATCCTTTGCTGTTCTGCAAGAGCGAATGTGAGGAATAATGGCACGTTTGACAGACAAAGCTATCAATGCATGTGCCTGGGCATCTCTGCCATCCCAACGAATCTGCTCTGCAGTAGGTGCAACAGAAACAGCAGCACGAACAGGAATCTGCGGAATATCATCTTCGACACCATCTTCATCAACTCCAACACCTGTATTTGCAGTACCTGTCGTTACAGGTGTAACAGGACGTCTTTCAACACCCTGCACAATGTTCCACAATCCTTTTGCAACCAGTACATGTCGCATCATATAAGCCCATAATGGGTAGTTGGTACCATCCAACTTATCCTCAACAGCCAACATACGGAATACATCACTGCTTTCAGCCATGGCCGGTGACTAAAATACCTTGATGCAGAAAATTGACTGTATCTAAAAAAGTTGAACGGAACTGCCCAAACGAGTTCTGCTAGACCTGTAGCAGACTTCGAGATGCTTAAACTGGCGAACAGAAACTGGTATATACCTTTGGCACAAAAGGACGAAATAGCCTGCACAAGCGCTGCGATAGTGCGTTCGGAGGCCGAAACGAGCTCAGATCGCGATTTCGGCACGACAGAGCAAAGCAGTTTTGATCTCGGAAACACCCTGAGTATGCTCACCAAATTTCGTGCGAATCTGAGACTGCAAACGGAGGAGTGTCGACGGCGCCCTAGAAGAAGCGACGACCTGCTCTGATACCAATTGTTGGAGTTGGACGTCTGCGGAAGCACGCGAACAGCACAAGGAAGAAGAAGAAGCTTGGAGCACAACACACAAGACTGAATGTATTACTAGAGAATGTACAAAGATAAGTAGCCCATTAGGGCAATAGGCGTATATACAAGCCGAGGGAAAAAAACCTCCTAAAGAGGGAAAAAAGTGCCCCGGCAGTCCTAGAGTGTTCACACACATCACTACCTAAATATATCAACATGAGGTGCATTATCATTATGTCAGGGAGAGGTTCTCTGCTCGAAAGATCAGCTTGGCATATGTGCCCATGCAGGAGAACATTGCAGGCCTTTTCACAAAGGCTATGCCTCAATAGAAGTTTGAAGCTTTCCACAAAGCTATGGGCTTACTTCCTTTTGTGGATTGATTCCACATAGCTTGGCACTTCCTTATACATGAGTGCCTTCTCCTTATTCACCACAACAATCCTAGGGGGGATTTCTTGATATATTTAGGTAGTGATATGTGTGAACACACTAGGACCAACGGGGCACTTTTTTCCCTCTTTAGGAGGTTTCTTCCCGAGCTTGTATATACACCTATACCCCTAATGGGTTAATTATCTTTGTACATTCTAGTGGTAATACATTGAGTATTGTGTGTTGTGCTCCAAGCTTCTTCTTCTTCCTTGTGTTGTCACGTGCTTCTCCAGATGTCTAAATCCAATAGTATTTACTATGAACTATACTCTGAGTTAAGAGAAATTGTTTAGCCCATTACCTTAGATATTTTTCTAAAACTTTGGGACAATCCAAAGAAGAGAGATGAAAGAAGTATTTAAAGAGTTGATGATTGAGAAACAAGGGGCTTGTCTATTCTAGGCTATTCTAAAAGAGAAAGGTAAATTTATCATATTAGACGTTGTTGAGTACTTGGATGACTTTGAAGATCAAGATCAAGTCCAAGGACTACTTGAACGGATGTTAATATATTTCTTCGCACGGGTAGTTTGAGGATCAATTTTGACATCCATTTTAGTACATATAGAGAAGAGGTGGGAAGATTTTAGAAAAGAACTACATAAACTCTTCTACCTAGAGAACTTTAGTTAGCATAATAGAGAGGGGCTTTTATGATGGCTTCATTTCCCAAAATCCACACCATCCTTGATGCATCTACTGAATTAGTCCCTTAAGAGGTTTGGTCAGCTTCCATAGGCTGACCTAGAATCTTTGAAGCCAGAACTTGTGATTCTATTTCTCAAGTTTTTAAGTCCTAAAGATAAGGCTAAACTTGAGAGAAGGGTTAAGGAGGCTAGGAGATTCAAGCTCACTAAAGATTGGGCAGTAGCTAGAAGAGAAGTAGAGGCAATTGTCAAAACGAGGCAACATCAAGCCGTCCTTTATGATAGGCCAATATAGACTCCTTCAATGCAACCAAGGCAAATACTTTTTCTAGTGGACCCAAATATATGTGCAACATCAGCTACCACTAATGTTGCATCTATATCATAGACACCATTAGATTTATGATTAAAAATTCTTATCAAACAAATCAAGAATATTATGAGGATGCAAGCATCTTTATCCAAAGAGATGGCCTATGTTCATAATAAGGTGTACTCCATGGGTTTTCAAGACCCTATTCGTGATCAACCTAACACTAGCTATGTAGATACATTACAAAGAGGAATTAGGTGTATGCTAAATATACATTCAGGATACACGATGACTCAAGTTGCACCTCGATTGCTCAAAAAACCCTATACCACTACTTCAGTCCATGTATTAGAGAAATCCTGGACCTTATGATAAATGAGGAATTGGGAGATCTAGAGGGACTAGAGGAAGAAGGCATGTTTTTTGTGATGCCCAGGAATACTATTCCTATGCATGCAAGGAGATGAAGCAAGAGAAAAACCATCAACTTGTAACATATATGGACAAGAAACTTTGCGACTTCAGGAATCATCTTCCTCTATCTGTAAACTAGGGGAAGGGAGGAAAAGCTATCAAACACAAATGCTAGCATATCTACAACTAAGTTAGAGCCACTTGAGGCAAGAAATGAAGAAGAGATTGGGTCATAGAGTCAAAAGAACTACTCAATTGTAGCTCTACTGAGAGCCAGAGATGGGGTCATGCAGAAGAGTGCTTTGAAGTCTCTTGTAGATCAGTTTTGTGTCTACTCTCATATTGCTAACGTTGAAGATAAAAGGAGAAGAGATGAAATGCAGAATGAGATAGAGCCAAAAGGAAGAGTGACTAGGAGGTAAAGTATGGATGATGAGGAGAAGGCAAGAGATACTAAGAAGAAAGTACACTTCAAGGAGCCTACTACTTCTCTAGAAGACATGATAATAAAAGAAATTAGAGAGGGAAAGATGCCAATCAAGCACAATCCGCCTTAGAAAAATCCAATTGAAAATCAAGAAACAAAATAAGTAGTAGAACAAAATCAAGAAACTACTGAAAAGACAAATATTATGCAAGAAAGTGAGAAGAAAAAGAAAAAGAAATCTCCGAAGGCCATACTTATTTCAGACCTTGAGAAGAAGAGTAACACAAAGGAGATTTTGAATGATATTTTATTGAAGAGCCAAGTAACTATATCTTTGCAACACATCTTCTTGATTGTGAAGTGTGAGTTCAAAGATATTTTTGTTAAGCTGATTAAGAGAAAAAGATTTTCATTACATGAAGATATAGAGATGGAAGAAGCATTTGAGAGCTTTGAATAAATGAATGAAGCTATTGCTTTGAGTGACTCATCTGAAAATGAAGATGATGAGATTGCAATATGTTAAATGAACAAAAATACTCTTGGACTGATCATACCTGATGGTGAGAAAAGATAATCTAAAAGTGATTAAAATAAAAATATCTATGTGAGAGCGACAACAGAAGTAAAGACAAAATCAAAAAATAATAGAGATTCATATTTAGCTTTATCTTTGATTGATTCTAGGCTAGAGATAAATGTGATATCTAAGAAGTTTTATGATAAATTTAGATATTCTCACTTTTTCTTTTTCTTTTCACTTTCTTGCAAATAATGGCTCTAAAACTCTGTTAGGAGCTTATGCTTTTGTGCCTATGATAATTAGGAAGTTTTGGAGAAATTTTGCTTTTTTCTCAAGGATAATTGTTCATATGAGTCTATTCTTGGGCAAACATTTATAGCCAAAATAAAAATGGAAACAAAGGCAATGGATGACAAATGTGGTTTTGCAAGAATCTAATTGAGATCCAGTTTCCACTCCTTGCAAGCCATGATAGTCTACACAAATCATTTGAGAAATACGAAGAATCTAAGAAAACATCCCATAAACTGCTATGATCATGAATATGTTGATTGTGCACTTATGAGCGAGTATGGGACATATTTCGATCGAAATTTCTGCTAGGATCCATGATTGAGCAAGACAATGGTGGAAAATGTTTTGATATCTCGTAGGACTCCATACATAGTTTTCAAAGTTGCTTTGTGTATTCATCTGCATTTGAGTTATGTTATTTTTAAAAAGGAAAACTTTCAAATAAATTTTGAAAAACATATGAAAAATTTAGTTTTAATATTGCTTGATAAAAAGATTAAAAATGTAATTGAGTTTGAGATATAAAACCATTATGCTTAGTTCTACTCAAGAATATAATTTAATTGTTGAATTTTTGCAAGAATATGAAGTGAATATAAATATCAACTACAAGTCTATTAATAAGAAAATAAAACCCATTAGCTCAATCATTACCAAGAGATAGTTATGAAACATATGTGAGTGTCTAATGACCCTGTGCTGAGAAAATGTGAGTTGATAGGGCATCACTTTATTGATAAAATTATAAAGCATATTAAACTTGGAAAGAAAATATTTCTTACCAAAAAAGAAAGAAAAAAGTTTATAGAATTTATTACAAGATATGAGAAATCATTCGCTCTTTATTATATGAGATAGGATGTTCAGATCCAAAACAAGTTACATCCATGATCATTTTTATAGTACTTAAGTTGATAAGACTTTTAAAGAAAAAAATATCCTTACAAATATTGGAGCCATTTTCAACACTGTATTCAAATAGATAGTTTACTAAAGTCATGCTTAGAAATATAGGAATAGAATCCATAGTAGCAGAGTTTGTTGAAGCATTTATTGAACATTTCATTTACTCAATGGATGATCTGTATTCAAGGTATGAAGAGTCTTAGTACTTCACATGATGAATGCTATGAATCTGGTCCTACATGAATTTATACCTTTAGTGAATGCCTTTTATTGATGATATTTTGATAAAGGATTTTGAGAAAAGAGTGAAAGATGAGACTCTTGATGCTTTTGATTGTAGGGAATTTGTTAGCAATCATATCTTTGATTGTGAGAATTTTTTTTTAAGATTCAAAGAGGTATGGCTAATATATCCCTCAAGAAACCTATTTTTGGAGTTGAGGAGGTTCTCATTGTAGGACATCTATGTGGAAATTATGAACAAAATTCATTCTCGCAAAAAGTTGAGGCTATTAGTAGAATTTCTAAGGTATATCGTAATGTCAATGAAGTAAGGAGATGTATAGGAGCCTATGTCTTCCATATGATCTCAATTCCTCACTTTGCTCATGTTGTGAATGCTTTAGATATAATGAGAAAGGAAAAGATATTTCTTTGGACAAAAAACAGTCAAGAGCCATGTGTAAACTAAAGTAATTGCTAATTGAAGCATGTTGATCATTCAAGTCAGGAGTTTGTTATTTTGATTGTTGATACTAGTCCTATATAGATTAGGTCATAGGTCAAGATGATGATTAGAGGCACAAATATGCAATTTGCTTTAGTGTGAAGATATTATATGACACTCAGAGAAAGTATCCATAATTTAAGAGAGAACTATGGGTATTAGTGACTGCATTAAAAAAATATTAAGAATTTTTAATAGAAGTTAATGTTGTAGTAGAGACTTATTATCTTCCTCTAATAGATATGATTGTTAATTGATTATCTCCAGATATTGTGATGCTTTGATGGATTTCATAAATAAATTTTATTAATTTAGCTTTTTTTTTCACATAGCTCAAAAGTTAAATATAGTTATTGATGTGCTTTCAAGAGCAAAGTTTGATGAAGATTTTGATGATCATGATGAAATAGAAAGCGATATAGATATGATGAGATATGATCCACTAGTCCATATTTATGAGACAATTTAGAAGAATGAGTATGATGGAGAATGAAAAGATATAGATAATTATATAAGTTCACTGAAACCTTCCCTAGGCTACTCCACAAATAAGTTTAGACCCCATCATGAAAAATTCTTATAGTTTCTTTCTAAAGGATGGATTTATTTTGTGACATGTTAAAGGTAAGTTGAACAATCCACAATGTATACTGAGTAATAGAAGACTTTAAAGCAAGGTAATGATAGAAATATATGAGACCTTATGGGCATGACATAAAGAATTTTATGTGATATATGAGAAGATTAGGAAAACCTACTAGTGGCTAGGCATATATGTGAGTATACAAGTCTTTGTAAGAACTTGTGCCACATATCAAGTTCATTTCTTAGTTATGCATAGAAACCTGTGGATGGTTGATCTTGTAATCATGTGCAAAGGAATCAATGAAATGCGATAAATAGTGCCTGCTAGAGAGGACTTGACTAACCATCTAGAAGGTCGAGCTCTTTGAACAAAAACTAGTTATAATGTATGCATATTTTTTTAGAGGAAGTATTTCATGATTCAGATACATAGAGAAAGTAGTTATAGTTCGAAGAGAATTAGATGCAAGAGACATAAGAGAATTCTTTGACTAACATGGGATTCATTTGTCCCTCACTAATGTGTATAACGATGAGGCTAATGGAAAGATTGAGAGAGCTCATCCTTCTATCGTAAAAGCAATCTCTAAGACCTACCATGGAGATATAAAATAGTGGCCTAGATATCATCAACTCGTGTTATGGAAAAATAGGATGATGTATACTCTGTCTATAGGATCTATGCATATTGAACTAGCCGGTTTTTTCCCCATCTAACCTCATATTCTGACATAGATGATACTCCCTTGGAATGATGAAATGAGAAAAAAAAGAATTATTACCATTGAGGATTAAAAATTAGAATAAGAAAATAAAATGTGAAAGAAGCAATGCAAAAGATAAAGGAGTCAAGGTTAAAAACCAAGATTTATTTTGACAAAACTTGTCAACTTAGGTCACATAAGATTGAGACTAATGACTAGGTATTGATGTATGAGATTTTGTTTGATACTCAATATGATGTGAGAAAGAAACTAACTAAAAGATGATTTTAACCATATGTAGTGGTCTATATTCAATAATAATACATATGAGCTTTGTGAATTTGATGGCACTCCTTTAAAATCTTTAAAAGGGGGCGTAGCGATGCCCTCGAATCGGGAAAAAAATGAAAACCGTCGCTT
This sequence comes from Ceratopteris richardii, assembly GCA_020310875.1. Classification (NCBI taxonomy): domain Eukaryota; kingdom Viridiplantae; phylum Streptophyta; class Polypodiopsida; order Polypodiales; family Pteridaceae; genus Ceratopteris; species Ceratopteris richardii. The sequence continues at coordinate 32,032,224 of CM035413.1, read as the reverse complement.
ATGCGATGAAATCGTCGCATAAGCGACGGTAAAAGAATCGGATTTTTTTTTTTGGCCGAGCATCGTCGCATAAGCGATGGTAGCGTCGCTTATGCGACGCAACACCAAAGCGCCGCTAGTTAGCGACGCACTTAGCGATGTTGGCAAACTGCAGAGCGTCGCATATGCGACGCTCTGGAATGTAAAAAAAAATTTCAATTCTCCCGGCACATTTGTGCCGGGCCTTGAACGCAAGACCGAGAGAGAGAGAGAGAAAGAGCGCGCACGAGAGGGAGAGAGAGAAGGGAGATGGTTGACAGGTATGCACACACACACACTTACACACACACACACATATACACGCATAGACACACACACACATACGCATAGACACACACACACATACACACAAATACACACACATAGACACACATACACAATGCATAATTCATACACATACACACATAATGCATACACATGCACACACATATACACATGCACACACATATACATGCACACACACATACATATGTACACACACATATACACGCATAGACACACGCACACATACGCATAGACACACACTCACATAATGCATACACATGCACACACATATACACATGCACACACATATACACATGCACACACATATACATGCACACACACATACACATGCATAATGCATACACATACACACATGCACACATAATGCAAGAGAACACTAATCTCGATATTAGGGTTTTGAAATCCGTAATTTAAAAACTCTAATTCAACCTTTTAGCCATATGTTTGAAGTATATGTACACCTCCGACGTCCTACTAGAGAGATGTCTCTCCTCCCAACCTTATGCCTCTATATATAGCTACTCGAATCAACAAGGATCATGATTCATAATATATGTAAAGATATATACACATCATGTAGATAGGATACATAAATATAAAATGGAGTAGATATATTATGCATCACACATACATGCCTAAATGCACACATAAATATATATATACATACTAACATATTTACATGTACATATTTACACATACATGTACATGCCTACATGCACACATAAACATATATATACATGCATACATATTTACATGTACATATTTACACATAGACACATATACATATATATATATGTACACAATTATAAACACTTGCATATAATACGTACATGAATACATGACTATTTTACATAAATGCATATGCATATATACACATGCATATTTAACATATGTATACATATATCACACACATGCAAACACATACATATACATGAAATACATATATATGCATACTAATATATGTATACATATAATACACATGAATACACACACATATGCATACATACATGATAAAAATTTACTCCTCGAAGATAAAGTTATATATAAAATAATTAGGCATACCCCCGAGCTTCATGTTCTAACTTAGAAGAACATGATTTCATCTCTATTGTAGGATTCATCGTTATTCAAGTTAATAAAAAAAACCTATTATCTGATATCCATTCAGAAGCTTCAAGTTACTATCTAATCTGCTCATATGTTTTCATTATTGCCATCATTTTGGTAAGACATCAATATAGTCTCATCTTCATTATCCTTATTGATTTCATTTATTTCTTCTATTGTTAAATCTATGTTCTCATGAATCACATCATCTATTGGTGGATTAATATCTATTTCTGGTAATTCCTCTTCCTCATCAGTAGAATCAGCATGTAGAGAATTATCCTCTTCATCAAAAAGATTAGTATCATTATCACGTATAATGAGTCTAATTTCTATTCCAGATGTTGATGTATCAGTATCTGATGCTGAATCATCAAGAGGACTTTCTTCAATCTCTCTAACAATAAACTGTTCAAACAATGACCTACCTCTAGGTTGCACATGAATGACTTGCCACCAAGGATGAGCATCTGGGATTTTATAAAAAAATGCTTGTTCAATATGCCTAGGAAGAATATATGGTTCTTTAGTAGATCGCATTACCTTGGAAGAATCAATTGCCCAAAACCCAGATAATTCCTTTCTTATTGTAGAATTACTACCTTTATACTCTGCTCGATACCAGTGAACCTTCAAAATGACCTATCAAAATATATAACAACAAAAACGTCCCATTATTAGGTGCTTCAAAAAATAACCAACTCTAAAAAAAATATATAAACTTTTTTCTACCTGTTTGAATGTACGAAATGAAATTTTGTAGATACCAACAATAGTTAACCAAGTTTGCTATCTATAAGGTTCGTGTCTTTTGAGCTAGCACGTGATAGTTGCTTGAAACAAGCAACAATACTAGAATCCTCTGTTTTACGTAAAGAATCAATGGCTTTGATTCTAATATGCTGTCCAAAAGCCCACATATTAGTGAACATTCGAGCCTGCAAAATAAATTCAATTAGTAAATAGAAACTAACATACATATATGAAAAAAATAAAATATATATTTTAATAAAATTACCTTTTGTTCACAACCTATCATTAACTCTCTTTGCTCATCTGAGATTTCTTCATTATTTGCGTTGGCGCGTTGCAAACGACTATATAGCCAATCCGTGAAAGAAGGTATATCTGTAATCTCATTATTATCGAGATTACGTCTAGATCTTTTGTTTTTTCGCCTTTTACTTTGGAGACTTTGAAGTTCCTCGTACTCGCTAACGAATGCTTGCATGCATTCGCTATTATATGCTACAAAAGTAGAAACATCATTTTTTTCTTGAAATATAAATAAGAATGGAACCCCCTTACCTGATAATACCTCATCTGTTATTTTTGAAGAAGACTCGTTGGTCCATGCACGTGGAGCTTCTTCATGAACTCTTTCAAGGTACTCACTAACGTAATACATGCACTCTTCAAGCATCCAACGCTTTGCCATGGATCCTTCTGGTTTTGCTCTTTGTCGCACATAACCTTTTAGTATTCCCATAAATCGCTCGACCCAAAACATCCATCGAGTGTTGACAACACCGGCAATCTCTATCTCATCTACAAGATGGACTAGTAAATGAACTTGAATATCAAAAAATGAAGTAGGAAGTTCTTTTTCCATCAAACATAGTAGCTCTTTACATTCATGTTTTTTTTGTGGGATCGAATTTTTATCGATCTCTTTGGATGTAATCCACCTATACAAATCATAAAAACAATTGTAAAGAGGTTAATTAAAAAATAAAAGATATCCAATATTCATACATATTAAATATAAAAGTATCATAATTACCTTATAAGTGATCCAAGACGATAGATCACATCTCCTACTCCTTTCGTTGTACATCCATCGATAACCAAAGGTAAAATATGTTTCAAAAAGTTATGCCAGTCATGGGTCTTTAATCCAGATAAGCTCTTATCATCCATAGTAAACATGTTTTGAAACAATGCTCCATATCCTGTAGGAGTCTTGATCAATTGAATTCTATTGTTGATAGTCTGTATCTCTTTTGTTGTAAGTACCCAAGGAGCAGATGCATAAGTCGTTTCTTGTCGATGTCTATCAAAAACTGGCCATAACTTTGGTTTGGATTTTTGATCTTTCAAATCATTCCTTGATGTTGTGGTATCTTTTAGTCCAAGAAGATGCTGCCATAGTGAATAACCAATATTTTTGAATATATGCATAGGATCAAGAAGATGACATACTTTTAACTCTTTCCAATACTCCAAAGAATACCATATTGATATGTTCTCTGCGAGTGCCAATTTCCCTTTACCTCTGTTCACATACTCATTATCTGAATCATCACTGAAGATTTCTGCTTCTGGATCTATCAGAGGTCCATCTGTCCATTTTTTATACCAATCCATAGGCGTCATAGGTTTTGGATACTGGCCTGTTTCAAGCTTTCCATTAAAATGTATCACTTCTCTTTTAGATCTTAATGGATGATCATCAAGCAAGAATCATCGATGTCGAAGATAAATATTTTTGTTGAGATTCTTACTATAGATTGATCTCAACCAATCACCACAATATGGACAAGCTTTATAACCCTTAGTAGATATTCCTGCATCATGGAAAAGGATAAAAATATAATTAGATTAAATCATATTTATTTACATGCATATTGAATAAAAAAATTACATCAATACCTGAACAAACGCCATATCCAGGAAAATCGTGAATAGTCCAAGCCACAATACCACGAATCGTAATATGTCTTTCATTGATGCTTTTCGATATATCAATGACATTAATACCTCTCCATAACTCTTGAAGATCGTCTATGAGAGGAGCAAGATATACATTCATATCTTTAACTTGTCTTTTGCCTAGGATTAAAAGTGAAAGCATTAAATGTTCCTTTTTAATGCCAAGATATGGCGGAAGATTGTAGTTTATGACTACCACTGGCCATGTTGACCATTTACTGGTTTTCATGGAGAATGGATTAACCCCATCTAATGCAACTCCTAACTTTAGATTTTGTGGATTTTGTGCAAATTCAGGCCATGTAGAATCAATATGTTGAAAAGCAACACTATCATGAGGAATTCTAATTATTCCATCAGTACTTTTGTGATCATGTCCCCAAGTCAAAAGCTTTGATAATTCGGGGCTTTGAAACATATGTTTAATCCGTGGAGCCAATGGAAAATGTCTCAATACCTTATTCGGGATTTTACCTTCTTCACCCTTATATCGAGGAGATTGACATTTGGGACATGTCAAAGAGTCTGCATATTCACCTCTATATAAAATACAATCGTTAGGACATGCATGTATACATTGATAATCTATACCAAGATTGTTGATTATCTTCTTCATTTCATCATGTGAGGTAGGAAGAATATTTTGACTTGGTAAAAACTTTTCAGATAATGACCTGTAAGTTTATCAAAAAAAGATATATTAAAAAAGGTAAATAAATATACATACATATATACATGGAGGTTTTTATTCTTACTTTAAATAAGGTAAGAACAAGAACTTGAATTGAATAGATACTTTTTGTCCGCGCATCTTTTAAAACTATTAATGCATCTTTCAAAATATTTACACAAAACAATCGTATCCTGTCAATTCACACATATGTTCATATAATGGTGACCTGGATGAATCGCATGCACGGAGGTTAGTCAAGATAGAGCAGGATCTCTCGGGTATGCAGTAAACCTCTTGCATGTCAATGATGAGCATCTGAACTTTAGGATACAAAGTGGACTACTCCATTATAATTAGATTGCTGTCTCTTGAGTAACCTCTGTGCATGCGACTCATCCATGTCACCATTGCGAATATTTGGAAAGATGCATTAATAGTTTTAAAAGATGCGCGGACAAAAAGTTTCCATTCAATTCAAGTTCTTGTTCTTATAACTTTATCTAAAGTAAGAATAAAAACCTACATGTATTTATATATGTATATATATTTATGCATATATATATATATATATATATATATATATATATATAAATAGATAGAAAATTGAAATTTATACCTTAATAGTGTCGAAACAGATACATTACTCCATCCAAAACGATTTTGAAGGTTGAGAATAAGTAAGCTCGCATTTAGTCGTGTCAAATGACTTCCTTCATATACATGCTTTAGACATTCCTCTCGAAGATATTTCTCATTTTTAGAAATATCCATGCTCTCACTGTCATTTTGATACCAATCCTCAATAAAATCTGCCATGCCATCATCTTCATCATTGTCACACAAATCTTGTACTCATCTTTTGAATATAGATCTTTCAACTTTGCATATTGCACAGGCTTAGTTTTGCGTAGCCTCCTCATGGAAGCTTCTGATAAATGAGGTCTTATTGGTAATTGTGAATGTTGTGGACGAATATCATCAACATCATACGTTGGAATCTACACATATAAATAAAACTCATTAGTATTTCATAAATGAATAAAAATTAAACTTCAAATATAAAATTAAGTATATAACTTATTAAATATGGATAGAAAATTTTTATTCTCTCTAGCTAAAAGGTGCTCTTGGAGGTCTACGCCATCCATAATTCACTGATAGTTCATCACCAGCATGTAATGTAGTAATAGCATTGACAACTATGTATCTTGATACATCTCTACTCATGTATGGTGATTCATGACTATTTTCACGCTCCTCAAATGTGCAATTAGTCCTTGAACTATTATGTAACCCTCGACTACTATTTATTAAACCTGCTATATTTCCATGTGTGTAAGGTCTTCCATCAATATATAATCTTTCATTTTCTGCATGTAAAATCCTTCTACTAGTAAGAGATGCTGTGTTCAAGCATATTCCATAAGTACTCATGCTTTGAACATAACGTGAAAGTCGATGCCAATCTCCCCGTCCATATATAGGACCACAAAATGACATAAGAGTGACTTCAGAGTTCGGAGGCCCATACAAATCCTCTACAATAAAGAGACCACGACCAGCATTAGTAATAGTGGATGGAGCAATCATATAGCGATTACCCCAAAAGTTGAAAACCTCTCCATCTAAAGGAAGTGGTCCTCTATTCCATCCTCCATATCTTCTTCTATCATATGTTTGTACTAAAGAACGATCACGAGCTGGCAATGGATAATCTCCAGCCGTTTCATTCTCTAAACCAGGAGGTAGAGGATTTCTAGAAACCTCTGCTTGTAATTGATGAACAACAAGTCCATGATGTGTACGAGGTATATTAACATTATGAGAAAAATCATCATCATCATCATCATCGAGCAAGTATTCCTGTATATCAATAATAATTTGATTTTATACATGGTTTTTAAATAAAAAAATGACATTAATATATATAGAAAATACATACCCAAGCATTATCACGTTGACTAGGTGATGGTGCATGCTCAAAAGTACCATACTCTGCCTCATGTTGAATACATTCCAATCGTGGTCTTCGATACGTGCCATAACAAGAGTTACACCAACATATAATATGCTCTTGATAGTAAAATTCATCATAATTCCTATCGGAGGACACATGTGAAGTCGTTGCATGGGTAGGAGGTGGTGGAGTACCCTCTGATTGATCAGAATCTGCACATCATAAGAAACATAAAAAATATATATAAGTTATGTATCCATCAAATATAGTTAAAATTAAATATTTCATATACTTACAGTATAAAGTCGTTGCACGATGAGGAGACGGTGGTGGAGTTCCATCTGATTGATCAGAATCTACATCATAAGAAACATACAAAAATATATAAGTTATGTATCCATCAAATATAGTTAAAATTAAATATTTCATATACTTACAGTATAAAGTCGTTGCACGATGAGGAGACGGTGGTGGAGTTCTATCTGATTGATCAGAATCTACAAATAATGGTATTTGATATTAATAATTTGATTATCTACATAAATAAAAAATTCACATATACATATTTACACATACACACATATTCACATATACACATTTATACATACACACATATTCACATATACACAACACATATTATTGTGGGATAAATGCATGTATTTTGTATGAATGAGTGTATATGCATGCATGTGTGTGTACGTATATATGTGGATATGTATATGTGTGTTTATGTTATATGTATGTATATGTGTATATATATACATATATGCATGCGTATATGTTTGCATGTATATGTGTATGTGGGTATGTGTATGTGTATGTGTATGTGTATATGTGTGTATATATGTGTATGTATTCTGACTTTTTTTTCTGTTTGAGATTAAATTAACAGGAGATATTGTATGGTCGAAAAAAATAAGAGGCGAGCTAACATACCACCTGAGTCGTGGCAGTTTTTTCGTAGACAGCTACGTCTTCAGGAGTCATTTCCTCAGCAGAAGGTACACAAATTAATAGTTTATATTTATAATTTTTAGATATTTTAGTAATTTTTTAATTTAATTTATGTATTTTTTTTCCTTGAATAAACAGGCTGCTGCAAAGAAGAGAGTGGAGTCGGGCCACACATCACACTTAGGCCAAATGGGCCATAATGGTTTTGTAGCTACGTTTGTAAGTATATGTGTTATTGTGAGTATATTTTTTATTTTAGTTAAAATGCAAGCAACTAATGTTTTTTATTTGTTTCATTGCAGCGAAAGGATTATGGCCGATATCCTACGAAACACGAGATCGAGTATGCTACACATTTTGGATATCGACGTTTGAGCGAGTATATACAAGATCATCCTGATGCCTTTGTGAGTATTTTTAAATTTTATATAATTATTTTGTTGTTATGAATGTTTTAATTATTTTATTGATGTATGTTTGTTATATGTAATACAGGAGTATTATGGGGAGACAAATATGGATGAGGTGGAGAGACAGACACAGGAGGGACGATCTCGATCGTCACAGGGTGATCATGAGGATGAGGATGAGGAAGATCAGGATGATCATGATATTGCTGATGATGATGATGATGATGATGATTAGGATTTTAGTTGATTATGACATTGGCTTATATGTATTTACATTGATATATATATATATATATATATATATATATATATATATATATATATATATATATATATATATATATATATATATATATATTTATTTATTTATTTATTTATCTATATATTTTTCATTTCAATCATGTTTTGAATTGTGTGTATGGTATTAAGTAATGAAGAGTTTTGTTCTATTGATTGTTATTATTGTTTATATTAAGCATGTGTTTTAATACTTTAATTATATAATTCATTCATATGTGTATGTGTGTGTATATGTATGTATGTGCATGTGTATGTGTGTGTATATGTATGTATGTGCATGTGCATGTGCATGTGCATGTGCATGTATAAGTGTATATGTGTGTATGAGTATGTGCATGTGCATGTGTATGTGTGTATATGTATATGCATGTATATGTATAACTCTATGTGTATGTGTGTGTATGTGCATGTATATGTGTATATGTGCATGTGTATGTGTGCGTATATGTATGTATATGCATGTGCATGTATAAGTGTATATGTATGTATCAATATGTGCATGTTCTTGTGTATGTGTGTGTATATGTATAACTCTATGTGTATGTTTGTGTATGTGCATGTATATGTGTATATGTAGGTATATGCATGTGTGTGTGCTTCTTCATCATGTATAAGTGTATGAGTGCATATCAATAAGTGTGAGTATGGTATGTAATGAAAATAACACAATTCAAATGATCTACAAATAATAGAAATTGTACTTACAATTGTGATCCATAGTTTTTGCTTGGTTAGCTTCTTGAATAACCTGCAATAAAGAGAGAGAAGAGAGAGAGAGAGAGAGAGAGAGAGAGAGAGAGAGAGATCTAGAGAGAGAGAGATCTAGAGAGAGAGAGTGAGATCTAGAGAGAGAGATCTAGAGAGAGAGAGATCTAGAGAGAAAGAGAGATAAAATTCAAAGAGAGAAAGATGTAGAAAGAGAGAAACAAAGACAGAGGGAGACAATAACAGAGAGCTTAAGCAAAACAACAATTCTGCATATACTTGCTTCAGCTCGTAAGCGCAGCGCAATTGCGAACGTTGGAGAGCTCTTCGATCGGATGCGTGAAAATGCCGATTGCAGAGCCTCCAACGTTTTAATTTTTGTCCGTCAAGAGATCGTCGTATAAGCGATGCAATGCGTCATCGTATAAGCGACATTTGCTTAGCGTCGCATATACGACGGTCTGCACCGTCGCTTATACGACGGTGTGGACCGTCGCTTATGCGACGCAAAAAAGCGTCGCTTAAGCGACGCCTTTGACAAGCGTCGTTTAAGCGACGTTAGGCAGAAGCATCGCAAAAAGGTCGCAAATACCGTCGTTTTTTGCGTCGTATAATCGATTGTCCGCGCTCGACGGTAATTCTGACGCAAGTTGCAATTTTATAGCGACGAAATTCTATCGCGTTAACCGTCGCTACACGCCCGTATTCCTTGTAGTGGAAGAAGAGAAATGAAGAACAATATGAGAAAGATCAAGATCTCCTTGAAGAAGAAGATGAAGATGATGATGATGTTGCTAAAGAAAATTAAATCGGGTGAATCTACTCTATTTGATTTTTCCATTTTTCTCTTATTATATTTTTTATTTCATGCATATCATATCTTGTATTTCATGATGTTCTAAGCAAATAAAAGAAGGTTTTAAATTACAATAAGAAGAGATTCCAAACACTAGTAGGAATTATGCACTTGAGAGAATAGGATCAGATATCCTATAGTCATTATGAGGACCTAGATAGGACATTCTCACTTGAAGCTCTTAGTAGAATGAAGACCTTGTTTTATACAGATAGATTATTGGTTACACCTTTCTCCTTTAAAAAAAACATTGCAAATATCCTTTATTCTTTACGGTTTTAGTAAGTTTATGCTCTTTTCCATCCTAAAAAAGAAAAATTTAAATAAAGAAGCACTACGTTAAGGGCTGCTGCAAAGAGAAAAAGAAAAATAAGAAAAAGAAAGTTAAGAAAAAGAAAAATAAAATATAGTTTTCATGATTTAGACGGGGTCTCAAAACTACTCCTAAGAGTTACTATGCAGGATACACAAGGTGGATCAATGCAATAGTGGAGCTAGTAGTATTTTCTTATAGGTCTATAGGAGCAAAGCATAACAATATTAATATAAAATGACAACTAACTTTGAAACGAGTCGATGGAGAATATTATTATTGAAAAGTCCAAACGGTTTTGATGGGAGGACGTTGACTTATTTTTCATGGTAGTACGTTGACCGATTGCATTTTCAATCATGACCTACTTACTTTAAAGTCTATCTTTATTTTGCTAAGAATTTTCATTTGTATATAAAAATCATATTTTTAAAATTTAAAAGAAAAATATTAAAAATAAAAACTAAAAATAGTTTCAAAAAGAATCTTGATGCTATTCTATTTGACGTTGCATGTTGGCCCATCAAGACAATATACATATTTAGTGGGGGCAGATGTGGGAATGAAATCAAATCCCTTGAGGATTGTGTACTAAAATTTTTCAAAATTTATTTCTTGAGGAAATTTTTTTTTCTCAAGGATTGTGTACCAAAATTTATTTATCTACTAACTATGTTTTGATGATTCATCTTGAGGAAAAAGAAAAGAGTTGTATTTGTTCATGTGCTTGATTGAATTAAATGAGTATATAAAGAGAGGTTTTATTTGGTATAAAACCCCATTGACTCTTTAATCCTTCAAACCCTAGTTTCATTTCAACCATAAAACATGAGATCACCAAAAACATGTATATTTGAAACCCTTTAAAAAAACCATATAAAATTTATCCTAAGATGCTTGGATTCAAAAACCCTAAAATCCTTGAGATCTAGTTCATAACCATAGAAGCCCTAGCTTTTAAAGCTTGGAAAACTAACTTCCCTAGGTGAACAAAATCCTACAAACCAAATCATTCAATCTTAAAAATCTATAAATAAAAATCCTTGTTTTCCCAACCTTAGGTATTCTACATAAACCCTAGCTTGATACCTTAAGAACCAACCTTTTCCCAATCTTAAACCTTGTATAATAAAAATCTTTGTATATACATGTGTAATTAAAAAGAACCTTAGTCCTAAAAAAAAAAGAACGAAAAGAAAAAGAAATAAGAAATGAAAAGTAAAAATAAGAGAAAAATAAAAAAATAAAAAGAAAAAGAAGAAAACCAAAACAGGAAGAAAGGAATGATTATTTAAATTTAGAAAAGAAGAAAAAGAAGGTATTTAATTTAGAAATAGAAGAGAATGGAAAATTGGAACTTCCTAAGATCTAAAAAAATAGATTGGAAGAGAAAAGGAAGACAAATAAATCCATGTGTTTCAATGAGTTGAAAACTTCAATTTTTGAAAGATGGATATTGGAACTCTATAAAACTAACCTTTTTGGATCTTTGAAATTTTCCAATGTATTTCTCAAAGAACCAAAGTATTAAAGTGAAGAAAAGTGATCAAAGCCTTTTCCTATCATAGAGTTTGATCACTAGAGCTTTTGCTTATCACAAAAATTGGATATTGAAGACCTCTTCATATCGCAAAATTTGAAGATCCCACATCTTTTCGATTACTAGTGTGTATTCTAATTGATCTCTTCATGATCAGCTATGATGTATTAGTCCACTAGAAAATCATCTCATTGATTGCAAAGATATGATCTAGCTCTTGTATATGAGTATTGATGTGTATGGTGTTTCTTCTTTGAGTTTTATGTTTCTAATTGAGTCTCACAACCACGTGACTATCCAACAAAGACCTACTCCATCGATTATGTGCTAGTGTTCCACTCCCATTTGTATTCATGTGCTATCTTAAGCATTGGGCCAAGAAATCTCAAAGAAAAAGCACTACATTTCTTTTGAACATGATATGAAAGGATCTTATAGTTCATGCAATAAGCCCAGTAAGCAAGATCTAGCTATTTATCCCATAGAAAGTTTTTATTATTTGTGAGCTTTGTTAGAAATATAATATCATTTGTGGTCCCCACGTGTTTGGTTTCTTATGAGTGATATAGGCTCAAATTCTTGTGGAAAAATATGAACTCTTAAAGTAGGTGACCTATCACCTTGTTTAAAAAATGCGTTTCACAATGAGTAACTAATTTGATAGCCCATCCATATCTAGTTAAAACATTCTCAAAGAAATCTAACCTTGGCCTCCATATTATTTGTGTGAGTATCCTTCACTTACTTCTCAATTGCTACTATGATGTAAAGTGCATGTGAACTTCTTGTCAGGGGATTGATGGATCGAATGAGGTCTATTCCCCATTAGGTGAACATGCATCATCCCATCATTGGCATGAAAAGAATTTCATCTCATCAAATGGCATGTTGTGTTGTTTGGCAAGTGTCACAACGTTTTACCTATATGTCTACATCTATGTGAAGTGTGGAACACAATAAGCTTGAGAATAAAATGATCTTGATGAATCTATTTGGTCCAAAATGTCTACCAAACACAGCCCTTTTTATGGTTTCTAAAATGCATAGTTAATCACTCTCGTGCACACATAATCCCAAATATCCATCTCACCACATCTATACATATTATCACTCTCATGCACACATAATCTCAAATATCCATCTCACCTCATCTATACATATTATCTACTATTTTTAAAATGGATAGGTAATCACTCTCATGCACACATAATCCCAAATATCCATCTCACCTCATCTAGACATAGTCTGATAGGTAATCACTCTCATGCACACATAATCCCAAATATCCATCTCACCTCATCTATACATATTATTTGATAGGTAATCACTCTCATGCACACATAATCCCAAATATCCATCTCACCTCATCTATACATATTATTTGATAGGTAATCACTCTCATGCACACATAATCCCAAATATCCATCTCACCTCATCTATACATACTATCCCAAATATCCATCTCACCTCATCTATACATGTTATCTCCAATCATTGCATCCTCCTTAGCCTCCTCATTAAGACTATGTTTCCTAGAGTGATTAGCATTCTAAGGAAAAGTGCTTGATTGCAAATATTCTAGTGATGGAGTTCTCCGCCTGAGAGTTGAAGATACATGATACAAGTTTCAACTCGAGGTCAGAGAGTATAGATTAGGCATTTTTTAAAACCATATGTACTTCCTTTTCCACGGAAGGTCAATACGTCCCTAAGACTTTCAAGTTTTTAAGCATTCTCTCTTTAGGGTAGTGTTTGTGGATAATTCCTACATGTGCTTTTGGAATAGGCTTTTGTGCCCTCCATCATGGTTACAACAAGACAATATATCGTATTTTTTGTATTGATATAGGCACCTTGCTAACATCCAATATTGGTGTGATTTTAAGACTTCACTCTTGTTCGTTTGCATGTGTTGATATATTAGACAAAAAGTCAAAAATGGGACTAAAAATTGATCTCATTTCGAGAACCGTTACAAGATTGAAGAGATAGGCATTTGATAGTTCATTTGGCACTCCTTACCAAGCTTCACCTATGATAAGTCTATAAAGATGGCCTTCCCTAAGGTGGTCTTTCCCTTTTCTAAATGCCACTTCAATATGATACTCAATTAGTAAGAGCCACTATCTCACTAAGTGCCCTCCACACATACATATAGTTCTTCAAAAGGTGCGACGAGAGGGTTTCTTAATCATATTGAGAAGTGTATATCGTGAAAGGGTGAATACAGAATCCATCCAGACTAAGTTATCCTTAGTAGATGATGACAACCTACAAGGGAAAATCAATGCCCAAGATGTTTTTGTAGCTTCAACATATATAACTTTTGGTGTAATAGCATTAATGTGCTACATTGAAATCTGTTTCAATGAAGGAAATTTTGAGGCTAATGTACTGAGGACTTTCGAAACTCACAAGTGGAATAAAGGAATGTTGTTTTTATATACAATCACGTTTTATATTCAGATTTATGTGAACATGTATTACCCAATTGTAATTCCAAATGGTGCTTCCATATGATGGTTATTTATTTACAGACTACATGAAAATTTGTGCATCTAATGAATATACTCTTGTCACTTCTTCCTACCTCAATCCTATGGCCTAGAGGTTGGCGGATACCACGATATGCTTCGATAGGTGCAAAGCATTGTGTTGCACTCTTGTCAATCAATAGAAGCTCTACAAGCAACACAGAGCAAACATGTACTTGATCCCCACGTCAACAATGGACATTACTCTCAACATAATGACCCATTATTTGTTGTGTTCCCAATGAAACATATGGGACACACTATATATTATCACCCAATGTCCAAATCAGGCTAAGGGCAGTCTCCAATGTGAGTGTGCAATCCATGAATTTTCTTTTTCTTTTGATTAAGGAAGTTTAGTTGAAGCCAAATCCATGAATTTTCTTTTTCTTTTGATTAAGGAAGTTTAGTTGAAGCCAAATCTTCCTGGATTGAATTAGATTGAAAGAACAATTGTACAGTGAAAGGCATAGTACCCATGGAACCTCCCTTATCGCACAAAGTAAAGGTTACATTACCGAAACAACATTGAGAAAAGACTACCTTCATCCGAAGGCGTATCTGGTTTGAATAGTCTGAAGACATTACAACTGAAAGATAAACTACTCTATGGGGCATACATTCCAAAGCAAAGCATGGCACCAGTAAAGCTCATGCACGTAGTGATGCAGAATAATCTTGTCTACGTGAGGTCTTTCAGCTGCAATTCATGCAATCGTGTCAGAATCTGTAAACATTGGACTCTTGCAGGATTGGCCTGCCCCTATTCAAGAACACTTCCTCCACTTTACCTTGGAGGATCAATGGACCTCGCCAACAGCGACTCAGAACCCTTTCGGGTTTGCAGCACTCGAGAATTTGATGGATGTATTACAGGGATTCACATGTCCTACTCAGAAGTGCACGGCAGATCATTATTCCTTACATCATAACTAGAAGAAACGAGATCACACTGGAATATTACATAACGGCAAGCTTTCAGATGTTATAGCACGATCATATAATGAAATGGATGAACAGCAAGACATGGTGGATCTTCAGAAAAATGTCTTTCACTCTTATGAATACTTATCGCCCAGTAACTTGAAGCTTGAAGCTCTGCAAGTGAACGTTATTTTTGCAGCCAAGAAGGACAGCGCCTCAAATTCTACCGTGATTCTCTATCTGTCAATCACCCATGCACATCTACTATGGTGTATTCTGCACCTTTTCCACGAACAAACTTCAATGCAAGGACTCAGACATGCACCGTTTGACCCTGGCATTCATCCGTGCTGCAATCCTCCGCTAGAGGGGGAAGTAATGGGGAAACATCAGAATTAAATGGCACTCCAACAGAAAATCAAAGAAGTTAAGTCTACTACAACACCTTATTCAATCAATCCTACAATTTAGAGGGTGTAAAACAACTGTTTTGGCATGCGTAGTATGACATCTTCTTCATCAATCCTGTGTGTTCTCTACGTTGTCTTCTACAACAACAATGATGATGCTCATGATTGGGATTCTTTACAATAAGCAATCGCAGCACGAATGCCAGCAATCTGCTCCTCTCGGGAACTTCCATTAGAACTGCACGGGGATGTGCGTGGCCCATTTGTCATTGCTGTCTTTTGGCGATGGGCTTGACAATGAGAACTGCTGTCATATGCGGCGTCGATGCCAGACTCATGACACGCAGAATCAGGCATGGCGTGAGATGAAAGATGATTGTGATGACGATATTGAGGGGGGAACAAAGATCTTAAAGATGTTGCTGTAGTTCTAGCTGCTCTTTTTCGCGTTTTGATGGATGGAGCTGCCGGCTGAAAATGAGGTTGTCCATGCCCTTGGAGAGTAGAAGGTTCAACGACATCACCCATATATCTGCAGGTATTGAGCAGGAACCAGCCCAATCCCTTTGAAGTATGCAGGTTGCCCTCATCTGAAGGCTCCTTGTTACGGCCCCTTGTCTGGGTTTCACAGGCTGTCGAGTCATGTACCACTGCAGTGTTTCTTGATAGATCACGAGCGACCCGCACATCTTTCTTCCTATTCTGCATGCTCTCCCTGATGAAGTGTGGACGCCCCGTCGAGGCCTGGCGATCGGACTCCATGAAGTGAGAGGCAGAGTCTCGCTGTTTCTCCTCTCACTTCTACAGATTCTATCAGCCGGGCTCTTCGTCCTTTACCTGCTGCTCCACCACCGTTGTGCTCATGGCGATTCCTTCCTTCTTGTTCCGCCTCATCTCCGTTTCAGTTAGCTGCATGGCCACGTAACTCCACCTAAACAAAGCATTTGTGTGCGTCTCTCCTACAGGCTCGCTCAGTAGTGTCATAACTAGTTTACCACTCTCAGTCGGACCGAAAAGGAAGGAAAACTCCGCGGTGTGGGATTTGTCAAAAGAAAAGTACCGGAAAAGAGTAACAGCAAAGGCTACGAACAACCTAAATGGCGTCGCAGTTTTGCTTACCTCCGAAGCTGAAGAACGTTTCATCCTTCTTCAAAAGTATCAGACCTTCCATTCTGAGGGCTACAACACCTGTCATATCCCGAGGGAAGGATTCATCACGTAATTCGACTAGTTTTTTTTTTTTTAATGCAGGTTCGGCCGAGGCCTACTTCCCCGGACTTCAACTTTGAAATTGCAACTGTACAAGGAAGGGCATAGTACCCATGGGACCCCTCTTATCCCACAAGAACAGGGGTTTACAAGATTGGGTTAAACGGCGGTCACAACTACTGCGAGGATGGACAAACGGTGGCCAACAACTACAACAGTTTTTCCAGGATTCATATGTCCCTTACATGTTGCTGCCAAGGGTTGAGCCCTTGCCCCCACCTCAAGAGGCAAGAGGCCCAACGACTAGGCCAGCGAACTGGGACGTAATTCAATTAGTTGCTTATCGAGGACCTTTGATCATAAATGAGCTTGGCGCTGACTTTTGGAAATGCAGGTATAGCAAGAAAAGTCAAAATTAGACCATCGCTTTCAATATTGTGCCCTATATGATTCGAGCATTTTGTTGGACACTCAAACATTGAAGAATGAGCCCTTGTTTTTTCTTTTTTTGTATATGTTGATGCGGAATAATACATATTAGATTGCACTTCTATCTTTGAAATTGAATGCCATTTGCTTTCAAAGGCATAGTATAGAAGAGCTAGAGAAGAGACAACCCTAAAGCCCAACTAGATAACTTCTTTCGACAAGCCCGAAGTTCATAGGTACAACATGCCTCGAGGTTGTTTACAATGAGTGCCCAAAGGCCTTAACCGAATGGGTCGTGCTCGAAGGCCGAAAACCTTATAGCAATCATCCCATCTTGAAGGAATAGGGAGCATCCCCTATGCCCAAGCAGGTTCGAACCCTCCCTCCACCCCACTTCAAACCCAAAGGTGAGTGGCACAACCATGTCGAGGGAGGAGGGCAAGTTTTCAGCCCATCTGGGGTGTAGGGGATGCTACCTAGTCCTTTAAGCTAGGATAATTGTTGTATTGACTTCTTCCTTCTAGCATTCCAATTCTCTAAGGCCTTCATGCACCCATTGCGATCGACCTCTGAGCTTCTTGTACCTGCTCTGGCCTTCAGGCCCATCAAAACTAGTATTCTCGTCTATCCTTAGGGTCATGTCTTCCCAAACTCTTCTCTGGTGAGCCTTAGAGATTTGTAATCTTGAACGTATGAGGCATCTAACCCTTTCTTTCTGGGATATGGGGAGTCCCATTGCTACTAAGCCCGCCTTCACTTATATTCTCAATTAAATCAAACATATTCAGAGAACACGTTGTAGAACGAACTTCCTTAAAAAAGAAAGTTTTCTTTCTTGGATGTTACAAGAGGTATCATTCCCTATGAAGCTTTGGCATGGATGTTGATATAACTGTTGCGTTTTATATATGAAAGAGGCTGACATTTTCTTTCCTTATGTACTTGCTGATCGATCTATTGATGGCCTGAATCTTTCTTTATCTTAACTTAAAGTTTTTCCTAGGATGTTTAATTCTTCATGCTATAGCCTAAAAGATAAAGCTTAATCTCTCATTATGCACATCTAAGACTTCTTATTTCTATATCTAATACATATATGAGCTCCACTTTCAAGGTCACAATTACTTGAATTTGAGAGTGACTTGGTCACCTTGAAGAATATTTTACACGGTTAAAAGTTGATAGAAGAAATCAACCATGCTATTGATTTCCTACAACATGGGTAGAGATAACTATGACTTGCGAGGCAAATATCCAACAATAGAATCTCAGGTCAAGAAAACCAAGCACGAACTTCTTTTTTTTTTTTTTGTTTGTGATAAATTTTAAGGTCGAAGTGTTAATGTAAACCGAAAAAATATTGAAATGTTTAGTCAAGAGATATTTTCTTCGTAATAAAAGACGAAAGATAAAGAGAGACTTGAGAAAGTAGATAGTGCATAGACCTTATCAATAGGTAAGGATGAAGAAGATGGTGGGATATGAACATGTCTTTTTTATGGAAGCCTTGGTGCCCAATTATTATCCTATATTTTTTTCCGTAGTTGATTTGAACAGGAAGATGGTGACCTTACTTACATGTGTCTATCGATAATCTATTAAATCTCTTTCTCGATTCATGTAGTGTACCACATAAGAACCCCATGTGGGTTCTCATATGAATGACACATAGTACTTAGATGAATGCCTATCTAGATAAGGGCCAAGAGCAGTTTTGCATACCCCCTCTCACTTATGACATCTCCTTCTCCATAAGCCCATTTTCTTTACATAGAAAGTGGTATAAGAAGGCACATGATTAAGAGAATACAATGGTCTTTCCCACTACCCCCATGTATATCTGTAATGTTCAACACCTAGTGCGGTGATTCCCCGTAACCTTGTCCTTCATAAGACTTGGGGAGAAATTTTATAAATGGTGCTCACTTACTCCCATGTAGCATTATCTTTTGATAAGAGAGTTGTCTACCCATAGGTATTTTTTCTTTTTATAATTTGATATTTGTAATGATATTATAACACATAATTTTATTCATATTTTTAGGACACTTATACCATCTCTAACTTTTGAGAGCATAGCACAGATACCTATGAGGACATGCATAGGTAGCCTAAGGCTAGAGTATGTATATATATGTGTGTGTGTGTGTGTATATATTTATATATATATATACATATTCTCATTCCAATCATGTTTTTAATTGAGGCTATGGTACTAATTAATGACAAAAATGTACTAATGCTTTTCATCACAATTTATATTTAACATGTGATTTATTACTTTAATTGCATAATTCATTCATGTTATATTTGTATTTATGTGTATATATATATGTATGTATGTGCATGTAGTTGTGTGTATATGCATGTATGCACATGTAGGTATATATCTATATTTTTGTAAGTGCATGTATGTGCATGTATGTGTATGTATCTGTGTGTGTATGTGTATATGTGTATATGTATATGTGTATATGTATATGTGTATATGTATATGTGTATGTGTACATGTAGGTTGATCCGTATGTGTATGGGTATATGTGTGTATGTGTATGTGTATGTGTATATGTATGTGTACGTGCACGTGCACGTGCACGTGAACGTGCATGTGCATGTATGTGTACGTGTATGTGTATGTGTACGTGTACGTGTATGTGTATGTGTATGTGTACGTGTATGTGTATGTGTACGTGTACGTGTATGTGTACGTGTATGTGTACATGTATGTGTACGTGTATGTGTATGTGTACGTGTATGTGTATGTGTACGTGTATGTGTATGCGTACGTGTATGTGTATGTGTACGTGTATGTGTACGTGTATGTGTACGTGTATGTGTATGTGTATGTGTATGTGTATGTGTATGTGTATGTGTATGTGTATGTGTATGTGTATGTGTATGTGTATGTGTATGTGTATGTGTATGTGTATGTGTATGTGTATGTGTATGTGTATGTGTATGTGTATGTGTATGTATATGTGTATGTGTGTGTGTATGTGTGTGTGTATGTGTGTGTGTATGTGTATGTGTATGTGTATGTGTATGTGTATGTGTATGTGTATGTGTGTGTGTATGTGTGTGTGTATGTGTATGTGTATGTGTATGTGTATGTGTATGTGTATGTGTATGTGTATGTGTATGTGTATGTGTATGTGTATGTGTATGTGTATGTGTATGTGTATGTGTATGTATGTATGTATGTATGTGTATGTCCATATATGCATGTGCATATGTATGAGCATGCATGTGCATGTGCATGTGCATGCATCTGCATCATTGCATAGAGTGTCGTGTCAACTATTGCTACACCCTAGTATTCCTTGTAGTGATTTTCTTCATCAAGCATGCATTCCACCCCATGAATTTCAATCATAAATTGGATTTCTTCTTTTGTTGCTTCTCATCACGAGTTCACACATTACTTTAGTCTATTTATCTACTTTTTCTACCAAGCAATCTTTAAAATAAATATGCAAAAACTTTCTTTGAATTTCCTTTTTGTATCTAAGATTGCTTCTAATTTTCATGAGCATAAGCTATAGGTGTGAATTTCCTATTGAGTTCTATCGTGAAACATCGGAGTTGATGATAAAGATTTCCCTTCTCACACATCAAATTTTTGAATCTCCATTTGGGTCTTGTTTAAAAGATATTGTGTCTCCTTGAGAGTTGACTTCCAACACTTGACCGGATAGACATGGGTGTTGAATGCTTTGATCCAAGTCATATCCTATGTCCTAAATGTTGTTATTTAATGTCTGTTGAAGCACATGAACAACAAAAGGAAGAAGAAGAGGCTTCAAGCACAACGCAACATTGAATGAATGAAAAAGTGAATAAACAAAGATAAGTAACCCATTATAGTTATAGGAATATATTGAGGGGAAAAACCTCCTAAAGAGGTAAAAAAGTATTCAAGTATTCCTAAGTGTGTTCACACACATCACTACAAAAATATATCAACAAATCCCCCCAAACAATGATGCCATGAATAAGGAGCTAGCACTCATGTATAAGGAAGTGCCAAGCTATATGGAAAGAGATCAATTCACAAAAGAAAGTAAGCCCAAATCTTTGTAGAAAACTTCAAAATTCTCCTAAGAACACTAAGTCACAACAAAGGAGAACAAAGACATGTTCTCTATTCCTTTTTACCTAAAGACCATGATATCAAGCAATAAAATGGGCATTTTACAAAATCTAGAAAGCATCACTTGTTCTTACTTGTAAATACTGTCATTAGAAGCTTGATCTCATATCCCAAGTAGTCAAGATAGATATAATAAAATACTTGTTGCCATGAAAACTAGTTGTTCAGCATGATCAAGAATCCCACATCATGATCCTTGACAAGAGATTAGAGTTGAAGGTACAAATAAGAGTTCGGGAAGCTCCTTCATTACATCTATAACCTCAACAAGCACAGATTATAGCTGATTAGAAGCTACTCAAAAATCAGAGTACATGTGTTGCAAAAATCGGAACATTTTAACAAGGTAATTAAGATCATCCCCTTTGTATAGTTAAGATCCTCATTGAATGTTGGGCCATGTTCACAGAATATGAAATACATTTCACAAAAGCATTCCCAAGAGAAGATTATAATCAACAAAATTATACTAAGAAACATTCACACATGATCAGAGAAATGCTCAAGATAAATCAAGCACAAACACAAAGTGGAAGCAGAACTCGACATAATATTTCTATAAAAATGATGTTTTACATTTCATGTGTTTTACAAGAGTAATATGAATCTACAATAGAAGTTGATCATAGCTTCCCTCAGGCTCAAGCATAATGGGATCCTCTAGAACATTAGAACACATATCCTGCCTCTCTTGCTCCAAGATTGGCTCTTCAAGGTCAGCCATGTCCCCCAGTTCATCTGCTAGTGGGGGAACAGGCTCCCTTGAAGCCGGTTGGAATCTCTCAGTGTCTGCAATGTGCTTCCTTCCAACCTCTTGGTCTTCATCTGGGCATTCATTCAGCCCATTGATTCTCATTCTAATGAAGCTCACTTGAGCATCATCCTTCTCCACAGCTATGCAGTGCCTGAACATCTTTAAGGAGCAAGCCAGAGTCGTTCCTGAAACAACAGAAAACCACTTAGAGGCCTCAATCAACATGATGACTAATGAAAATTATTAAAATTGAAATTAGCTGTGCCCGAAAAAAGATCTAGGACCCAGTCATCATCATTGGAGAATAACTAAAGCAATCTCATTATGAGCTTTTGTGGCTTCTGATAGGGGTTAACCAATGTCATGTCCCTAGCTACATGACAAAGTTTCTTGGTAACGGCTGGGAACATGAGCACATTTGAGATCCCATTCTCATTGCAATGCTCCCTGACTCTCCTTTTGCTTACTTCATCATAATATCCAACTGTAATGCATTCAGTGGAGCTCACAAACCTATGCAAAGGAGTGTGATTGACGTTCGTCTTCACCCTGCCAACAAGAACTATGAGTCACAGAGAGCATCATTAAAGCAATGGAGATAGAAAAAAGATTACTTACCACATGAGGCACTCCACAGCATGACATCTTGCCTTCAGAGCAGTTGAAACAGAGAAAGACTCGTCTCTACTATGGAAAATTACTATCCGCCAAAGAGGAGACATAGTCAACTCTGCAAAATCAGTGACCATCTTCTGAATCTGAGGGTGTTTGAAGGGTTCATCATCATTAACTGATCCCAACATCCTAAATCCATAGGGTATGTCTACTATAAGAAGGGAGAAATGCTTTCTAGGCACAACAGAACAAATGTTATTTACATCACTACAGAATACATTGTAATATACAGGCCTAAGGGGGTCTAGGGGATTGGAGAAACATTTTAGATCAGGTTCATCATCAAAATCCATCTCCTTGGCTTTTAGTCTAGATTTCTCATGCCTTGCTCTTTGAATGTGAGCCAGGAATGCACGGGGGCAATCATCTAGTAGCTTTGCAGACTTACTTTTCTTTGGTTTCTGCAGAATAAAGTGGAAAGACAATTAAATGAGCTCTTCAATACAACAAACAAAACATAAGGAATCGATGCATGGCATCGATTTCGTGTGTGGTAGATGCCAGGCATCGACTTTCTACTGAAAGTCGATGCCTGGCATCGACTTGGGGGCATAAGTCGATGCCAAACAAAACATAAGGAATCGATGCATGGCATCGATTTCCTGTGTGGTAGATGCCAGGCATCGACTTTCTACTGAAAGTCGATGCCTGGCATCGACTTTGGGACATAAGTCAATGCCTGGCATCGACTTATGCCCCCAAGTCGATGCGAGGCATCAACTTATGCCAGGAGTCGATGCCCGGCATCGACTTTTGGCAGCAGGTCGATGCCAGGCATCGAATTTAGCAGAAAGTCGATGCCAGGCATCGAATTCCTACTAAAATCCTGGCATCAAATTGGTTAGGTGAATCAAGGCATCTAACCTAATAGCAAACCAGGCATGACCTCAGAAAGAGAACCTACCCAATCAGGAAACATGATAAAATAATCTGATAGAGCTTTGTAGGATGATGTGGTTGGATAGTCTGCTTGGACCTCTGTCCAAGAAAAGCAACCCAACCTCTTCATCATCACCTCCTGAATCTTCATGTAAACTTTATGACTCCAGTCACAGAAATCAAAAAGAGACTAGGTTAGACCAGAAACATGGGAGGAAGGAAAAGGATCTCAGAATATCATACATACTTATTGAGCTCAGTCACCATCTCCTCTAGGCTTAACTCCTTGAAGATTATCCTTGACAAAGTTGATATAATCAATGTATCATCCTTGATTCCTTGAAGGGCCCTCCATGGTGTCAGCTTCATGTCCTCAGGAGCCTCTTCAATTGAGAGGTCAACTTTCCTTCCCTTTCCCTTCAGATCAGCCTGTGGGTCTCGCCTCGACTTCCGTTGCTTCTGGCCCTTGCTTCTCCCACATTGTGAAAATTTTATCCTGTAGATCCCAGATCTCACCTGATCTGAATGCCAGTTGAAACCATGGATCATATTTCCTCAAAGCATCAGACTTTCTATTCTCATCCAGTGCAATTCCAACCTCAATAAGGCATTGCTTTTGCAGATTGGGATGTATTCTTCCAGCTTCCTTCACGAGAAAATCTTCATATTCATGGTGGAAGAACCGAATTCTCTCTATGGAGGACATTTTTTGCATGTAGTCATTGTCATTGTTGTGATCCCAAGCAAGAAGCTTGGTTTCCTCAGTTGTAAGACCAGCACATATCTTGCACTCTACATACGTAAAGAAGAATGTGGTAGGGTGCTCCTTCACTAGATGTCTACGGGCCTCTACAGAGTGTGAACCTCCAATCACATAATAAGTATAATCCTCAAACAAACCCTCATTGAACTCCTCCACAGAGCTGCACTCATTCGGATCCACCATGACAAGGAATGGCACAACAGTAGCATGAGGATTTATTTTCATTTTCTTCTTAAGATTCTGCACATGCAAATTGTGTGGCTCCCTGATCTCAAGGGGCCTCCTCCCTATGACTGGATCTATTGGTGGCCTATGGATGATATTGATTGGCAGGTGGAACAACTGCCCCTTCTTCACAACCTTTCTTCTGGCTATGTCCTCCCTCATCTTGTTTTGCTTAGTACCAAGAACACCCGAGGCAAGCTCTCCACTAGGTGCAACTATTATATCCTCAGAGCTAGAGCTTGAGTCAAAAGACTCTTCTTCTGCAATTCTCTTCTTTTTCTTCTGGAACTTTTTCTGCACGCTCTGCTTACCCCTTGACTTTACAGGGGTTGTCATCTTCTGTGGTGTTGGCATGATGTTGCCATGGATCCATGGCATCAAGTCCTTGATAAGATTCACTGAGTCCCTGCATATCTCAGCAAGCCCGTCTGGAACACAGGACTCTGGGCACAAGAAATCCATCTTGCATATAACATTTCTTAAACCTTTTGATGTCTCTACCAAGAAAAGGAGGTTGTCAGAATCCTCATCTTCATAATCCAGTTTGTACACAAGGCCATACTGAAAACCCTGTGTTGTCGTGATCTTTCCTCTTCCATATGCCCCTGCGAACACAAGAAGGACTGAATTCTTTTCTTCAACATACTAAAGGCACCACTCCAGATTTTTCATGTCTCGTAGTGGACGATCTGTCCTTAAGACCTCTGCATCCCTCGACCTATCCTTCTTAGTTGTATCATCCTCAAGAATTTTGATGCTACTCTGTCCACCAGAGGATATTCCAACTCGGTTGCTGGCCTTCTCAGAGGATAAGGATGCAATAATTTTCTTTGGTTTTGCTTGGTGACCAATGCCTTTGTCACGTTGCTGATCACCAAAGCTCATGGTCACTCTCAGCTTCTTGAAGGGCCTCTCACTCTTGGACTTCGCATCCCTGAAGGTGCTTGGAAGCATCACCTCATACGTTATTGTGTTTTTCAAAGGTCCAAGTTGATGCCAGGCATCGACTTTTAAGTGCAAGTCGATGCTAGGCATCAACTTTGTGTGCAAGTCGATGCCCGACATCGACTTGAGGGTGCAAGTCGATGCCAGGCATCGACTTGAGGGTGCAAGTCGATGCCACGCATCGACTTTTAAGTGCAAGTCGATGCCTGGCATCGACTTGCACGCTCAAGTCGATGCCCGGCATCGACTTGCACACAAAGTCGATGCCTGGCATCGACTTGCACTTAAAAGTCGATGCCTGGCATCCACTTACACCTAAAAGTCGATGCCTCACATCGACTTGAACCTAAAAGTTAATGCCTAGCATCGACTTTGCACCCTAAAGTCGATGCCTGACATCGACTTTCAAGCCAAATTCGATGCCAGGCAAGTCGATGCTAGGCATCGATTTGAGTGTGCAAGTCGATGCCAGGCATCAACTTTTAGGTCCAAGTCGATGCCAAGCATCGAGTTGAGGTGAAAGTCGATGCCAGGCATCGACTTGAGGGTGCAAGTCGATGCCAGGCATCGACTTGAGGGTACAACTCGATGCCAGGCATCAACTTACACCCTCAAGTCGATGCCTGGCATCGACTTGCACCTAAAAGTCGATGCCTGGCATCGACTTGCCTGGCATCCAGTCGATGCCTGACATCGACCTGCACCTAAAAGTTGATGCCTGGCATTGACTTGAGGGTGCAAGTCGATGCCTGACATCGAGTTGTACCCTCATTGGAACTATATTTTAGGAGCTAAGAAAAATAAAAACCTAGAAAGCAGACTATTTACTCAAACATACAAAAGGAATCTTTTAGGAATCTTTTTTTTTGGTATGATTTTGTCTACCTCTTGGTACTCTTGCCAACATTCTTCTTCTCCATCAAAGTTGCCTTGCTGGTATGCTGAGCTCTGTGCTCCATGGCTGTCTGTGCTCTGTTGCTCTCTCTTGCTCGTGGATTTTGAAAATGAGAATGATCTCTTCCTCTGCTATTTATAGGCAATTGGGTAACTTGAACCAGAGACTAACTGGATCTAACTGAATGAGTCTAGTTGCTAACTATATCTGTCAACTTATCTAACCAGGAAATACCACTCACACAAATAGGCTGTTTCACCTCGACTTTAATGAAATATTCATAGAACCTTGGAACTATTTATATACATTTGCATGGAAATTACACTTCAATGGCAAGAGTATGGTATGTACATGAGGATGTCTAATGTCATGTATAAATTGTTTCTTAGAATCTCTTGCTTGGGAAAAAATCAAGTCTAAGTTGTGTTGAATATGGGAGATTAATGACATCTTTATATTGTTATCCTTTGTTGAAATGGAAAATCAATGTATGAATAAACGTTCAAGTAAAGAGCTCTGGGGTAATTTCGACAAAATAGGTTTGTAATTTCAACAAAATAGCTTGGTAATTTCAAATGTCACTCATTGTCTTTGCATCCAACGTTCACAAAAATCGTAGATTCAAAATTAATTTGAAAATCTTTTGTAACAAGCATATACTTAATTCTTACATATAATTCTGACTGTTAGCCGGCCGCCGAACAAGGACAAATGAACTAGGACAGGTGTCTTAAATGAAACAATGTTAGATGGCCGCCGAATAAGGACAACTGTACTAGGACAGGCACCTTAAATAGAAAGAACCTTTCGAGAAACGCACAGGTAACAAAAGATTCGCGCACCACTGTAAAAATTCTTCTATATAATGCAATGAGAAAAGAATGGCGGAGAGCACGCCCATTTCGGGACTTGTAGTGTCTTGTTTAAGTTTGTCTTTCTATTTGGTTCTGTTCTGTTAAGTGTATCTTCTATTCTGTCTGTGAACGTCCATTTTGGGAATGGCAGTGTATTATTGAGTGTATATTTCTGATCTGTCTGTTTCTGTCCTGTTTTGTTGCGCTTTGCTTAGTAGTTTGTTCGCATCTTAATATATAGTTACGAACAAGTTGCAGTGTGTTACGAAGCTGTCGGTAATGGTTAAGTGTGTCGTTGAGTATTG
The DNA here is from genome assembly GCA_020310875.1 of Ceratopteris richardii. Taxonomy (NCBI): domain Eukaryota; kingdom Viridiplantae; phylum Streptophyta; class Polypodiopsida; order Polypodiales; family Pteridaceae; genus Ceratopteris; species Ceratopteris richardii. Next base: position 32,004,422 of record CM035413.1, on the reverse strand, counting down.
TTAAGTGTGGCTTGTTGCTATCAGACGTCGGGGAAGCAGAGAGCATGGAAGTAATCTGACTGTTGGTCTGTTAAGGTTCTGTGAAGTAACGGAAGTCGATACAATAGTCTGCGTTCTCTGAGGATTCCGTTCCCAGGAAGGACTTATATCTGTAAGAGCCTGTGTGCCTTGGAACTAGTGATAAGATTGTTACGGTTCGGCTGTTGTTTACATACCGTAAGTTGTATACTTTTGAGTATAAGTGTTCGATGTGCCTCCGAGTCAAGAATAGGTGCATTTTGTGTAATATTCGGCGAAGGAAGCAGAGTAGTTAAGTAGTTAAGTCAGAACCAGACTAGTGCTCCCCTGCTATAGCAGATCCAGCCCGGAAATTTCAACGTCCCAGTAAGCCGCGTAGTAGCAGTGTTCAGAGACTAGTACTGAGCTAAGACGTGACAGAGTATTTAATGTTTTTGTGAGAGGTTGGGAAAATAGTACAAGGCCTCTATCTAACAGACCCCTACCACTCCCAAGGACCCACGTGGTTAAGGAGAACATTTACTGTTAAGAAGGTTCAGAATTGGCTGAACTGGAAGTACTTTGAACCCGAAGTAGAAGTGACGATTAAACGTTTAACATTTGGCGCCGTGTGTGGGAAAGTGGCATCAGGTTGCCAGTTATCTGTGAAAGTGGCACTAGAGTACCAGTTGTTTGTCAAAAGCAAAACGTTTAGTTAACATTCGAAGTAACCAGCAGTGGCAACAGGCCTAGATTGTTGCAAACTGCTCAGATAGGGTTACTGCGTAATGATACATGCTTGTTACTCGATCTGGTGAAACATATCCTAAGAACTGTAAGATTAAAGAGAGTAAAGCGATAAAGATAGCCTTGAAAGAAGGTCTAACCTAATCTGACCCAGTGGTCAGACAAACTGAGAACGTCACGATTGATTCTGGTCATATTCCGGTGGAACAATCAGCGCCTTTGGTACATTCTGGTGCTACTTCGACCCAGCCTATCGAAGATATAGCAATTTCAGAATCTACCAACACGCTGTTAGAAGCCAGTCTAAACTCAGAGTTAGAAACGATCAGAAAGCCTTTAGGAAAAGACATCGGTAAAAGCGAAAAAACACTGCATTCTGGCACAATTTTGGCTCATTCCGGTGATATTCCGGTGATAGAATCACCAACTGTAGGCAAAGACTTCGCATTTTTCGCGGAATCTTCAGCCCAACCAACGTGCTTGGAAGAAAGATTTCGGATATTGGATATCCAGAAGGAAGGAAGACTCTTTGAAGCAGAAGTGCGACGCATTCTAAGTGAAAACAGCATACCGGAAGGCACGCCATCCGGTGACAAAAGTTTCGATAGTTCAACTAACCAACATCAAGATACAGAAGAAAAGCGGAATACACTCATAATGAACAGACAACAGCAGCAACAACAGTTATGTCAACCAAGGCCCCCTCCAACAGGAGTGACATATACAAAATTCGGTGGATTCCCAGGAGATGATCCGGATGCTCACGTACGCACTTTCGAGATAAGTTATGCAGTTCTTAACCATCCACCGGATCAGGCATATAAGGCCATCGTTTTTCAATCAACACTGGTAAATGAAGCAGCTAGATGGCTCACGGAATACGACATAAATCATTTTGGTTCCTATGATGCAGTACGAGATGCTTTTTTGCAACGATTCAGGTTAAACAAGAATCCTGCCGAAATCTTTGATTATTTACAGAACAACTGACAGAATGCGAATCAGACTGTCCAGGAATATGCTACACTTTTTAGAACACACTTGCAACAGATACCACAGGCCCACGCTAACTTATCAGATGATGTCATCACTTAGTGGTTTATCAATGGTTTAACCCCGCAATTGAAGCAGATCATGATCATAAGATGTGTCGGAGCAATGACGTTGGATGCAGTCATTGCCATGGCTCTACAGCTGGAATCCAAAGTAGATGGATTTACAGAAGATCTGGAGTGGTTAAAGACGAACAAAACTATGAATGAAGATATAACCAGACAAGTGTACTGTATCACATGCAAAAATTCAGGGCATACTAGTGCCAATTGTGTGCTAAATCAAACGTTCTGCGCTATCTGCAACACTGCAGGACACACCACCGGAAATTGCGTTTACAATGCCAAAATACAGGGAACAACAACAGTCAATGCTGTTATTCAAGAACATGGATAGGCAGCGAATCACTATGTACCTCCGCAACTGAGAAACAATCAACCGCAAGGATATCGAAACTACCGGGGACAGAGAAACAATAACTATAATGCAAACCAGTGGCAGAACGAACCACCACCAAAAAATCCCAATTTACCACCGCCACGCTGTCATTTTTGTGGTGAATTCGGACACATTAGAAGATTTTGCAAGGATGCAGCTGAGTACGATCAAAGGAAGAAGGAGCGGCAAAACCCAATTGCCAACATGGTACAAATTACACCAGTGGAAACGCAAGCTGCTACAGTACAGACCCGATCAGGTAAACAGCTACAGACAGCAGCAGAAGTATTCGAACCAGGGATACGAGAACAACATAGGATGTATAACAAGGCTAGTCACTGGACGGCAACAGAACCACCAGTGTTCCCAGAACCTATTCCGGTGACTCAGGCTTCGTCGAAGGAAGGAACGCAACAAAAGGAAACAACTACGGAGCCATCATCAGCAGTAGGCATAACATCAGAAACTTCTACACCAACGGAGACCTCAAGATCGAAGGAGCAGGACAACCAACCTCAACAAGCCTGGGAAATCTTATCTAAGGCATCTATCACTTTGCCTCTCGGCCAACTACTGGCATTAGTACCTGGGATTCGACAACAGTTCTAGCAACAGTTCAGTCCGATGCCTTCTTGTATTCCGGCAACAGCAGCAGTTCAATCGGAACCTGATTCTACCGTTGATCATTCGGTTCCCTTGATTACAGTATGGTACAAGAATCATAAAATTACGCAGGTATTGATTGATGGAGGATCTGGTGTGAACATTGCAACAGCATCCTTGTGCAAAAGGTTAGGATGGACCGAAGTTGAACCAGTGCAATTTTTTGTTAGAATGGCAGATCAATCTAGAGTCCACCCTGTAGGACTTCTGCGAAATGTACCCATCACTTTACAAGGTACGACCTTTAAAATGACGTTTGTATTACTAGATTTGCCAGAATCCACTTTGGATTACAACCTTCTTTTCGGCCGGCCTTGGCTGAAGCATGCGAAGGTAATACAGGACTGGTCCGCACAAGAACTTACGTTCAAAGATGCCAACCGTAGATATGTAGTAAAATTAGATGCTATACAACCGTGCGAGCTTCACGCCAGACCATATTTTGCTGAACCAGTGAACATGTTAGATGGACTATCAGATGATGAGGAGGAGGAATTTCTGAAGAGTAATGCTGATTTAATGTCTATAGGAACTGTTGATCTATAGTCCGTTATAGATAACTGGAACACTTCGGTTTGTACAATCATACCTATCACTAACACAGTTAAGCATGAAGGTAGTATCTCCACACATGATGATGAATTACAATCGCTGTTCAAGTCAACAGACGATGTAGAGAAACCACAACAGTTTTATGTCCCCGAAGACCAGTTGACCACGTACGATCTAGGAGATGAAGAGCATCCATGACCTGTAAAGATAAGGCAAAACTTACCGGAATCATTTAAAGCTGACTTGATTTGACTACTTCGCCAATTCTCAGACGTCTTTGCATGGGATTACAAAGATATGAAAGGACTAGACCCGCGCATCTATCAGCATAGAGTCATGCTGAAGCCTGAAGCTAAACCGAATAAGCAGCCCAGCTATCGGATGAATCCCAATTATGCATCACAGGTGAAAGCCGAACTTGATAGATTATTAAAAGTTGGATTCATCGTACCAGTAGAACATGCTGAATGGATTTCACCAATTGTGATCGTGCCAAAGAAAAATAAGCAACTATGAATCTGTATTGACTACCGGAAATTAAATGCAGCAACAGTACCAGATCCTTTCTCGATCCCCTTTCTGGATACCATGCTTGATAGGGTAGCAGGTCATGAAATGTATTCCTTCTTAAATGGATACAGCGGTTACAATCAAGTTAGAATGGCCGAAGCAGATATACCAAAAACCGCATTCATTACCAATTGGGGTGTCTTTGCATGTACGGTGATGTGGTTTGGATTGAGGAACGCACCAAGTACATTTCAAAGATGCATGCAAGAGATTTTTTCTCCTTATCTTACTTCGTTTATGCAAGTATACCTCGATGATTTTTCAATTTTCGGTAAGATGATAGCACATCTATTTCATTTACGGTGCTGCTTTCAGAAATGCAGAGAGTATAGACTCTGTTTGAATCCAAACAAATCAATGTTTGCGGTCTCATGTGGCAAGTTACTTGGCCACATTGTATCTGCACAAGGTATCCAAGTCGATCCAGATAAGATTTTGGCAGTATTAGAAGCTTCGGTGCCAGTTTCTCCAAAAGAAGTTATGCGCTTTATGGGCCAAGTACGGTGGCATGGAAGACACTTACGGTGGCTTGCTCATCTGGCAATACCACTAAACAAGCTAATCAGTAAAACACCTCGACAATTTGAATGGACCCAGGAATGCCAAATAGCCTTTGATCATCTAAAGCATTTATTAACACAAGTTCCTATTCTACAACTGCCGGACTTGGATCACCCATTTCACATATTTGTTGATGCTTCAGATATAGCAATAGGAAGTGTATTGATGCAACAAATTGATAAATGGTTCAGACCAATGTATTATGCAAGTCGAAGGTTAGCCCCTGCTGAGAAAAATTACTCTGTAACAGAAAGGGAATGTCTAGGACTAGTATACTCGGTCAAAAAATTTAGACATTACTTGCTAGGCCAAAAATTCACATTTCATGTAGATCACGCTGCACTTGTCTATCTAGTTCTGCAGCAGCATCTAGGAGGCTGATTAGCACGATGGGTCTTACTATTGCAGGAATTTGATTACGAAGTCATTCACTGACCAGGCAGTTCATACGCCTTAACAGATTTTTTATCCCGTTTAGATTCCGGCGAATCTCCGGTGGGTATAGATGACACGACACCCGCAATTTATGTATCAGAACCAATTACCGAAGAATTTGCAGACCCGCCTATTCCATTTTCATATTATGATCAGATCTTGACCTTTCTCACTGATGGTTGCCTTCCATCTCAAGTTTCAAGACCAGTACGCAGAAAAATTGCAGTCTTTAGCCACCGATTTCGGTTAGTTGCTGGAGAACTATATTATGTAGATCACACCGGAATTTTGCTGTGTTCCTCCGCATGAAATTAACTCAGTTATCACGATGGCTCACTCGACACCTACTAGTGGTCACTTTGCCACAGATTTGACTCACCGGAAAATTCTGCAGAGTGGTCTCTGGTGGCCCACTATGTACAGAGATGTAGCCCAACTTGTCAAACACTGCGATAACTGTCAAAGGTCTGGACAACCGCTACAATGGCACTTCTTCCCCTTACAGCCAGTTATGCCGTTAGAACCTTTTCAGAAATGGGGATTAGATTTTATAGGTCCAATTACACCGCCAGCAGTCTTCAGTAACAACAGATATATACTAACCTGTACAGACTACGCAACAAGATGGGTTGAAGCATGGGCTTTACGGTCGGCCACAGCGGTGGCAGTAGCAAAATGTCTGTTGAATGATGTCTTCCCACGTTTCGGCTTACCACTGGAAATTGTCTCAGATCAAGGTACTCACTTTGTAAATCAATTAATGAAGGTGCTCACCCAATCCTTCCAGGTGACACACAAACTCAGCTCGCCGTACTACCCTCGTGCCAATGGTTTGGCTGAAAGTACAAACAAATCACTACTGAATATCCTTCGGAAACTAATCATGGAAGCATCGGAAAGATGGGATCAACTACTACCTGCAGTCTTATGGGCATACCGAACTACATATAAGGTAACAACAGGCTTGACACCTTTCAAACTAGCTTATGGCTTAGAAGCAATAGCACCCATGGAAGTAGTCATCCCAAGCCTGCGTGTAGCAATCACTCAGAAGATGCTACCGGAAAATTCACTGATAGCACAAATGGATGCACTCAGAGAACTTGATGAGCACCGATGGCTCAGCTTTTTAACCATGCGTGAAGTACAACTCAGACAAGCCAAGACACATGATCGATATTTGAAAACTCCAATCTTTTCGGTAGGACAGCTCGTACTCTTCTACAACGCAAAGTCGGATAGAGCCGCCGGAAGGTTTAAACTTTGATGGTTCGGCCCTTTCAAAATCTCAGAACAAGTCCGTCCCGCAAGTTTTCGGTTGACTACGTTGACCAGAAATCCACTCCCGAAAGTAATCAATGGGTCGAAGCTGCGGCCATATCATCACACCCCTAGCCCGCATTAAATTTTTCGGCGGTGGACCGCGTTTTGTTTAAACTTTTCCCTTTTTTTTTTCTTTCTTCCTTTTATAAATAGCCGTATTTTAGAAAATCTTTTCGTACCCGCCGCCCCCTTACCAGTCACTTGAATACGCACGCCTGCATATCACTCCCGCACTGCACAATGATACCCAACCCCCTTTCCCACCCCACCATATTGTTCCTATTTAACCCCTTCGACAATGTCAAAAATCGCTACTGTAGTGAGTGTTAGTAATTTGCGCGAACTTGTGCTCTGTAGTCCTGTTCCTAGTCTGTATTAGCAATCGCCATGGAAGCACTCACAAATTACACTGCTTTTCGCGATGGTATCCCTACCGAGGTAGGCAAATACCTGCGTTGCTGAGGGTTGGCCAACTTCGCTGAGTTGCCCTGGCACTCAGTGGAAGCCCATCCCTTCTTCGCACAAATCATCTCTGCCATCGCCTAATCCCCTGCCACCGACCGACAATGGGTTTTCCCTTCGCTACCCTCCAGAACCGTCATCACCTTCCCCGCCTTCTCTGAAGCTTTCCGTCTCACCCCGCAAGGCCGAGAAAATGGCCCCAGTATCCCCCTCGCCCGCATGATAGAATTATTCCCCCGCTCTTCCTCAAACGAGTTCGCTATCCTTTGCCGACTCGAACCCGAACGCTCCGCCCTCCAATTCCTCGTGGCCATCCTTAACTTGCCGAAGCGCACTTACGGCATTTCTCGCCCCTTCTACTCCGCCTTATATTTAGCAGCCCGCGAGCCCGTCAACTTCGCCTCATACTTTTTCCAAAGAATCCATAAGGAATGTGTCGCCATAGTGAAGCAGGTAAATAAAGGAACCACCCCGCGCTCTCGACTTCCCCATATCCTCTCTTTCCTCTTCCCAACCATCCTCGCCGCACAACCACCACCCCGAGGCCCCATCCTTTGGCATGAAGATTCAGTACAACCCCTCGAGGACGATGTAGAAGAAGAGGAGGAGATCAACCAACTCTTCCGCACAAAGCGCATCCGCATCAGCTCTTCGGAAAGTGAAGCACAACGATCTGCCGACAAGAATCAGGACAACCGTAACGACGACCAAGACGAAACCTTCCACGATACCCCCACTTCCATCCACAAGGAATCCTCGGCCGATCACAACCAAGACCACCAAAATTGCACCGAAACCGAAACAGTCTCCACCGAAGCCACCTCCGAGCCTCAACAAGACGAGCAGCAACCCGGTAGGGATGCGCTAAACACCTTATTGAAGGCCGTTGAATCCGTAATCGACCACACTACCGAGAAACAACAAACAAGCAATCAGGTAACAAACCCCGATTCTGCCCCTCCCAGACCCCCCCCAGTCAACCCTATTCCCACACCGGAACCAGAATCCTCGTCTTCCCTCAACTATTCGCCCCCGACATCCCCCCAACTTCAAACCCAAACCTCTGCGCAACCGCCACACCCACTGCTCCTCCCCTCTATTTTGGTATTCTCCGAACTAGCCACCATGGGCCATATGCTCATTTCCTTTTCCCAGCAACTTCCCGCCCAGCTGAGTGACGTCGCCAAAACCATCAGACAGGATCTCCAGCACAAGGTAGACCTCCTGGAAGCAGATATTACCCCCCTCCAAGAAGAAGCCGAAGCAGTCAAAGCCAAGAATCATCACTTACACACCCAAGTCGCAGATCTCCAAGGCCAAGTTACGGCACAACAAGCATTACTACAACAACGGGACGACGCCTTGGCGCAACTGGCTGCCAAAGACCAGCTTCTCAACGAAGCCAACGAAGAAATTCGGGTGTTGAAGCTCGCGCTCCGAGAAAAAGACGACATCAGCTCCTCACTCGAAGACCTGGTTGAAGAAACGAAGGCTCAACTGCAGGAGAGTATCAAGAAAAATCAAGATCAACAGAGAGAGACCGACCAAATCAAAGATGAGTTACGACGAGCCCAGGAGTGCTTGGATGAAGTCAACCGAATGCTCCGGCATCAATTAACCCGGGAAGCTAAAAACCAGAAAGATCTCGCCAACGCTCGAAGAGAATGCGATGCCTATTACAAGACCATTGAGTTTCAGAACCAGATGATTGCGCGTCTTGATAATCAAGTGCAAAATCAGAAGGATAGGGTCACGGATATGCAGCAGAAGGTCACCGAAATGAAGCAATCCCGCGACGCTGCACTATCCAACGATTTTTATTTACAGGAGGCCTTTTTGCAAACCCAGGCCGAAATCTTGCTTACTGAAGCAATCGCACTTAGTTTCGTCAGAATAGATGCGCAGATTTTAGAACCCGACACTCTGAAGCAATTATTAGACACCCTTAAGAAAAAAATAGCTCGTATATTTAGATTAGCCAGGAATATGTACCTCGAAGGCCTCATAGAAGAATAGTAAAATTCGACCATGCGAATTCATAATGTAGAGCTCGAAATGAGTATGATACCAAGGTTTTGTTTCATGATATTTTTCGCACATGTAAAGACTGCTAAGTCCAGCATCGATCTACGGAATACCACGCAAAGTGATGATTCTTACTCATGCTACAATTTTGATAAGGAGAATGAAGTGTCATGTCCAAATGAAATACAATCATTCCAGCGAAGGGCAGATCAAGCTCTGGTACTTATAAAATGCGTATGCCTAGCATAGTACTCTTCAGTACAATATTCTTCCAGCTTCGGCACTAGTTCACATACTTCTAGCATATTATTTTCGGCGACTCGTACAATCTTGTCTGAATCCGATATACTAAGATGGCGACTCAGGAAGCGCGCAAATGCACCGAACCATGTTGTGACGACAACAGACACTACCTTACAAGATGCTGATGATGATTCAATGACTTCTGCAACAATAAAGGTTCATCATAAATTTTCCACAGAATTCAAAATAGAGCTCGACATCCATTCAAGGCGGAATGAAAACTGGCTACGGCGGATCGGACTCCTCCAGTTTGCTCAATTACCATGGGAGCAATGGATAGGTAATGAAGATGCAGAAGATCAGTTACACAACATGCGACAAACAAAAGGCCTCATTTTAAATCAGGTACAATTTTCACCACAGTTAGTTTCAGCCATCTTTAAACTGCCGCTGTATGATGATGCACGTTTTCCTAAATGTTCGAATGATGACCTGAGAAAAGAATTTGGAAACTGTGAAGGCCCTCGAAGATATTACATGATGAAAAATGCCACATATCAGCGCCGTGAACAATTCAAGTGGTATTTAGAGAAACTCTGTTTCTTAGTTAAATTCGATTTGATGTCTAGAGAAAATTTTTCACCATTAGTACATGCCGAAGGAGGTGGTAGAGTTAGCTGGACACACTGGCTATATAACCACCTCTATACACAAATATTTGTCGGGGATAAGCAAAGATCCCAAACCAATAGCAGACTAGCAGTCTATTTAGCTGCTATATTCGATTTTGTGCAATCAATGAAGGATCAAAAGCTAAACTGGTCACAACCTATTAATTGCTGTGATCATGATATGATAGACACAGGACACCCACACAGTGCAAAGCAAGAGGAAGCAGACCAAGTCTCCACATCGTCTGCAAATTTATTCCACACAGGTAATAGCGAACAGAACCAGACAGTAGGAACGCCGTTTAGGCTGTCAATTAAAAACAGACCACTTGCCCATTGTCAGCCCAGGGCAATTACCGGATGACAATCTCCAACCAGATCATGTGACAGGGATGCAAAATAAATTACAGGAAGTTTCTCAATATTTGCGTCAACAAGAACAAGCGCTTCAGCAGAAAAACGAATTATTACTCGCTACTATGAATAAGTCCAATTCATTACTAGAAAAAATGACACAGGAATTGGACGACAAAGAAGCTTTACTTCAGGAGTTACAGAATAACCAACGGCAACTAATGGCGGAATTGATTAACGTAAAAAAGTGTTTTCAAGAATTTCACCAGTGGCAGCACAATATACAAAAATAGATCCAAGACGAAATGATGAGTTTTTCTACCATGAATGCCAACCTGCAAGCAGAAAATGAAATTTTGCAGTAAAAAATACAGGTTTTGCAAGAATTGGAAAGGCAGATATTAAACGATGAAGGCATAGAACTGAATGCCACATTAATGACGAATGTGGACATAGATTTATTAAAACAGCAATTGGATAGTCGTGTTCAAAGTATTTGGACACTTTTTCGTCGAAGATGGCTTGCTATACTTGTTCCTCCACTTGAACAAGTACGGTCAGAAATGAGTCCGGAGCAAAACTCTGGAATAGGCCTTCAGACAAAACAAAAGAATGTCGAAGACGATAATGAGCTTGCGGGTTCGAGTCCACCGTGCGTGCTAGTGTTAGCCGGCTGCTGAACAAGGACAAATGAACTAGGACAGGTGTCTTAAATGAAACAATGTTAGATGGCCGCCGAATAAGAACAACTGTACTAGGACATGTGCCTTAAATAGAAAGAACCTTTCGAGAAACATGCAGGTAACAAAAGATTCGCGCACCACTGTAAAAATTCTTCTATATAATGCAATGAGAAAAGAATGGCGGAGAGCACGCCCATTTCGGGACTTGCAGTGTCTTGTTTAAGTTTGTCTTTCTATTTGGTTATGTTTTGTTAAGTGTATCTTCTATTCTGTCTGTGAACGTCCATTTTGGGAATGGCAGTGTATTGTTGAGTGTATATTTCTGATCTGTCTGTTTCTGTCCTGTTCTGTTGCGCTTTGCTTAGTAGTTTGTTCGCATCTTAATATATAGTTACGAACAAGTTGTAGTGTGTTACGAAGCTGTCGGTAATGATTAAGTGTGTCGTTGAGTATTGTTAAGTGTGGCTTGTTGCTATCAGACGTCGGCGAAGCAGAGAACATGGAAGTAATCTGACTGTTGGTCTGTTAAGGTTTTGTGAAGTAACGGAAGCCGATACAATAGTCTGCGTTCTCTGAGGATTCCGTTCCCAGGAAGGACTTGTATCTGTAAGAGCCTGTGTGCCTTGGAACTAGTGATAAGATTGTTACGGTTCGGCTGTTGTTTACATACCGTAAGTTGTATACTTTTGAGTATAAGTGTTCGATGTGCCTCCGAGTCAAGAATAGGTGCATCTTGTGTAATATTCGGCGAAGGAAGCAGAGTAGTTAAGTAGTTAAGTCAGAACCGGACTACTGCTCCCCTGCTATAGCAGATCCAGCCCAAAAATTTCAACGTCCCAGTAAGCCGCGTAGTAGCAGTGTTCAGAGACTAGTACTGAGCTAAGACGTGACAGAGTATTTAATGTTTGTGTGAGAGGTTGGGAAAATAGTACAAGGCCTCTGTCTAACAAACCCCTACCACTCCCAAGGACCCACGTGTTTAAGGAGAACATTTACTGTTAAGAAGGTTCAGAATCGGCTGAACTGGAAGTACTTTGAACCCGAAGTAGAAGTGACGATTAAACATTTAACATTACATATACTTCTTACATATACATTTCCGTGTACCTCTTTTACACATAATTCTTTTTTAATATACTTTCATCTACCTCTTTGAGATCTAGCCAAGACCACAATAAATCCTAATCCTTTAAATCTTAACAAAAGGTAAAATTTCTTCTTGTATAGTCTTCAATGGCACTACTCCAAACAATTTTGATATCTAATCCAGTTGGAACTCAACTTGGATATATTTTGATTCACTCACAATGCTAAGACTCAATGACTCATATCTAGTTAGAAATCAACTGTGTATCTCATCTTTCAAAAGTGAATCAAATCTTTGGTTCCCTTATTAGTGTATATTTGAGTAATTAAGAGAGTTGATGTAATTTGATGTTTAATGTTATTTAATGTACTTTAATGAACTTTTGATTTCATATCTTCTTGATGTGACATTTGATGTGACATCTTCACATGATCTCGGATTTCTACTTATATAAAAAGGTCAATCCTCTTCAGTCTTCTGTGAACTCAGTGAAGATGAGCTCAATCTTTTGAGTGGATGCTTGGGCATCAGCTTCCTCTGCTCATATTGATACAGTCTCGGATTCATTGTTCTCAGTTGACCCTTTCCATAGAAGTGATGGTTTAGAACATTTTGATGATTCTATGTTTTCTGTTGAGTCATTTAAGTTATCCAATTCATAGTGCAATGCTGCTCAACCAAATGCACCTCTTGATCTCCCATCTGATCCAACCATTGATCTCCCTTCTGACTCAAGTGCATGTGGAGCAACGGAAAAGCAAAGCAAGCTCAATCTACGATTTAAAAGAAGGCCTCGTGAAGTAAGTCAAAAAAGATTTAAATTTCTTACTTCAGATAGATAGATTGCATTGGATATTGTGAAGCATTGTTGTGGTTTGAAATGTTTGTACAATTTAGGAATGAAGAAACTAAAACACCTAAGAGAAAAATTCCTCCATTTAGATAGTGAAAGGCAGGATATATACCTTGTTTCTTGCATGCAAATGATTGAGGATAACATGTCAGTAACACGTGTTGCTTTTGAATATTTATTTAGTCAAGGGATGCGATGTTGTAGGGCTGCATTTAAAATTGCAATGGGTGTGGGAAATTTTAGAATACATAGAGTTCAGCAAGGGCTTTCGAATGGGGATCTCATTTTGGATACCTTCCATGTTGGGACCAAAGGATCTGTTGGACGTCATGCAATGAATTGGATGATGAACTATTTTAGCTTGCATTGTGAGGTTATGCCTACAACTAGAAGGTTGCACTTGTCAGATAACTTTACTGGTCGAGAGGTATTTCAAATATATAGAGAAGACATGGAAAATAGAAATGAGAAGTATGTGTTGTATCGTCACTTTACTCGATTATGGAAGGAAGAGTTTAACAATGTGTCTATTCCTCGTAAAGTTAGAATGGGTGAATGTTCAGTTTGTGCCACTTTGAAAAACATGGCAAAAGGGGCTACAACACCATAGGAAAAGAATAATTTTAAAAACCTTCTTAACAACCATCGTGAGAGTCAAGCTTTAGAGAGAAAGAAAGCAATTCATCATCGAAGTAAAGCACTCAGAAATCAGGAGCGTTATATGTGTTTGTTGATCGATGGTATGGATAAAAAAAAAACTTGTTTGCCACATATTTACCGCATCCCTAAGGACATTGGAGATGAAGTCCTTGTGCAAATGCATTTGGTTGGTGCTTTGGTATACAATGGAACTCTAATGTCCAAGGTTTTCTTCACATATCCGAATGTGCATAATGATCCAAACCTTACAGTTACTGTCATTCATCATGTTTTGCAATCATGGAAGGGTCTTTTGCCACCAACTCTATATTTGCAACTTGATAATACTGCAAGAGAGAATAAAAATTCTATAGTCTTTGGATATTTAAGCATGCTTGTTGAAAAACAGGTATTTCAGAAGGTTAAGGTAAATTTCCTTCTGGTTGGCCACACTCATGATCACATTGACCAAATGTTCAGTACTTTCTCTAAGAAGTTGGCACGTAACAATGCTTTTACTCTCCGATTTTATCTGAGCTGATTTTAGAAGCATATACTCCAAAACCAGAAGTTCAACACCTCACACAGATTTATAACTTTAAGCACTTTTGCTCAATAGGCCTTGATAACAGTGCTAAGGTTTTGGCTCCATTGCACAATATTAGTTTCAACCATGTATCCTTGATGAGGAGGGTTGATGAAATAACCCTTTTATTTGCAAAGCAATATTCATCTTCTCCTGGGTGGGAGCCTAAGGAGGGATGCAGATTCTTATTGCAGGTGCCTAATTTGTCTACAGTGTATGGTGCAACACAATCACCATATGAAGATAAAAACAATACAGAAAGATGTGAAAATGTGGTTGATGAAAGTAAAAGATGGATGCATGCACTCATTGAAAAGAAGAGACATATTGAGCGTGCAAAAAAATATGCTGGAGATCAAGATGTATCTTGGTGGGAGGACTTTTTCAATCATCAAGAAGAGATTATACAGTATACAATTGTAGGTCACTAGCCAGTTGATGTTCCATTCACAAGGATTTTGTACACAAAGATCCGTGAATGTGGCCCAATCATGTAATGCAGATGCACTTCAAAGTTTTATACATCCACCAGAAAGAAATATTTATGTAGGCCCAAGGATGACAAAACAGGCATAAGCAAGATGGCAAGGAAATTTAATAGAGATCAATGTTGGAACACTTATTGCAGTACTTGCTGATGGTGATGAGGCTACTAGACCATTTTGGATTGCAAAGGTTTTAGAGCTAACTAAAGATATTGATCAAAGAAGAATAGAGGCTTTGATGGTGCATTGGTATTACACTAAAAGTAGTAATGCATTCACAGGTAAATATAACTTAGAAATGGTGTGTGATACTAAACGAGCAGGTTCAAAAAAGAAAAAGAATATTTGAAGCACATCCACTCTTAAAATGGATGATGTAGATATTCTTGTTTATGATTTTTCCTTGACAAAAACAGGTCACTTGAGGAAAGCAACCATCAATATGATAAAACAAAAGCTTCCAGATGTATGTGGTACAGGAAATCATAGGCAAACAAGAAGAGTTGTGCATGATCCTACAGAATTTGGTATGTACGTGAATGAAGATAGAGCTCTTGTGGATATAGAAGAAGAAGAAGAGAGCTCTCAACAGTATGAGACTGAATCAAGTGCATCAGATGATGAGGGTGTAGACATAAATCGACATAGTTGTGAGTTGCATTGAAGCTCTCTAACATTTTTAGTGCTTATGTAAATGCCTCGAAGTAGTTTGGTTAATGAAACCATGTTTTGTAGCAATTTTGAATAACAATAAGATATCCACCCATTAAAAATATGTCTAAAATGTTGTTTTGTATAAGAATTATTCAGTTTTACATTCTTTATATAGATTTTAGACATGTCAATGTCTTATCATATAGATTTTGGACATGTCAATGTCTTATCATATAGATTTTGGACATGTCAATGCCTTATATAGTGAAATTTTGACTACATTTTGAGCTCTTTTTCTATGAGAAAATGACAAAAAATGTCAAAAAATCACATGTTTTCACTTCATTTTTGTAATATATGTATACTGGTATAAAGGAATCTCAAACATAAGCTTCCATTTGCTTGATTTTTGACGAGAGTGTTCTCTTTTTATGACATAGTTCTCGTTTGTTACGACTCGCTGTTCAAGGCAAATTCTTTATAAAAAGGTCTACAACATTATCCTATCTGGGCACCTATGCCAAACTGATCTCTTTAGTAGAGAGCCTCCCCCGGACATCTCAAAAGAGGCATGCAAATCAGCTTTGAATTCAGCAATATGCCTCTCGTTAGGACTATGAAGCAGCATATCATGATACAACATACACAACAATGATCAGAAGTACATCATCTGCATTCTTAACATATAATGCGCTCTCACTTCGATTGTTCTCAAAACTATGTGCAATCAAGTAGGCATGTATCTTTCCATACCAAGAATGTGGTGCTTGCTTCAAATCATATAATGAATGTTTCAACATGCATACTTTGTTTTCATACCCTTTATGCACAAAACCATAAGGTTGAATACATACACCTTTTCTTGTAAGTCACCATTCAAAAATGAAGTTATAATGTCCAACTGATGTACATTCCAACCATGATGAATTGCAGGTGCACATATGCTACTAAGGGTGGTCATTCAACAAGTGGGTGCAAAGGTCTAATCAAAATCAATGCCTTTCTCTTGAGCATAACCTTTTGCAAAAAGTGTAGCCTTATACCTCTCAATTGGTCCATCAAGCTTAAATTTTAGCTTGTATACCCATTTAGTGCCAATGTTCTTTTTCCCTATAGGCAAATTAGATTAAGTCCAGGTAACAGTTCTTCATAATAGCATCATATTTTTATTGCATACTATCCAATTTTCTGAATTTTGTGCTTTATCAAAAGAAACATGCTCATTCTCATCACAAAGACTAGAGGCAGTCATCGCATACCAATCTGATGCAAAGGAAGCACTATGAGAGCCTGAACGAGTATGATACGATAAAGGGGCATCTAATTTGCTATCTCTCAAAGTCTCCACCATCCATTTAGCCATAGTCTTTGCCTCATCTATATCATCCCTTTCATCAACAAGTGCATCATGTAAATCTGCATTAGAAATGGAATGATCTACATCATCATGTGGAGCCTATAAAGGTAGAGAAAATTCCTCATTCAGACCAGCACTTGATTTCCCACCTGTAAAAAGGGATAGTAAAGTTTCATACAGATCTATAGAGCTAACTAAAGTCTCCTTGGTACATGAAAGGAAAGGATCAATCGCATATTCCAAAAAAACAACATCACGACTAACCAAAATGTTTTTATTTTGTTGTTGATACAAACAACAACCTTTGCTTTCAAAATTGTACCCAACAAAAATACATTTCACTATGTATCATCCGATTTCTTGCATTGCGGCGCATGAGAAACACATGACTTATGATTGCTCCAAGACTCATATGGAGTAATAGATTACAATGCCTTGGTGGAACACATGTTAAGATGTACCTCCGCACATAACAACTGCAAACCAAATGCTATGTGGTACAACCTAACGTTTGACAATACACCTCACCATTTCCATGAGAGACCTATTCTTTCTCTGAGCACCTCCATTTTCTTGAGTTGTATATGGCACTGTACACTTATTCTTTATCCCAAACTCAACCAAAAATGTATTAAAATCAGAAGACATGTATTCCCCCCTTTATCAAAATCTTGGGTGTCCAATTTACATACTGACAGATTTTAGCCACAACCAAAAACTATTTGAAGCACATAAACACTTTGGACTTTGCCGTTCATGGATACACCCATGCATTCTTGGAGAAATTATAAATAAATGTCACAAAGTAAAGGTAGTTCCCCAAAGAAGGTGTCTACATTAGGGAAAAAAATGAACCCTGCATGGGCCTTTTGGATTAAGGAGTGATTAGTGATGGACCAATGAGAGGAGAGTGGTGGAAACAATCTATAGCCTATAGATCACTAGGCTAAATGGGGATGAGGGGACATGTTTCCCCTATGTTCAGGTTTTGCCTCTAAAGAGAGAAAGGAATCTCATAACTTACCTAGACCCAAAAATTCAAAAATTTCAAAAAGTTATAAAACTCATCATAACATCATTTAATGGCCCCCCAAGCACTTTTTAGGATCAAAAGTGCTATTTTTTACTCCAAAATTGAAATATGTGCATGAACTGGCCTGAGAAAGGTGACTTTCTCAAAATACAACTTTCTCCCTCCAAAACCTCACATTTTCATACCTTGGTCCCAAAAAGGCATCTCTTTTTCCTCGAGCACATCAGAGTTACTCTTTCCCTTATCCGTGTCTAAAAATACAAGGTTTTTTAGACACCCTTTTATTCCATCTTGACCCTTTGCCCTTGCATTTAAAATTATTCTTCTGGGAATAACTACTTTCTTGCGGGACATCCAGACGTGAGTTATCCTCATAAATCTGGGCAACCTTAATCGCCTCTTCCAGGGATTTAGGTGCATGACTTTTGACTTCATTTCGAATTCGCTGATTAAGTCCTCTGACAAAACCGCGAAGACGATGAAAATCATCTAAGTTTTTAAATTTCAGAATAACATCTCTGTATTCTGAAATATACACTGATAATAGTCTACCTTTTTGTTGAATTTTATCCCATGCCTCCATATTGTGTTCCTCCTCATTCTCGAGGAGAAACTCTTTCTTGAAGAGGCGGGAAAATTCAACCCAGGCAGTAGGTTTCTTATGATTCTCAGAGAGACTCATCCACCAAGTATAAGCTTTGGGTCCTAGTGATAAGCTTTCTTCTACTACTCTCTCATGATCGGGGGTATGTTTGAGTTCATGGACATCATTCCATTTCTCCAAGAAGGTCAAAACCGCATCTTTATTTCTATCCTTATCCTCTCTAGAGAAGTAAGGAGGAAGGATCTCCTTTCCTAAGGAAAGATCCAATGGGTGGTTATGACTTTCTGACATCCCTACCAAAGTAGCAAACAAGGGAGTAGAAGATACCAAACTAAGACGGCTCATACTTCTAGCTAGAGGAAACATGTTTGTATGGGGAGAGGATAATCCCTTAGTTCCTTGAGTACAACAACCACTAGTGGACTCTAGTGGAAGGTACTAAAGTAGTGGTGCTCTTCTTTTTGATTTATCTTTTGATGCTTCCCTTTGAGTTGATCCGTCAAAGGTACTACAATCTTGGCATATCCAACCACAAACTTCCGATAATATCCTGCCAATCCAAGAAAAGGGGAAACAAACACTATTTTAAACGAGGGGAAAGATATGGAAAGTAGGATGTTGCTAGTTGAGCAAAGACTTGGATGGTTGTCGAGTATTCCAGATGAGGTTGCGGTACTCCGTCAATCTATTGATGGAATCTAAGATCACCTTAAGGCTATTCTAAACTTACTTCAGATGCCTAGGGATATCAGTAAGGCTATTTTGGGTAGTCACACAGATACGATGGCAACTTCACCAATGTCTATTAAGATGAAAAAGGATACGGGATTATCCTCTCCCCATATGGACATGTTTCCTCTAGCGGGAAGTATGAGCCGTCTTAGTTTGGTATCTTCTTTGGCTAAGGAAGAGTCCCAAGTCTCATAAATCTCGGGGTCTGGGCTACAACAGTTGGGTGCTCCAATCTTCAACGCGGACTATAGACTAAGATTTTTCTCTACGGGATGAAGAACACACAAAGGCATTGAGCACCTTGGCTACCTCAAGGTGCTCTCAGAACTATCACCCAAGTTCGAATCCCGGAGCGCCTTGATAAGATGTGTACCTATTGTTTTCCTTTTTGCTCCTTGTCAACCCCTAAATGAGGTCTCTTCAGCAATAACAGTGCTTGCTACCGCCATTCTAGATCGCCAACAATTGTGTGGCCTTGTGGATGCACGAGTGGTCTTCCAAACAGGGGACATGGGTTCGATTCGTGTGTGTGCTCACTACAGAAGGCCTCTTGCATTTTGGTTTTATACTCCTTAGCTAATGTGCCATGACCACTTCGGTGCGGGATGAAGCTTCAAAACAGCCGCGGCGTGGCTACGTGGATGAGAGGAGCATTGGTGCACCTAAGTGCAATTCAAAAGAGAGCTATGATAAGCAAGAAGATCTACGAGAACTATGGAGAATGCTCTGATACCAATGCAACAGTGTAACAACTGGAAATACTAATAAATGAATGACTCTTCTCCCAACCTTATGCCTTTATATATAGCTGCTTGAACTAATGAGGACCACAAATGTAACTAGAGTCCACAAGTGCATGTGCAATCTCCTCCACTCCTTTCATATCCACCACTAGAGTCTACTAGTGGCTGGAGTGATCTCTAAATTCACTTTGAATTTGTACAAAACTTAGGTTGTTCAACATAGGCATCCGACTTAAGGCATCTTCCACTGCATTGAACTTTCCTTTTCTGTACCTTAGTTCATAATCGAACTCTTGAAACAGTTTGGCCCATCTTGCTTTTCTGCCTCTCAGATCTGGTTGGTTTGCAAACCATTTGATGCTCTCTTGATCAAAGACTATGGTTAGCTTTGATCCATACAGGTAATGGCACCATTTTTTCTTCAGAGCATTAATAATAGTGAACATCTCTCGCTCATAGGTAGAGTAGTTTTGCTGAGCAAGACTTAGCTTTGTACTCTCAAAAGCTATTGATCGACCATCTTGGCTGAGTACTGCTCCTACCGCAGATGAACTTGCATCTGTTTCTAATTGGAAAGGCTTATTAGGATCTACTATTTTTAGAACTGGGACCCAAGCTAAAACAAGTTTAAGTTCTTGAAAACTCTTTGAAGCAAGTAATTCTGAGAGAAAGCTTAAACACTATTCTCTCCAAGATGAATATTTGCTTTATAAAGGCAAGGTTTGTGTCCCAAGTATACCAGACATACAAAATCAATTACTTTTCGAATGCCATGATGCTCCAAGTGCAGGACATCCTAGTATTAACCGAATGTATGAGTTAGTGAAACGACATTTTTACTGGCCTGGTTTACATCGAGATGTGCAAAACTATGTATCCAAGTGCCATAAATGTCAAGTCAATAAGTTTGAAAAGTTCGAGGATTGCTGCATCCTTTGGAAATTCCCAAAGGAAAGTGGGAAAGTATTTCCATGGATTTCATTTCTAGATTATTACCCTGCACTCAAAAAGGCTTTTGATTCAGTCTGGGTTGTAGTTGATCGATTGACTAAACTTGCTCAGTTTATTCCAGTCAACACTACTTATAAGACTCTAGAACTTGCAAAAATATTTGTAAATCGACTTTATAGACTCTATGGTCTTCCAGTAGACATAGTTTCTGATAGAGATGCTCAATTTACAAGTCATTTTTGGTGAGCAATCTTTGGTAGACTTGAAACTAAACTAAGTTTTAGTACATCTGAACATCCCCAGATGGATGGAAAAATAGAGAAAGTCAATCAGATCTTGGAAGACATACTCAGAGCTTATATTACTTCCAAACATACTGATTAGGAAGACTATCTTCCTTCAACTGAATTTGCCTATAATAGTGCCAAGAATTCATCAACTGAATTTAGTCCATTCATGTTGATGTATGGTTTCCAGCCTAGGCCTCCTTATGCAGTGGGACTTCAAAATGAATGAGTTCAAGTAGCTCAAGAATTCCTTCAGGACATGAACTTTAAACTTAAGTTAGCTAAAGAAAACTTAAAGAAAGCTCAAGATCGTGCAAATGCATATGCTGATCCGAAGCGAAGAGATATTACTTTTCAAGTAGGCAATCAAGTTTATCTTCGTATTCCTGAAAGATTGGAAAAGTTCAAGACTGGTCAATGTGCCAAGTTTTCGCCTAGATATTGCAGTCCTTTTTGCAATCACCAAGAAATTTGGTTTGTGGGCTTATGAACTACAACTTCCAGATCATAGTTGGATTAATCCAGTGTTCCATGTTAGTTGAATTAGGAAGAGTCTAATAGATTAAGATAATCTAGTTGGACAACAGGTTATACTTCCAATTCCAGTAAATGAAACAGTTCTTCATGAACTTGAAAGGATACTTCGCACCCGAGATAAACGTACAAGAAGTCACTTGTATGAAGAGTACTTAGTAAAATGGAAGGATGGAACTGAAGAAAATTCAACATGGAAAAAAGTTTCCACAATCCGATGATGTTTTCCAGCTTTCAAGTTTTAAGTTGGTCCCAAATAAAGAAGGTTTTTTACTTTAAGGTTTCTAAGTAAATAACCTGATTGAATGAATGCATGTTCTTCAAGTTTTAGAACATGAGGCTCAGGGGTTGCCTATAGTTACATATATAGCTTTATTTTTGAGGACGAAAATCTTTGCCAAGGGGGAAAGAATGTAATAAAGTAAGTCTATGGTCTAGGGATCTGATGGTTTCAGACATATCTGAAATTGGATACCATTTGGTCACTCGTTCGAAGGACCAAAGATCTCAACAGTAGACTCAAGCATAAGTCATGTGCTCTCATATTCAAGTAATCCACTTAGCCTAGTGGTTAAGTCTCATGGTTGTAAAGGACGAGGTCTTGGGTTCAATCCCCATGGGGAGCATGGGGAGAGATTTTTTCCCAAAGAGCTCTAGAGCCTTCTAACTCAAGTTAACGTGAGTTAACTTGAGAACAGTGGACTTAACTCAAGAGGTGAGTACAACAACCACTAGTGGACTCTAGTGGAAGGTACTAAAGTAGTGGTCGAGATCACTCCAGCCACTAGTAGACTCTAGTGGTGGATATGAAAGAAGTGGAGGAGATTGCACATGCACTTGTGGACTCTAGTTACATTGTGGTCCTCATTAGTCCAAGCAGCTATATATACAGGCATAAGGTTGGGAGGAGAGTCATTCATTGATTAGTATTTCCAGTTTTACGCTATTGCAACATGCCTCCTAGTTGACAAGCAACTCATCTCATTTGATAAATATAAAAACAAACATGGATGATCAGTCGCATGTCCCATCACTAAACAATAGTAAACTATGAACCATGTAAATTAAACTAGCCTGAAAGTTTAATGTAATTGGGAATGATGTGCAGAAATTAAATGATCATAGTGAGGTGATAAAAAAGTCTTATGGATCCTTACTCCTCAAGTGAGTGTTTT
Source organism: Ceratopteris richardii (assembly GCA_020310875.1). NCBI lineage: Eukaryota > Viridiplantae > Streptophyta > Polypodiopsida > Polypodiales > Pteridaceae > Ceratopteris > Ceratopteris richardii. The sequence continues at coordinate 31,981,925 of CM035413.1, read as the reverse complement.
TTATATTTGACTAAATATCTATGATATTGCTTAACAGTTCGTGTAATGGTAACATCATAATCTATTAGTTTCTCGGGAATCAATATTTCCGCATCCTCTTCAAGTAAAGGAGGATCATCTAAAATAGGCATGAGTGGTAAAGTACGTCAAAAAGATTTCAACAAATTTATATGGAAAGAATTATGTATACCCCAATGAGAAGGTATATATAAACGAAAAGAATTTTCATTTATTCTCTCAATAATATTGCAAAAAGGTTCGTATAGGTTGTCAATGTATCACCTTCCATCCATGTAAATTGAGCTGATAATTGTCGAACATGTAGGTTGAACTATAAAGGTAGAAAAGAATCCTTAAACTCTTCTTGAAAATCCTTCCATGTGCGTGGACAATGTGCACTACGACAAAGATCATTCCACCATAGCTGCGCTCTTCCTACCAAATAATTGGTAGCAAACTTGATTTCTTATTTTCTAAATATGACTCATCGGAATAAAAATCGTCAAATAGAGAGAGCCATGACAGGACAAATCGGCCATCCTTTTGTCCATCGAATTGGAGCATAGCATAGCATTCTTGTATAGCTTGTTGAAGTGCTTGAAGTTCAACAAGGTTGTTGAAGTGCCATGCTCGAATGGGACTCTAGGTAAAGGTGAATTGCCAAAATCCTCCATTATTATAGGGTCTATAACTAGAAAACAAAATCCCTCTTTCAAAATATGTTGGATTCTCAATCTAATAGGGTAGCTAAAAATTTTTTTTTGAGAGCTTTCCAACGATATATTATATGCTAAAATCCGAGTTATATAGTGAAAGTTATTCCCTTTTTATGATGCACTTCCCTAGGAAAATCGATGGGCGCTTCCACATGTGTGAGCTTAACTTGGGACTTGGAAAAGGAAGAGGGAGGTGAAAGTTAATGTTAATATCACAAAATGGAGATAGAGTTATAACTCAAAGAGATGGAGTAGTGGTTAAAGTACTTCCCTTGTAAGTAGGAGGTTGTGGGTTCAAATTCTCCTACCTTAGGGAGTCTAAAATTCTCTATTGCCACTCAAAATTAAAATTTCCTCGCACGTAGCCAACAGTCACCGAGGGAGCCTTGGGTGCAAAGGTTGCCAATGTATTGCCTAAGTTATTGCCTAAGTTCTTTGCCTTCGTCGATGCGTTGCAGTAAGCCACAGGTGTAAGGTGTAAACGTAGGTTCTGGTTCTGGAACTGAAACTGAAACAGAGATAGAGACAAAGACAGAAGCAGAAGCGGAAGCGGACGTGGACGCAGATGCGGATTCACGAATAAAGAATGCAAACAATCCCCTCAGCAAACAATCTCCTCTGGAGTGATATGTGCCACGCTCTGATACCACTATTATTTGGATCTTCAGTGCACGCACACAGAGGTAGAAAGAAGACGAAATAGGAATAAAAAACAGAGAGACAATCAACGCGATATTGCATGCAATCTCCCCCCTGTGTACTCTGATGGATGAGTCTATCAAAGTACCTGTATTTATAGGTTTATTTCTATTACATCTTGAAAATAGAAGTTACATGAGGGTCGTCACTTTTGGAAACGACTTTTAGGAAAAAATACTTTATTTACAAAAGGCGTCACTTTCTAAAGTGAACCATTACTTTTACAACAAGTTAAACCTAAATATAACTTATTCTAGAAGTCTTCGATTTAGTCTTCAAATTAATTTATTTATGCGCATCCACTTGTATCCATGCCCTCATGCTTCTTCACCTGCTAGATCAAGCACAACCACATTAAAACCTTCTAGACATTTAAAACATTAAAAATCTATTTAGCCTTCCATGATTCCATAATATACAACAAAATCAAAGAATAGATGGGAGAAGAATTCAAGATAAGTGATTTGGGTTCACTTACCTACTTCCTAGGACTGGAAGTTGTCTACAAAGATCATGGTTTGTTTCTCACTCAAAGAAAGTACATTAAAGACATGTTGGCGAAATTCAAGATGCAAGATTGCAGGATTGCAAGTACTCCAATGGAGGTTAATGAAAAATTAAGCTCACGTGAAGGTGAACGCATAGAAGATGTGACATGTTATCAAAGCCTTATGGGTAGCTTGAACTATGCCACATTGTCAAGGGTTGATATATGTTATAGTGTGAGTGTGCTAAGTCAATTTATGCACACACCCAAGAAACCTCACATGGAGGTTGCCAAGAGAATACTCAAATATTTCAAAGGAACCATGAATGAGGGGTTATATTACCCTTATGTATCTGATTTAAGTTTGAAATTGTTCTCTGATGCAGATTGGGTTGGCTCCAAGGAAGAGAGAAGGAGCACCTTAGGTTATCTTACCTTTGCAGGTTCAAAACTTTTCTCATGGTCATCCAAGAAGCAACCCACAGTTGCTCTCTCTTCTACTGAAGTTGAATATAGAGGTCTTGCAATAGCTACTCAGGAAGCAATGTGGATGAAGACACTATTCACAGATCTTGGATTGGAGATTGGAACTCCAAGTATCTTTGGTGACAATATGAGCTCCATTCACTTGGCTGCCAATCCAATTTTTCATGCAAGGACTAAACATATTGAAGTACATTATCACTATGTAAGAGAGAATATTGTGCGTGAGGAAAATCAGTTAACCTATGTGTCCACTCATCAACAATGTGCAGATATTCTAACCAAAGCATTGGATGGTACAAAGCTTTACAAATTCAAGGCTATGATTGGGTTGCAGTTAATTCTTGAAGATTGAAGACCTCAAGCATAATTGGCTTGAGCGAGAGCTATTGGAGCAAGTCAATGATAAGCCTAAGTATTGGCTTGAGTCTCATAAGGTCATAGGAGAACCTTTAAAGTGAAGACAATGTATGAGTTCACTTGTGAACTATCTCTTGTAATTTTTGAAGTCTTTACTTGATGTAAAAGTAAAAGGAATCTAAAGTGGTTGAGCCCACTTGATGAAAAAAGTAAAGAGAAGCCATGAATTCATGATAGAAGTGGTTGAAGAATTAATCAATCACAAAAAATAGTATATTTGTTTTAGGTGAACAAGATTCAAATTCAAATCTTGGCTCCAAAGATCACTATATATACTTATATCTTTAGTCATGGTTTTAGATCTCCATGAGCTGAGCTTTATGCCATATCAAAGTGTGGGTTCAATGCACACATATGTATCAGTAAGTCCATTGTACCTTACAATCAATATACTTTCATTTTTATGATCATTTGAGTTCATATCTTCATGCTTTTGTGAGTATACTATTCATTCCCAAATCTCTAAGTTTTCTGAATCAGATTGTAGAGATGATTTATCTGAGTTTGGTGCATCATTTTCAATGATTTAAGTTGCTAAAGTTTTATCCTTAAGTCTACTACATGCTCATAAAATTTCTTTTCAATTGGGTTTTTCAATCTTGAGATATGTTCATTTGAAGTCGACTATATCTCTTCATTCTCTACCTCTCTATCATCACTCGATCAAAACAGTCATTTTCTCAGAGCTTGTTCTCAGTGTGTACTTCATCATTTTCCATGATTCAAAGCTTTATAGAATCAGCATAATCTCTTTCATAAGCATTGTGTCTTGTAATCTTGAGATATTAACATTTCTCTGCTCATGGGTCCGAGTACTGCTATAACCCGTGAAAATCAGGGTGATGCTACAACTTGCTAAACACTTTTCTCTTTATGTGGTCCATCATGTTTTTATCAGATAACTCTTGATTGTTAGATTACTAATTAAATAAGAGTTCCCCAAAAGGAATCAAGTCAATTGTTGTTGTGGCTAGAGAATTGTTCAAAACACTCGGTGTATGAACATAAATAGCAAGTTTTTTGTTCTTGAATCTACTCCAATCTATCCGTTTTGATTCATCTTTTTTAGAGTGATATTCCAAGGTAAATAGGGTGTCTAATACATCCTTTGGAAATCTAAAAGGGCCCATTGCATATCTCTAGTGCTTATTTGGTTAGTGTAGTGCAAAGTTTTTGCAGCACCACTTCATCTTCTCCAAGTTCAAATCCATCTCTTCACAAATACCACCTTATGAGGTTAAATGGGTCCCATCGGACCTTTTACTCTCATACGCAAAGGTGATGAAGCCTTCATGAAGCACCTTAAGTGCTTCATGACAATTGTTGAAAATGTAGGGCACTTATTAAATGACTCTATGCCATTAATAAAGAAACTTAACAAAAAGAAGAGGATGGGTACAAAGTACCTTTCCTACATTGCAACAACATATTATCATCAATGAGGACCCCAAACCTACACCCCTCAATCTCCCCAACCTTGTCATCAGGGGGCTTTGTTAAGGAAAAGAATGAGCCTCAACCAGAGGCCATAACTTTTGCAAAAGAGAGCATTACCATCCACCCAGACTTCCTTTGTGGTGTTGAGGACAAACTACATGAGCTATCAAGCATGGAAGAGGCCCCCCTTCAAATCTCAACCCCTCTGAGCCCACATTACGAGAGGTGGAAATTGAATATCTCTCCATCATTGTTGTGGATGGAGAGGAATTTATTTTTCTTCATGATATTGAGAAGGCATTCGGTCTACATCTAGACGAATGCCTGAGTATTTTCTTCACAATGTTAGATGTTCCGCTTGAAAACACATCTGGCATACTTGAAAGGAAGGCCACCCCACTTGGAGATTCTGTGGCAGACAACATAGCAATGGTGTGTGAAGATATCTTAAAAGATGACAATAATTATACTACAGAAGAGGAGTTCAATGCAGCGTGGGAGAGGATAATGAAGCACAAAGTCCCTACATCGCGTGTAGCAGAGCAGAGTGGCATGGCCCACTCTAGCATTGATCTTGATGCCCTTGGAAGAGGGGAGGAAGAAAGCAAGCTTCATGATGTAAGTGGTAATTTAATTAAATAAATGAATAATTTAAGTTAACAAAGTTAGAGTTTGAATTCTCATTTTCTTTCTTAATAGGAAGGAATTGAGCTAGACAAGTTCGCGGCAAGATCCGGTGGGGATCCAGCTTCTCATGGAAGTGGTTCATCCTTGGAAAACTACATCAAAAAGTTTCCAAAGGATGATTTTGTGATCATACATAAAGACTATAGTATGGATAATCACTTCATGATTTGGTGCTTAAAGGCCCTTAGCTAAATTTTGTGTCTATGTGCAATTACAAAATGCACAAATTGTGTTATTTTGGTTAGGAAATCCTTAGTTGTAACTACATTCGGACTTAACTTTAGAGGAAAAGTACCATGGCAAATAGGTATTGCCATGGGTGTGGGAATGCAAGACTCCCATGTAATATCGACATCTGTATTGATCTACCATTTGCCTCAATCTCTCCAAAGGAGAAAGAAAATTATTGAGAAATTGAAGGCAGCTGAGAAATGATGTAAATATTTGGATAATACAAACTTGTTTTTTCCTATTTTGTCTTGTCCTTTGTATGGAATCTGCTTCATAATTTGAACCTAACTTTGTATCCACAACTTCTATGTAATTTAAAGTTTTTCTCTTCATCTAAGTGTTGCATATGGTTTGTGGTATCTAAGTTAGCATGAAATAGGCCAAAAAATCCCCAGCCACAAAAACACAGGAATCAGCTCTGCAAACATTTTGCAAGGTTGATTCCCGCGTTTCTGTGGCTGGGGCTTTTTTGGCCCTTTTTAGTGTTTAAGAGGACTCCCAAGTGTAGGATCAACTAAAATGATTTCAAATTCTCTTGCTTATGGGTGGCATTAATTGTACACTAAAGACATAGCAAGCCAAAGAGTACTTGGAGTGACTAACGTTCTATTTTATACATTATATACATCTCATCTATACATAGAGGGCATTGAAAAGGCCATAAAATACAAAAAGTCAAAGATAGAGAAAGTGAGAGAGAGAGAGAGGAAAAGACACAAATAACATATAGGTAAAAACAAAATTTTCTATTAATCATTGTATTACATCGCAAAGTATGCCTCTCAAAGGGTACAAGATACAAATGTCATAGGTTATATCCTCTAATTCTTCTTGCTAGCTAAATGTCCTTGGGTTGTATGGTTACTCTCTTGGCATGGATAGCACATAGCTTAGAGTCCTCAAGCATGGAGATAAGGTTTGCCTCAGCTGCCTCTTGAAGCGCTTCAAGTGCTATCCCTTGTATTCATAGATGTGCACAGTAGCTTTGTAGTTCTTCTTTTACTACCCTTGCAAAAGCTCTTTGTGGTATGAGTAGTTCAACGGACTTTTGGTAGTGTTGTATCTCTACGAAAGCCCTGAATTGCCTCCTTCATCTTTGTGGAGCTCTTGCATTGGGAGGTATGTTAGGTTGTCATAGAGGTCTACATCGTGGTTGATAGTTTTTCTTTCTCCAATGTACACGATGTGAGGGTCCGGCTTCATCTTCCACATTATGTTATTGATGTGTTTGTTGACTTTGCTCCCTTTCCTCCTCTATTGGTATTTGCCCTTGTCCTTTTGGAAGTGTCTTGCCTCCATGTGTCACCCTATGGCTTTTTGGAATGTGCATATCATTCCATGGTGGTTGATTGCTGCTTTCATCATTCCGTAATGTCTCCTCATCACTCTCTGATACAACCCTTCTCATCGTCTTTTGTTTGTCTCTTGCCTTGATGGGTTTCCTTGTTGGTGGCTCAACATGTGAATCTAAGTCTGATTGTCTTAGAGTGAAATGCTCTTGTCTATTGGACACTTCATGTTCTCACGATGTATTGCTCCCGGTGGTGTGCCATCATGTGACACAAGCCTAGATGTGCTCTGGGAACCACTTCAAGGTCTTTGGGGGAGTTGCAACTATGGTGGGCATTGCACCCCTAGATGAGGGCTAGGAAAGAACATGTGATCTTTCCTTGTAGTTTGCTTGGTGCATGCCATTCTCTTGAGTTGCAAAAGTGTGAAATGAAATGAGTTCTCTCTATTTATAGAGTTTGTTTTAAAATTGTTTGTTCACACTAGAATGGACAAAACCTGTTTAAACACATACATAATATTATAATATAAATAATAACACATTGAAACCAAGATTACAATCATCCTAGGATTTACCACATAATGGGAAATAACGAATTCACTTTACTTCCAAGATGAGCCTTCTCGTAGTCTCCTAGCACGCCATTGAGCATGATGGAGAGGTCCTAATGATGACTTCCATTTCTCACTGGGAATGTTTGTTGCATCCTTCTCGCAAGTTTTGCCAATTGTGATTCCTAATCTCGTTCCACAAAAAACTTTCTCAAGAATGTAGTGTGGTAAAACCAAGTAAACATCTTCTCCATGTAGTTTGATTGCATTGGACCACCACCATGTTGCGTGTTTTTGAAGTAGACACCCCTCGCTTTGTAGTGTGCCTTTTCTATTCCTTGGGTACTGAAAATCTCTAATGACCCGTATTGATGCATGAAATAAGCTCCATGTGCAAATAAAATATGCTAAAAATTGTTAAGTGCATTGGAAAAAGGTAAGTGCAATTAACACTTCTAGAAGAAGAATACAATTACAATGTAGTGTGCTATATTGCTCTCTCCCCAAGATTAAATGAAACATTTGGTGAACTCCACTAATGTCTCTTGAAACAATTGACGTTGAATAACACCAGACCTAGTCAGACCCATTAAGCCTACCAACTTATCAAAGCTTGAACAAACCTTCTTTCTCTTATTACAAAGATCAACTTGAGAGTCATTGTCTATTGTGATCATGCATAGGTCTTTCCACAGCTCATAATGTTCAGTATTTTGAGTGCTAGTACCTCTCCTAAAAAAATATCTTACTTTATTACCTGTCATTGACACTTGTTGTATCTTGAGATTCTCCAACTTTCTTAACAACTAGGGTTACATTTCCACCATGACAACCGATTGAATTAAGTAGTTCCTCCAATTTCTTTATAGCTTGAACAGATTTATCAACTAGCTTCATGGCAAATGCATATTCCATATGGATCTTCAATAGTCTATCAAAAATTATCATGAAGTCATGCAAGGTGCAAAAATGGACATTGACTAAAGGGAATGGAATAATGGGATTCCAATCCTTATCTGACATGTCACGATTAGGTGTACCTAACATGGGACACCTCATCAAAGGTATATCCCATTCAGTAGATGGAGATGCATCTGTGTCATCAGCTAAATCATCTATGTTGTTCTGTTTTCTCTTTGTTTGTTTATAACATCATGTGCAATATGGACAAGGATAGAGAGCAGATGCACCTTGTTTGCACCCTAACATGCATTTTATAGTCTTTAAGTCTCCCCCTAAGTGCCACTGTACTTCAAAATCACCTAAGCCTTCTACAATTATTTTGGCACCATGAATTTGAGAAGTTATCACCTCTATGATCCATGGGGTACTCCTACTAAAAATCCATGTAAGAACACCATTGGATTCTTTAGCTACTTTAATAGCACCTTACCACCATATATCTTTCTCCCATTGGACACTATATGTAAAGTCATGGGTAGATTCTTCACTTTCATCAATAACTGCATGGTCCAAAGCTTTGTTCATGAGTGTCACACTAAGTCTCTCCATATGTGGTCCCTTTATGATTTGACATTCATCTAGCTTCAATACAAACTTGAGTTTGGAACCATAATCTACATCAAATAACAAACATTATATCAATAAAAATACTATTGATGTCATTATCACAACAATGGATATACTTTGAATTGTGGATTTGTAAAATTTAACCATTTCCTTTTGAAGCCTCTCCAAATTGACAACTATATTTTTGTACTTTGTGTAGAAGAATCTCTTTCTAGATGAGTTTTTTAACTCTTTCTTTGTTGCAGATGAATGCTAAATGGATGCAAGCATAACATCTTCTATATGCAAGTAATTGCCAAGAGTATTGGTTACATCCTCATTGGTCATCTTCTTCTTTAGAGATACCTTGTAAGGGCATCGAAAAATGCTTTGGAAAATACTTTTGTTTTGAAGAGCCTACTTTAAAAGATTGTACAATGCAATGTATGTTCTAGTACTAACACTTGCTTCATCACATACCATCTGTACCTCACTAGGAATAATAATATCTTCTTAGTTTCTTGCAAAATCTTTAATCACTTGGGTTTTGATGTGATTTCCTATTGGCGCATCCAAATTCATAAGCAGATGTTTGATACTAAGACAAGAATTTAAAAACTTCAATTGATCCTCCATTGTTGAGGAAGCAATGGCATCTTAACAAATGACTTGCACAATAAGAAACTCAATCCAAAAGTCTTTTAAAAAAATCAACAAGCAAAACACAAACCTAAGTGCATAAACACGTCGCTTCCGTGCTCCACCACCAGTTGAAAGAGCTTGAAAGGATGATAATGGTCGTTTCCAATATCTCATCCCAAGTGGAGTCTCTTTTTGTTGTGTAAGATTGGCTTTTAACTTTGCAATTGTGCTCTCCTTTTCTTCCACATCTTGTTGGAGTGTATTATTCTGCTCATCCAAAGATTTGATAGCACTTTCTATTGTGTGTAGAGCACTTTCTAAAACTGTGTATCTTGAAATGGTTGTGATGACATTGTTGCATCCAATAATTTGCTATAGATGTAGAATGGTTAGAAAATCGTGTGCAATAGCCTAGCAGTCCATCTTCACTGCTACCAAGGAATCGTAGAAATGTGGAGATACTATGGAATCTAGGATGAACATTAGACATTGGATCTAAGGGATATAAAGCACCATTGACCCAAAGATCAATATTCTTCTCCCTAGCTACACATCGTTCATTTTGAGAATCTTTGTCATTGCTACCTCTAGTTGTTGGTGCAAATTCTGCAACACAAACATGTACACTCTTTGAGTGAGGAGCATGCGGTGGTGCTGGTGTCATGTTCATTATACATGTGAGCATCATGATGTTCCAAAACTCCAGCACCGAATAGGAAGAAGCATAAAGATGGTTGGAATGGATTATACGCTAGCTGTGTGCAACAAAAAAAGTGTGTTTTGGTATGTGGATTGGTCAAAATGACATTTTTCAATGTGTAAGAGGGAAAATAAGCTTTTTTTTCAAAAATTCATGTTTTGGGGCAAACAAAGTTACGATTTTGATGATGTGGCACTTAACTTTTGGAAGGATTTTGAAAAGTATATTTTTTTAAAGTATTTTTTATAAAAACAAGACTAAGAAAAGTAACTTCTGACATATACATAAAAGTATGGACCATTTTGAATAAAGAATAACTAAAAAAAGAGACTTTTTTAGAAAAGTCATTTTTTTATTCATAAAGATGCACGGATTTGATGAGATGGAAAGTGGTTTTTCTCTCTGTCTCTCTCTTTGTGCAGAAGAGAGAGAAAATCCTAGCTTAGCCTTAAAAAAGCCTACTTCAGCCTACTAAAAAGTCTCTATTAAATGCACTTTGTCCCCTTAACAAAGTACAATATTAATCTTAAGCCCTAAAAATTAGGAATCCTTACAAGGCCCATGCAGGGGTTCACTTTTTTTCCTAATGACATAGGACCACCAACATCACTATGAACAAGCTACAATTTATGCATAGCTTGAATTGAACCATCTTTTGGGAAACACGAATGTTGCATTTTTCCCAAAACACAGCCTTCACAAACATGTTTACAAGCTTCCTTAACTTTGGGTAAAGAGGACATCATTTCAGATTTTTGCATGCATAGCAAACTAGTAAAACTTAGATGACCAAATCATGCATGCCAAAGCTTTGCATATGAGATAGTCTGAGAATCTTGAACTATACATTCGGAATCATTTATAGATTTTTCATAATCTATGATCTTATACAACCCATGACATAAAATTCTAGAAGCAATAATAGCATCACCATTTGAGAGATCATGTACTATCATCAACAAATTTGACAACCAAGCCAATCTTGTCTATGCTAAAATGGAAAACCTATTTTTATTGATCCAAATCTCTTAGTGACAATGCCTACTCTTTTTTTTTAAGTGTTAGACCTATAAGGATTCAGTCCACACTTCTTATTGTGCATAGGAAAACTCATTCTCCATAGTTGGTGTCATAGGAAAATTGGTGCACAAGCTTCATAAACAATATTGGAGCTGAAGGAAAGCAAAAGAGGAGCACCAAAGCAAGGGGGATCTTCACAAACTCAAGAGCAAAGGACTATATAGCTACTCTAGATAACTCTCAAAGTTTTTGATAGTCTTCAATGGATGAGTTGGATCAACAAGTAGAGAAGTTGGATAAGGATAACTATCCCATGTGGAAGTTTAGAATGAGCAACCACCTAATGGGTAAATTCGTGTGGGGTATCATGAGCAAAGGTGATGTTGAACCTCAAATCAATAAAGCTACAGCCTCAGAAGTCCAAAGGAGGCAAGCAAAAGACTGGAAAGAGAGGAATAGGAGATTCATGTTCTCCTTTCACAAGTCATTACTAATGCCATGGTAGGGCATATTTAGCATCTAGAAATAGCTAAGGATTTTTGGGAAGCTCTTGAAAGGATGAATTAAACAAATTCAAAAGCTAGGAAATTTGAAATCAAGAATTTGTTGAGCACAATCAAGAAAAGTTGGAGTCAATCCATAGGTAAGTATACTTTGAAGGTTAAGGATGTATGTGATGCTTTATCTTCTATTGGCACAATAGTTGAAGACAAAGATCTTGTATGTTGTACTCTCAATGGATTGAGAGAAGATGAAAGGTGGAAGACTTTCATAACTTCCATTTACTTGAAAGATGCATATCTAGGTTTTGAATAACTAATCCATCATCATGTTGTTAGAAGAGCTTAGCTTTGGTGGATCCAAAGGAATGGACAGCCACAACCGAATGTTGTTAGTGGGTCAAGGTAAAGAAAGGAACTCAAGAGGAGGCTCAAGAGGAAAAGGAAGAGGTCAGAACAACCCCAATTACAATCAAAATAATTCAAAAGACAAGAAGCATGGATCAAATGACAACACACAAGGAAGAGGTCAACGTAGAAGTATAGGAAGAGGTTGAGGCTCCTACAATTCTCATAGAGTTATAACATGTTATCACTGTGGTAAAGTAGGACACTATACTAGTGATTGTTAGCTGAAAATGGAAGACCAAATGGAGGTAGTCAAAGGAGTCAAAGCAACTATGCAAGCACCTCAAGTGAAGGAAGCAAGGGCACATCACTTGCAATGAGACATGAGTATAGAATCTCTTATGAGGATAAAAAAAGTGGTACATTGATTCACGTTGTAGTAACCATATGTCATGCCAAGGAACTTTGTTCACTAATCTACATGTACTAGGCAGAAAACGACCTGTTGAAATAGGTGATAATACTCAACACATAATTTAACATATTGGAGATATAAGGCACAGAGATATAAGTAGAGAAAAGGTACTACCTAATTCTCTTCATGTTCCTATAATTTCAAAGAATTTGATTTCAATAGGAAAATGGTATAGAAGGGTTATCATGTCATATTCAATGAGAGTGGGTGCTTAATAAACAATCCAAAAGAGGGTTTCAAGATCATTGCTCAAGGTAGAAGAGAAGGAAGGATGCTCACTTTGGATGTCCAACATCCACATGGAAAGGCCATGTACATTCAATTTGTGAACAAGAAGTTTTTAGAGTTGGACTTATGGCACAAAAGTATAGGACACATCAACATTCTGAAGCTAAAGGACATTAGAAAACATGAATTGGTAAGATTTCTTCCAAAGTTTAAAAGTGTTGGAGTACATGAGTTATGTGAAGCTTTTCAACTAGGAAAGCAAGCGAGGAAACCATTTAAGAGGAGAAATTATGTGACACCAAATGTCTTGTACTTGATACATACGAATGTATGGGGACCTACCCAAGAGTCATCAATGGCTAGTAATATATTTTCTTTCACCTTCACGATCACTCAAGAAATGTATGGCTATTTTGTATGAAGCAAAAATTTGATGTGTTCTCTATATTCAAGAGATTCAAAACTCAAGTTGAAAAAGAAACAAGAAGGTCTATCAAAACCATAAGGTTTGATGGTGGAGGGGAATACTTCTCCAAAGATTTTTCATATTTTCTACAAGAGAATGGGATCAAAAGGCACTTTACTTGTAGGTATACACCTCAACAAAATGGAATAGTTGAGAGGAAAAATAGGCACATTGTGGAAGTTACAAGATGCATGCTTAACGAGATGAAGGTAGTGCAAAGGTAAAAGTGAATATAAGTTTAACGATGAAAAAATCTAGTAAAAAATCATGATGAATAAAAGATACAATATCCACCTTGTAGGGAGTGGCATGTAGTGGGCAATGAAATGAAAGCGGTGAGTTAAGAAGAAGGCACAAACTTCTTCATATGCTCATTGGCTATAAATGTGGAGTGGAAGCACGTTCTCAACAAGTAGAGAAAGAGGCAAGAACCTCCAGTAATCGGATTTTATCTTAGAAGCCATTTTTTCATTTGTCTTCTCATAGATTGTTCCAAGCCGCACATCATTTTATACATAGTCACGTTGTGAGGTCCATATCTTAGTGCATATGTAACGATTTCTTGCATTTAATTAGTCATTGTAAAGTGTATCTTGTTTACTTTGTTCATCCCAAATATCATGTTCAAAGGTTCTATATTCTTTGATTTATCAATCTACGGGTGAATTCTAATTCTTCAACATACTTGTGTGGATAGGTAATCTATTATGGCCAATTTTTTTCCCAACCAAAGCCTATAAAGATTATGTTATTTATAGCTTTTTGTAAATCGTTTTGTGTATAAGTTTTCTATACCAAATATCTTATTCAAAAGTGCTATAGTCTATGAGTTATTTGTTAGAGAGTCAAGTCTATCTCTTCAACATAACTGTGTGGATAGGTAGTCTATTTTTGTTAGTTGATTTTCCAAACCAAAACTTACCCAAATTAAGTTATTTATAGCTTTTTGGAAAGCTCTATTTGTGTAATTAGAATTTCTAAATCCATAGATCCATTTGATTTTTGACTTAAGAGCAGCAACCAATCCATGTTCTAGCTATCTATCTAAGTGCTAGATCTACAAGGGCTCACTACACGCCTCTTGTTGTCCATAGGAGAACACATTCTCCACATCCTCAACATTGATATAATGGTCCCTTTGGAGTAGGTGTTCTCATTGGTTGATGGAAGGATCAGAATCTCTAGGAGAAGCATACATTACATTTGCATAATTCGATCCATAGGAGTCAAAGTAGTTGTCATGTGTATAATTTTGGTGCTTACAAGGGGCTTCAAATTTTAGAGGAGCATTCTCATAGTAGTAATATGCCCCATGTTTTTTCTCATAACCTTGATTCATAGATCAAGTGCTCACATATGAGCTTATATGGACAACTACCCTTTCCATATTCTCCTTACTCTTAGTGTACTTGAGGGGTACTACATTATGAGGGTGTGGCAATTATTAATCGAACACATGTTGAGGTTGTGGATAAGATTGAGGTTCATAAGGACCCTAAGCAGGTGGAGGTCCTTTGATATTGGTGATATCGTAGAGTCTATGTAGCTAACTCTCTTGGAGCATAGTCATATGGCATGTGGAGGTTGCCTTACATCTTGGCTATCATATAGAATTATGATTTGTATGATTCATGTACCTTTGTTCAAAAATAAAAATAATATATTCGCACTTGCATAGGTGCTCATACATAAGAGTAATATAAAAATAATGAATCTTTTTTTTTTGCATCCGCCTCTTGTCTTTAAGACATCTATCCACATGTTTCTTGAATCTTTCCACTACCAATCTCATTGAATAATGACTTGTTTATGAAGCAATGGATAAAATAGGAGTTATTATATCTAATATATGTCTTAGAAAAATAACTAATGAACTCATCCATCACTTGATCTATGTTTGTGAAACTATTTATATTCAGTGGTTGAAACCAAGTTAAAGATCTTCCTACAAAGTCAATTCAAAAACTTCATATTCGACAAAGAACTCATGTACTTTTCTACCCTCATAACTTTTTAAAATTCAAAAAATTGATCATAGGGATCATTGAATCTATTGTAGTAGTTTTCCATACATTTAGCCACTTGAGAGGATCTTAATCTTCTATCTGCATTTGGTGGCCTAGATACTATGAGAACAATCAAATGCTCACCATATCCAATACCTAATGGAGGTCAATTAGGAAAAAGTGGTATGTTCAGTGTTGCACCTCCCAAGATTGGGCTATGCATAGCAATAGTAACTACACTTGTGAATTGCACATGTGCCAAATCATTAGTGCCTTTAGGTTGCACTATAACCATATATAGACTATTTTTCTTATCCATGTATATGCCTACTTCAAATTTAATATCTTTGAATCAATCTAATGACTCTCGAGTCTTTATGTTTCACTAATGATATATTGAGCACATACAGACATACAACAACCCTAAGTGCATTTGTACATACAAACAACAAGAAAGTCCTATAATCTCCCTTGACTATGGATATAACCTCAACATTCAACCAAAGAGTATGCATATTCTCAAAGACTATCATACTTTCACAATCATAATCACTAGATTACTCGGAGTAGAGTGAGTGTACGCTTCTTTTGGTAGTGCATTCTACAAAAGAGACTACGCTTTGACAATTGCCTACGACTCTCCCTAATCTAAATTTCATCCATAGTTAGATAAACCCCATTATGCCCTATTCGTGCACTACGCTCTTGTGTAATCTTCAACAAGTTTCTTGTTTTCCTAAGCCAATACATTGTGCTTGATCTATTTGTAGGTAGTCATGTATGAATGAGATTTAGGGTCTTCAAGGTTGTTTAAGAGAACATGATCTCTTAATTTTCTCTCATTCTTTGATTTTCTCTCACTCTCTCATTCATTGACAATCTAAAAAAAGAAAAATTCAATTGGTTTGATGCACTCCACATGACTTCCAAGTACCCTTTTCTCTTGGTGCCACTTTGCTCCTCTTCACCCAAGTCTCTCTCTAAAGAATATCTTTCAAGAATACCCTTGGGTTTTTGGTTTCCTCTATCTAGCCCTTCGATTGACTTGGTTATATACCTATGAGGTTTCGTATGTCTTCCGACATGGAAAACAATTGAAACCCTAAGTTTTCCTTGAATTCTCTCAAGTGTCGATTTCCACAAAACACCTGCACCAAATGACTCTAGACACCTAGGTTTTGGTGAAACTTCCTAGCTATGCAAGTATTGTGATAGTTACCGAGTATTAGTGACACCACTTCTAGGATACCTAAGTGTTGCAACACATGAAATATTGGAGACACAAAGATCAACAAAACATGATACTTGAGGTTTGTGACACACCAAACCTAGCCAAATGATAGATGACAAAAGACACTTGGGCTAAGGATATATGACACACAAAACTAGATACATGGCACATGATGATGATCAATGATATATAACATTCGACACACACATGAAAGACCATTATTGATAGATGATAATTGACATAAGATACTTAAAGTTCCATTGAAACTTGATTTGGTGATATCACATCAAAGTATGAGTGTTGATAGCACCATGGCACTCTGAAAGTGTTGATGATACTTGGATCACAACACTATGGTGTCATGATACCTTCAAAATATCATGATACTTATAGGTGTCGGTGATAACTAAGTATTGTTCACACTTAGATGTTTAGGAAATCCATGTGTTGTAATACCTTCCAAGTACATGTGATACCAAATTAGATGTTGTGACACTTGATGAGTATCAGTAATACTGGCCAAGAACTAGTGATATCCCAAGAATCAAGTGTCAATGAAACCTGACTCAACCAAGTTTCATGCTACTTGAAAATTTATCTACCCAAAATGAATTTGGAATTGAAGTCCATGTTTGTTGTGCTTTCCTCTATGCCGCTATGTGCTAAATCCAAAAAATATGGCCAAAAACCCCAAAAAAGGCCCTCAAAATGCTTGGATGGTGTTGGTTCTCCATGCATGGTGTCATTTGCGGTTTATAATCTTGAAGAGCATGCCTCAAAGACTTAGAATCTTAATTCTAGAATCAAATCATGGACCCAAAAACCCACATTAATCTTTGGAAGCTCCACAATATCTGTTGCTCTCTCTCTCTCTCTCTCTATGCACTCTAGTCACAAACGAACTCCCAAGGTGATATCTAAGGCATATGAACCCTAGGTGATGCAAAATCAAAACATTTTTTATGTGTTTTGTTGGTGTTTGGAAATCCCTAGCTTTCCTAGTTCTCCCCAAGTGCTCACCATATTTCCAAGAAGCCTCTCCTAAACCAAGCAACATACTCCATACACTCGCATGTGGTGAGGTGTGATGCAAGTGCAAAAATATGACCTAGCCTCAAACCAACCTCTCCTTCACGCACATCTACTCCACATGCATATTATAACCATCATGTAGGCACCTTTATATAGGATCTCATTCTTTGCAATGATAGCAAAAACATGTGTAAATATGTAGACCTATCAACAATGATCCTATCTAGCAACCACACACCCCACAAACACACTCAAGTAATGGCTTGAATAAACACTTCAAATTTTTAAACCAAAAGTTAACCCAGCCAAGTGTATAGAAGCATGTGCATGTGCATGATGGTTAATATTTCCAATGGAAAAATCAAAGTGAACTAAGCATGAATCACCTCACATAACCACCTTCTGCACTCAATAGTGCACCAACACTTGTTACAATAGAAAACACAAAAAATGGAGGTTTCTCACATCTCGAGTACTCAAATATAGTCAATAGTGGGGTTTTTTTTAAGCCCTCATTTTGATTTTTTTTTGCAAAAAGTAACATATGGTCATAAAATTAAGTGTTGGGAATCACCTACCTACATGGAAAGACACTATATACTTCAAACAAGCAAGAAAAACAATGAAAATTTGTGGGGAAGGGTAAGATAACACTTCTTAGCATATATTACGATCATAGCTATGCACATAAGTTCATCAAGAAGGAGAAAGTGATCAAGAATAAGTTAAGGGATCATTTGTTCTCAAGTTATTTCATTCATTTAAATGACAAGAGCCTTTCGAAAAGGGTAAAAAAGTGACTTATATACATGTGTCCATATGCATGGCCATTCACACTTTGGATGAAAATAGAAAAAATAACTAATTTCCTAAAATTCATTTACCTATTCATGATTGGGAGTGTGACACTTGAGGAGAACTCATAGTGGACATGTACAACGCATGAAAAATATGTCATCAAAATATCAAGAAGGAAATTTAAATTGAGAATTTGAAAATTTTGGGGCTCTCGTTCCTCCTCTTCATTGCTTTAGTCTTTGTCTTTTGTCTTCCTTCTATTTGCCTTCTCATTACAACATAGTGTGTTTTGCATCCAATGTGAGCTCATTTCAAAATCCATAAGACACAAAATAAAGACATTTTGAATTCCTTATTAGTTCTAGTATGTTCACAGTTGTCAAGTAGTTTTGAAACTATGAAGGAAAGGGTGTCATTGATGCCCTAAAGAAAACAATGACCTGCTCTGATACCAATTGTTGGAGTTTCAAAATTATAGAAACACATGAATAACACATGGAAGAAGAGGATGCTTGGAGAACAATATAACAGTTATTGTATTACGAAGTGACTGTAAAAAGATGAGTGACCCATTAGGATTATATGCATACATAAAAGAGTAGGGTTTTCAGTCAAGAAAGTAGAGGGAGGAGATAGAGCCACACGCTAAGAAGCCATGAGTTTTGGGGTAAGTTGTTAGCCATTGTACTCCTAGTTGGTAGATCATGAGTTCAATTCTACTTGGATATAGAAATTGGTATCATAGCCTAGGAACTAGTCTTGGGAAAGAATATGTGTTGCTTTGAGAAGTTAGCCCGATAAATATCAGAGTACATCTCCTAGTCCATAGGTTGGATGTGTAAGATACCATTGGAAAGCTCTCAGAATGGACTTTTCAAAGAAAGCACTAGATTGAGAGTCCAAGATACCTAGCATGGGTGAGAACTAGGTGTTGATATATTTAGGTAGTGATGTGTGTGAACACTCTAGGACCGTCGCGACACTTTTTTCCTTCTTTAGGAGTTTTTTTCCCCAGCTTGTATATACGCCTATTGCCCTAATGGGCTACCTATCTTTGTACATTCTCTAGTAATACATTCAATATTGTGTGTTGTGCTCCAAGCTTCTTCTTCTTCCTTGCATTGTTCACGTTCTTCTGCAGACGTCTAACTCCAACAATTGGTATCAGAGCACGTCGTCACTTCATCTAGGGCGTCGTCGACACTCCTCTGGTTGCAGTCTCATAATCACATGAATTTTGGTGAGCATACTCAGCGTGTTTTCGAGATCAAAACTGCTTCCCTTTGTGGTGCCGAAATTGTTATCTGAGCTCGTTTTGGCCTCTAAACGCACTATTGCAGTGCTTGTGTAGGCTATTTTGCCTTTTTGTGCCAAAGGTATATACCAATTTCTGTTCGCCAGTATAAGCGTCTCCACGTCTACTACAGGTCTAGCAGAATTTGTCTTGACAGTTCTGTTCAACTTTTTGGGATACAATCATTTTTTTGCATCAAGGTATTTTAGTCACCGGCCATGGCTGAAAGCAGTGATGTATCTCGTATGTTGGCTATTGAGGATAAGTTGAATGGTACCAACTACCTGTTATGGGCTTATATGATGCGACATGTGTTGGTTGCAAATGGACTGTGGAACATTGTGTAGGGTGTCGAAAAATGTCCTATCACACCTACAACTGTTACAACTTGATTCATATCAGCGTTTTGCTTCTACTCTTCGGTTGATGATGAAAGGCAATCCGAATGCATTATCATTTGAGGAGTTAGTCTCTAATTTGTTGCAGGAAGATTACTCCAGGTAGAACATGTCCATTATGCGAGTTGTAGATCAAGCTTTCCTGGCTAGTCAGAAGGGCAAAGGAAAATGGAGCTCTTCAAGTAGTAAGCAGAAATCTGTTAATTTTGCATATTCGAAGAAGGAAGATAAAGATGAGAAGAAATCTGAAAAGTAGAAATTGTTTTGTAAGTACTGTAAAGGGAATGATCATATCATAAAGAACTGTCCAAAACTAGCTGCTAAAGAGGCAAAGACGAAAGAGGCTGGAATAGTTGTTGTAGAGGCCTCTACACCAAAAACAGATTTTGCAAATCTTGTGCAGGAAGAAGAATGGGCGTTTACTACTATCTGCAGTTTTGACCCATCTTCTCATGAGTAGTGCATGTATGCAGTAGACTCCGATGTTTGGTATTTTGACACTGGGGCGACCAAACATATTACCTTGCAGTGCAGTTTCTTCTCTTCACTTGAGCCTGCCCCTATAGGGAATACTATTACATGCACCAACAACTTCTCTTATCCTGTTATGGGAGTTGGTAAGATCATTTTGACTACTACTGATGGGAGTTCTTCCACTTTTTCAGATGCTTTATTTGTGTCAGAGATCAAGAAGAACCTGTTATTAGTTTTTGCATTAGCCAAGATTGGCTTGGTTGTGAAATTTGTTGATGATAGGTGTATAGTTCATGATCTGTCAAATGGCGATATGATTATTGCTTCTGGCATTTTATGCCGTGGGCTGTATAAGCTCATAGACTATGAAAGATCAGTAAATGATTTGGCATGTGCAGTAAATGATTATCAGGCTATGTCAGATGCAAAGCTTTGGCATGCATGCTTTGGTCATCTAAATTTTGCTAGTTTGGTATACCTACAAAAATCTGAAATGGTGCCCTCCTTGCCCAAACTTGAGGCACCTGGAGAACATGTTTGTGAAGGCTGTATTTTGGGCAAAATGCAGCATTCGTCCTTTCCAAAAGATGGTTCAGTTTGGGCTACTCAGAAATGGCAGCTTGTACATATTGGTGTCTCTGGTCATATGGAAACACCTTCTTTTGGGAATTATCTTTACTTCGTGACTTTCATCGATGATTTTTCTAGGCAGCCATGGGTATATCCATTGAAGGCAAAGTCCGAAGTGTTCATGTGCTTCAAACAGTTGAAAATCTGTGAGCATGTAAAATGGGCACCCTTCATTCTGATCGAGGGGGGGAATATATGTCTTCTGATTTTAATGCATTTCTGGCTGAACGTGGGATAAAACACCAGTGTACAGTGCCATATACACCTCAACAGAATGGAGTTGCTGAACGAAAGAACAGGTCTCTCATGGAGATGGCGAGGTGTATGGTCAAGAGTCAGGCTTTACCACATAGTTTCTGGCTTGAGGTTGTCATGTGTGCAGCATATGTACTGAACAGGTGTCCCACTAAAGCATTGCAGTCTATCACTCCATATGAGGCTTGGCATGACCGCAAGCCATTTGTTGCTCATCTGCATGGGCTTGATCCAGCACTTCATTTGCATGGTAGGTGAACTTGAATAGTTGTATGAAAGCATTAGGTCTTTGTCCCAAAGACCCAAGAATCTAGGAAAATCACTTAGGTGTAGAGGAATTATATGATCCATTTCAAACAAAAGAGTGGTATCAATGTTAATACTTTCCTAGAAAGTTAGACTCCTAGGTTTTAGAACCCCTTCAAACTTTCTAACCTGGTGTTGGCAGCAGCCAGGGAAGTTAGGGCATTACAAGATATTGGAGCCGTCGCAAAGATTCAGAGCAAAGGGGCAGTCAAGTAGGACTAAGTAGGCAGAGCAGTTAAGGAAGATCAAGCAACTAGGCCTTTTAATTTTTATAAAAGATAAATCCTTTTCAAAAGTGATTTTTATCACTACACCAACATTGTACATACCATTTTTGTTATATTAGACTCCATTTTTTGAAGTCGAGGAGTCCTCAAGCTTGAGGAGTACTAGAAGTACCCATGTATCAATTTTCATAATTTTTAGACTCTGTTTGAGCCCCTCAAATAATCCCTAGAACCTAACTTTTAGCTAGGCCAAACACTAGGTCTAGATAGGGCCAAAGCTAGTCAAAAACTATAAAAAGAGCTAGAGAGCTCATTTTTTAGGGTTGTCTTGTAATTGAACAGAGATTTTGTAAAAGAGATTTTGGATAATTAAAAGCACTCCATTTTTCTTCTCTTTTTTCTTGCCTTGTGTGCACATGTTAGTATGTGTGTGCATTTTAGTGTGCTTCTCACTCATGCACTTGTGCCATCACTTACTCATGGTCGTTATACCATTCCTCATGTCTCCTCGGATTGACATTTATGAGGTGGATCTCCTCACATTGCTACTTGCCATTGTGCTAGAGTGACACCAAATTTGGTGTTTTTGTTGGGGAGATAGCTTCCAGCACGAGCGTGTGATGGTAAGACGTAGAGTTGTGATGTTGGATTCATAGGTATTTTCCATACTTTTCACTATTTTGTCTTACTTACTGCATCATAATCATCACCATCATCATCCTCACCATCTCCATCTTCCCTGAATCTTCAGTTTCTTGGTCATATCACCTTCCCCACCTCATTCCCCTCATTTCGCTTGTGAGAGAGAGCTTGTGTGCATTCTGTTTTGTGTGTTTTTTTAGCGTCTCTTGTAGGTTCTAGCTGTATCATCATCTCTAGCACCTTTGATGGAGATCATTAATCTCAAAAAGACAAGCTATAATTGAATTAAGAACACCTATATATCAAGTAAAACTCAAAATCTTTTCAATTTTGGAGAATCTTTGCCAAATTATGAACCTCTATCATTTTTGTGAGTTATAACTTCACTCAAAAAAGTTTGCTTCACAAAACTCATTCATTGACTGATGAAATGGTTAAACTTTTCTATGAAACTTTTACACAACACTCATCTAGTGTTTTCGCATCCATTACAAGTAAAATGTCTTCAAAAGATTATAAAACTTTAGATTTATTTCAATAAGTCAACCTATGTCTAAAACAAGATTTCTCTACACGCGACTTTTACATATGCAACTTTAGCTACTTGGTTCTCTCAATCTACAATGTGTTTAATCAAATGCTTTAAAAAAAAAAGATGGCTTACCTTCCAACTTAGATTTTGAGTCCTCATTTGTCTTGAACTTTACACTCTACAATGAGATCTAATCAAATCTTTGATCATAGAGATTGCACCAATTTCAAAAGTTACTCAATACATTTACACATAAAAATGTTCCTACTCACAATTCTCTTAGCCTGTTTGCGATTCAACTCTCAAAAGTTAACTGTAGATGCATTATCTATGGACTTAGGCATGTACAAAAGGATTTCTAAAATGATCAAGCAAAGAAGGAGAAATGGGGAAAAAGATCGATGCGCAATTCTCAGAAAACTTCTTCTATTCAGTTGATCTTACATCTAATGGATAATACTCATTCAACTTATGATCTACTCCTCTCTATATCATCTCTACTTCATCTCTCATATATATCACAACTCTATAAAATTTTATATATATATATGAGTGTGGATTCATCATTACTTCAAGTATTTGTGAAGTATTTACAAAGCTAAAATACATGTGTATAAAACCATCTCTTTCTGAACCTCTACTTCACTTCATGCTCTTAGGCTTCAATCTTTTCTGTAAGTCTTCATTCCTAACCTTCATATAATCATCAATTGTTGATTTTCTTGCTCCAAGAGCTCCCCCTCAATCATCAGTTGTGATTATCTACATCTTCTTTATCCTTGCCATATCTTTGAACCTCTGCAACTTGGGTCCATCTAAAGTCTTTATCAACATATCTGCAAGTTGATCCTTTGTAGGAGTATGCATGATTTATATTTCTTTATCAACAACCTTCTCTCTTAGAAAATGATATTGGATCTCAATATGTTTGGTCCTTTATACTCTACTTCTATAGATGATAAAGCAATTGTATGTTGCTTCCTAGAACACCATGAAACTAAGTTATCCCCACATAACACAAATACCCATGTGTTGATCTTCTACCATCAGAGTTGCCTACCCAATCTGCATCACTATACATCTTGATCCTTGTATCTGAAGGGAACCCATAATACAAACCTTCTTTAAGTGTGCCCTTGATATACCTAAGCACCCTTTGACCTGGAATCCAATGTCCTTTCTAGGACAATGGATGAAACTTGCTTTAACTCGCAAGCTACTATCTGCCTTTGATGCTTGGAAACCAAGTTCCTTCAACAAATTTACAAGCATGTAATTCCATGCCCTTGAGGCTTGCTTCAAGCCATACAAAGCTCTCTTGAGTTTACACACGTGATCTAGATCAAATTGATCTTTAGAACCATCTGGTTGCTCCATGTAGACTTCATCTAAAATATAACCATTTAGAAATGCATTCTTCACATCTAATTGAGATAAGTTCCAACCTTTTCAAGTAGCAATAGCTATGAGACTCCTTATGTTTGTCATCTTTGCAACAAGATTAAATGTTTCATCATAGTCCACACCATAATTTTGTGCATATCCTTTTACAGCAAGTCTAGCATTATACCTAGACACACTTCCATCTGCAAATCATTTTGTTTTGTAAACCCCCTTACATCCAATTACCTTCTGATTAATTGGTTTATGTACCAATTCCCTAGTCTCATTCTCAATGAGTGCATCATATGCTTCTTTCATAGCTTTTTCTCAATTCTCCTTTCCTTTGGCTTCATCATATGTGGGTGGTTTTTCATATGCTTTTACGATATAAGCATAATCTTTCGTTGTCAAGAATGAAGTATCATAGCTATACCTTATGGGTTGCCTTTTGTTCCTTGATGATCTTCTAAGTTCTCCACTCCTTGAAGTTTCTGGTTCATCATATTCTTGATCAAACCTTGGCATTTCTTCATCTTCAAATATTACTTCACTATTCTCTTCTTCCTTAGAGATTTGAACCTTTGATTTACCTTTCTTCTAATTCAATGTTTCTTCAAGACCTGCATAGGCACTATTTGTACCTGAGTACCAAGTACCTTGCTCATCAAATGTGACATCTTTTGATACAAGGAATTGTTTTGTAGATGGACTTCACAACATGTATCCCATTTGTTTATCATCATAACCAATAAACACATATTTTTCAGCTTTGGGTTCTAACTTATGCCTTAATTGAGAAGGAACATAAGCATAGGCTAAGCAACCAAATACTTTGCAATGATCTAACGTAGGTCTCTTACCCCACCAAGCTTCATATGGTGTCATACCCTACAAAGCTTTACATGGTAGCCTATTAACCAAGTATGTGGTTGTATTTACAGCCTCAACCCACAAATAATCAAGGCAATTCTTCTCTTTCATCATTGATGTTGCCAACTCAACAAGAGTTCTATTTCTCCTGTCTGCTACACCATTTTGTTGAGGAGAGTACCTACAAGTAACTTCTCTCTTTATACCTGCATTCCACAAATAATCACTGAATTTATTTGAAAAATACTCTCCCCCTCCATCTGATCTCAATCTCTTCATTTTCTATCTTGTAACTCTTTTTACATATAGATGATAGTGCTTAAATGTACTAAACACTTCTAACTTATCTTCGATCACATAAATAGTGACCCACCTGGTAGCATCATCAACATAAATGACATAGTACCTTGAACCATTTATACCAAAGTCCTTTCAAGGACCCCACACATATGTATGTACCAATTAAAGTCTTTCTGAATACATGAAACCATGTTTGTTATATGGTTGCTTATGAGCCTTACCTAATTGACATGCTTCACATCTGTATGTCATGTGTTGACCTGCAACATTAGGTAATCCAAGTACCGAACCATTATTAATCATCTCTTTGATACCTCTTTAATTGAAGTCTAAGTCTTTTGTGTCAAAAATCCAACTCACAAATCTTTTACTCACCATATGTGAACAAGGCATGTCCGACATTACCTTGTACCTTCAATGTGAAGAGCCTCCCTTCTTTATTTCTTGTAACAATTTGCTTATACCCTTGGCTAGAGTCTTCAACATAAACTCCATCATTATTGAATCTCACCTCATATCCTTTTTCCACAATTTGTCCTACACTAATCAAATTCTTTGGAATTGTAGAAACATACAAAACCTTACTCAAAAGAGTACTTCCATCTTTGGCCTTTACTGATCCAATAGACTTCACCTTGCACTTTGTATTGTCACATGTTTGAACTGTATGATTAATCACTTTATTGTCCAAATTAGTCATTAAAACAATGTTACCACTCAGATGATTGTTGCATCCTGAATCAATGTAAAACACTCTCTGGTCTGCACTTGGAACTTTACATGTTGCATTCATGATTAAGGTTGATTCCTCCTTCTTATCTCATGCATAATCGTAGTAGGTATTGTTGTAGGACTAACCTCGAAAGTTTCTTCCACCATTTCTTCCAAAGAAGTCCCTACTACCTATACCACTAAAACTTCCTCTCTTATTTCTTTCACCTCTGCCTCTTTGATTATAACTCTAATTAAAGCTACTAACACTTTGATTGTTATGCCAACATTCATGAGCTAGATGATTAGTCTTACCACATATCCAACAAGCTTTGACATTATTCTTGTTGTTCCTGCCTCTTCCTCTACTTCCACCACTTCCTCTTCCTCTTAGGAAGTTTACTTGGCTTGGAGTAGCTTCATCTTCAACTGATTGTTGCTTTCCTTTGATAGCTTTCTTATCCTTAGAATACATTGCATGACTTGCTGTTGGAAGCAGCCAGAGGCACAGACGCCACGGAAGCATGTAACGACGGAGCAGGGAGCCAGTCGGATCAATTTCTCAAACAAATATGTTTTTTATCACTTTTCAAAACATTCAACAGTGATTTTTATCACTAATTGTAACATATGTAACATAGAAAACCCCATTTTGTAATCCATAGCTCCATTTTGTGCAAGCCGAGGAGTCCTCGAGCTTGAGGAGCTTAGGTAGAATGCGCGTACCAATTTTCGTTATTTTTAGATACCATTTACCCTTCCAAATAGCATCTAGGACCTATTTTTTAACTATGCCGGTCACGAGATGTGAAACCGGTCAAAACTAGTCTAGAAACTATAAAAAGAGCTAGAGAGCTCATTTTTTGAAGAGGTTAAGGTTGGCTAGTGTGAGCCTAGAGCTACTTTGAGCTTGTAATAGTGTTCTTGAGTAATAGAGCTAAATTCCCACCTTCCATTGTGTCTTGCTTGTCTCTTCGTAGTGTGTGTGTATGTGTGTGTGCATATCCATGCTTCTCACCTTCACTCTCACTTCATCTCACATTCACGATCTTCATATCACTCCTATCTCTTCCGCGGATTGACATTAAGGAGGTGGAGCTTCTTAACGTGGTTCTCACCATTGTGCTAGAGCAACACCAAATTTGGCGCCGTTGCCGGGGATCGAGTCTAGGACGAATGTGTGATGGTAAGAGTATAGCAAGAAGTGGCGTTGGAAGGTAAAAATTTCAGTTTTTGTTGTTGTTTTTATTTAGTTTTTAGTGTTTTTCACCTCCCCCACACTCCATCTTCATCACCGCATCATCATCTTCATCTCTAAGAAAATCAGAAAATTCACCATATCCACCCATTCTCCTCATTTCCCCTCATTTGTGCATGCGAGAGAGCGAGAGAGAGCTTTCGTGCTTGTGTGTACTTTGGTTTTCTTGAGTTTTCTTGCAGGTACAGTGCTCCAGTGCATCAGGAAAGCTTGGAAAAGGTAAAAACTTCAGTTTCTGTCAGAAACTTCCGACTGTGTCAGACCATCGCGATGGTCAGCAAAGTTCGGATTTTGAGGAAGGCGAGTTCACCACCGTGTAGGCGACCCCTGCGTGTGTAGGAATCCACAGCTGCATTCACAAAATTTGCATTTTGGTGGACCATTGCGACGGTCTCTGACCATCGCGATTGTGTCACACCATCGCGATTGTGTCACACCATCGCGATTGGCTCACGCCATCGCGACAGCTTGGCCGGACCATCGCGACGGTCTCTGACCATCGCGATTGTGTCACGCCATCGCGATTGGCTCACGCCATCGCGCCGACGGTGCCACATGGCAATCTAGACCATCGCGACGGTGCACTTCAGACCATCGCGATGGTGCACTCTCACGCCATCGTGACGGTCCACTTTCAGACCATCGCGATTGTGCAAGCTCACGCCATCACGACGGTGCTCTTCAGACCATCGCGATTGTGCATGTTGACCGTTGACTGACGCCATCGCGACGGTCCACTTTCAGACCATCGTGATTGTCCAATTTCATGCCATCGCGACGGTGCACTTTCACGCCATCGCGACGGTCCAAGTTCACGCCATCGCGACGGTGCAATTTCACGCCATCGCGATTGTGCAAACTTACGCCATCGCGACGGTGCACTTTCAGACCATCGCGACGGTGCACTCTCAGACCATCGCGATTGTGCAAACTCACGCCATCGCGACGGTCCCAGACCATCGCGATTATCTCTGACCATCCCGATTGTGCACCCCCATCGCAAATTTTAGGGTTTCATTTTTTGGCCAATTTTGGGGCTATTTTTGGGAAATTTTTGGGTGATTAGACTCATAGGAGACCCCTTTGCTCATATTTGGAGAAAAACTTGTTTGTCAGTTTTTACCCCCCAGGGCCTGAATGGTCATAACTTTTTCATCCAAAGTCCGTTTTTTGAGCTTAATAGCTCGTTAGAAAGCTCTTGACGAGTACTAGGTGACCTCAGTGTTTTTTTTCTTAAAGAGTACATCTATTTTTAGATAAGCTATTTTGAGGTTGACCTAGTTTGGGACTTGAAAGCCAGGGGGCAAGCATTGAAAACTTGGGCAAAAGGGAAGGGACTTAAAAGGAGTATGTACTTAAGTGCTTGATCATCCAACTGTGAATTGGTCTAATATTGGATTTTTCCAGGTCTAGCAAAGGCAATCAAAGACAACCAAAGCAAGGCAGTGAAGGGCATAAAGCTTGGGAAGCGCGGCTTCTTGGGCATCAGAGCAACCAGAAAAAGCTGACTCGAGGTTGGAAGATTACTCAACCCCCTCAGTCAATTCTTAGCTTAGGATAAATGTTAGCATTGTGGATTAAGACGATAGGAACGCCTCAAGTTCAAGATATTTGATTCTTTCAAGTTCAAGACTAAAGTAAAGGTGTGTGACACAAAAACCTAAAGAAAAGAACCTAAGTCTGACAGAACGAGAACTCAAAATTATCACGGAAAGTCGAATTCCTGACGCATACATTAAGACAAGATTCTAACAAAATCTAAAAAGAATCAAGAAAGTAATAACAAAGAATCGGTGACGATCTGAGCGTATACTGAGTGTGCAAGGAAGGAAATTAATGAACCTTAGATCGGGCAAACATATAGGAAAGTCAGATCGACGAAGCCTTAGATCATCAGAGGCAAGTGTAAGAACTAGTGCACGATCGTGGGCTCAACAATTGAACACTAGTTATCCCTACGAGAGCTCAGATACTAGTGATTCAGAAATGGCATTTAGCACAGAAAGACCAGAAGGAGGGTCGAATGTAGCCTATTTAGAAAAACCTGAAGGACCCTATAGAACGCAACTAGAGTTTCTCCGAACCAACCGATTAGGTGCTCGCATCTATGAGGATGGTTTGCGAAGGCAAGTGGTGCAAATGCACAACCCCGATCAACCCATTGGATTGGAACATCCAGTGGTGAAATTCGAGAGAGACGTGTACATAGACAAGGAAGGAACGATGTACATCTTAAGTACGCAGCCAAACAATACCAACGAGTTTGGCGTGATTCAACCAGAGACGGAAGCAAAATCTCAAGGAAAGGAACCATTAGACGAGCCTAGAACACCTAGAGGGAAATCTGTACTGACATGAGTACTAATCCCAGAATGGATCCCTCAAGATAACAGAAGCATAGAGTTGTTTGTAAATAAAGAAACGGATGAAGCCTTTTGGAGATACAAGACAGAACTACTTAGTGAGGTAGGTATCATCACTATATACGAGTTCAAGGACCCGGATACACCTGGAAAGGTTGTATACCTGGATGAGACTTCAGAAAGAGTCTTTGTGGTACCGGACCGTGCTAAAAACACATACACATGGAGAGGAGAATTGGTATTCCCTCCATCTAGAACAAACATGAATACAAGTCAACAAGGGGCAGGAACATCCTCAGCCCATGGAAATCAAAGAGAGGGAAATAAAGAGAGACCAGAAGTAAGCTTCACTCATCCCATAGGGAGAGATAGAACAACCACGGACACTAATAGAGTGGATAGACAAAGAGATCATGGAATACTAGGTGGTAGAGATGATTTTCCTCTACCTAGACCACGTGAACACGCAAGAATATTGAGACCCACTCAATTAGTAAAATCAATGAAGAATTATTTTGATGGGACAGGAGATCCCTACGACCACGTCGCAGAATTCAAGCAAGTACTAAGAGCCGAACAAGTTGAAGACATGTTCACGCAATACAACGCATTTGGACTAACGTTAAAGAATACCGCTTTAACTTGGTTCCAACCTTTGCAACAAAGGCAATTTAGAGACATCCATCACGTTTTAGAGTCATTCATCACTGAATTCTCTAAAAGTGGGATCAGACATGACACGTCTTCGTTGATTCATAGCTTTAAACAGACCCCTCAAGAAACAGTTAGACTGGCAGAACGTAGGTTTAGACAATATGTTGAACGATGTCCAATGCAAGAGCTACCCTCACAAGCTAAGCAAGTGTCATTGTTTCTAGATGGCTTGTTGAGCTCTAAACTACGGTCCTACGTGTACCTGAAAGAACCCAGAACGCTAGAGCAATGTGTGAGAATATGCATAGACATTGAGGACAACTTGGGAGATGAGTTGGAACTCTCCAAGGTCTATAAGGACTCAGACTGTTCATCTCTAGCATCCACAAAATTGTCTAGCTCAATAGAAGACCTAGCAGAAAAAGTGGCCCAGAAACTAGGAGTTTCCAATAAACCTAGGGTGCTAACAAACAAGCGTTGTTACACCTGTGGTGGTGACCATATGGCAAATGTGTGTCCCAATATAACAAAACCCCAAGCCAACCCTAGTGGCCAATACTGTACAATTGAGAGAAGATACACGAATCATACGGCTCAGGACTGCTCGTACAACAAACAAACCGTGAGACAGAACTACCCGCAAGCGTACGCATAGCCAGGTAGGTATCAAGGCCAACACAATGCTCAGCCTTATTACTATAGGCCTCCTCAAAACTACCCATACCAGGCTCAACAGAGACCTCAACCTGTCTTAGCTCAGCAACCACCCCCACCAGCGAATGTCATCTCAGTCAAATATGCTGCTACAGAAGAGAACCTAAGTAGGGCCTTAGTGCCTTCTTCACCTTTGATCACAGAGAGTGACCCACACTCGAACAGTTTTGACTCTACGCATGTCGATAGTCCACCCGCATATTACACAGAGTCACCAGAACACGTGGAGACATATCATTACGATAGTCCACCAGTGGAACCTAGTTGGGAGCCCGACTATGCTAATGTGATGTACACAAACCCAAATCCACGGCCCCAATTGAGACACTGACAAAGACCACAGGGCCCTAGAGGACCATGCTTTAGGTGCCAAGGAGATCATTTCATAAGGGATTGTCCACACCCCCCGATAGCAGGACAATCACAGTACTATAACATCCAAGGCTTTTGTGCTGATTGTGGCAAAGAGCACGTAATCAAAGATTGTCCTAAGAACCCTGTCAACGCTTCGAATGTGACACCGATCAACGTGATAGGTATTGTAAATAATGCAGATGGATCCAACCCTACATACGTGCCTATCCAAACTATAACCAGAGCCCAGGCGCTCTTACAGAACCAAAAGCTCAATCAAGAGAAAGTAGCCAAAACCAGTGAAGTTGCAGAATCTAGCAGTAAAAAGACAAAATCTTGGAAAGATTCTAGAGAAAGAATAAAGAGAAAATGGAGTAAAAAGATAAGTGAGTTGGAAGGAAGTTTAAAGGAATCTAGAGCCAAAATTCAAGAATTGACTTCACAGGAATTGAATCAAGAGAATCCAGCTCAGAAATCAGGATCAGTTTTAGCGGAACCCATACCCGAGAATCTAGACATGATGTTTCGTGCATATCAAGCTAGATTAAAAGAGGGACCTCAGGTAGCTGAAATGAGCAAAAACTACCCTCGAGCTGATCTAGAAATTGAGAGAACTAAACTTTGCATGAAGATGGTAGAGTTAACACAAGCCTTGTTCGAAGCCTCTAGATATATTAATTGGAATAACATGGCAAAACCGGAATTACACTTTCAAGGACTAATGGAGATGCTAGAATATTTGATCGAGAGCAAAGAGAAAAAGGATCAGCCTAGGAACCCTATTGTCCTAGAGACACAGGAAAGGAATGTACCATCCCTGTCTCAAGTACCCAGTACAGAAAGTCAAGACAATTTGTCTTCCATACATAGGTACTCACATGAATTTTTGAGAGAAATACAAGAAGAGAAATGGAGAAAAGAACAAGGAACCCATCCTCCTATTCAAGAAATAGATGACTTGCAGGAACAATTTCCCCAAGACATCCCCTCTATATACGATGATGTAGAGGAAGAACAATTGAGTGAACACACAATATTTGAATCTAATTCTTTACAAGAATTACCTCAGTTCACAGGACCTTGGGAAGCAAAGTCTATTAGTATGAGAGCACCCACGATAATAGTGAGGAATGAAGAATCAGTAATCCCTAGAAACACGGAAGTGATCAAGAATACCAAAGTACAATGTAACCTTACTCTGCAGGAGTTATTGAAGGTAAAACCAGAATTGTGGAAGCATGTAGCAAATCAATTCCCCGAGCTTGCTACTACTCCCTCACCAATAGGATCACAAGATAAGGTACCAGAGATACCTGTAGAAAAGATTGGAGATGTGAGCGAAGGAGAGGAAGGTAACACTTATCTTCCGATAACCCATCAGGGCTACACCACGAAAGCCATCTTAGATTCAGGAGCCGGAGTAGCCATAGCTACCACTGCTTTATGGAAACGTTGGGGTAAGCTAGCATTAAGACCCACCAGGATGAAGCTACAAATGCCTGATGGACACATAGAAAAACCATTAGGCTTACTAGAAGGCATATCTCTCACCACTTGTGGTGTAGAATTTGAGCATACCTTTGCCATTTGTGACTTTGCAAAAAACCATGCTTATGAGATAATATTGGGACGACCATTCATGCGTCAGTTGCAAATTGTACAAGATTGGGGAACTAATTCTTTGTACCTGCAACATTTAGGAGTGACTACCAAAGTCAATCTTAAAGACTATTCACATAGAGATGTGCCCCCAATACAATGGAATACCATCCATAAGACACCAGTAGAAACAGAATCCGTGCACTCATTAGAATCAGATCCTTCTTGGTTGCATGAGGACACTCATTTATGGATGTGTAAAGTAGCCAAACAAGAGGAAGAAAGGTTAGAAGCCAGGACCTTAAGTGCAGAACAAAATCCACGAACCCTACAAGATCCAACCTATGCACCTGTAGTATTCCCAGACGAAGAGTTTGAACCCCATGGTTGGGCAGAAATCCTAGCAACCATGGATGTAGTCATCAATGAAGAACAATGGACTCCCCACTGTGACAAGGATGGCTATGACATCTCAGTTTTTACGGTAGAGCCAATCATGTGCGATGCAATTTTGGAAGAGTGTGAACCTAACACTGATGCATTTGAGGATGCAAGTGACTTTGATTTAGAATCAATTATCATGGACTCTCCATTTGCATCAGAGGAAGAATATTTCTACGAAGTAGAGACTCACCCGCAGAGACACGAGGAAATTACGAATGAGGTGAGATTAGCCACGGAAGTGACTACTAAGAGTGAAGGCAAGAAAAGAAAGAAGAAAGAAACCATGTCAGAAAAAGAAGAATCTTTGTTTGAAGTACCCGAGAACTTCAAGAAATATGAAATCGAGGATAGAAGAATCATGGTACGAATGCCTAATAGGAAGGCGAATGATGGACAAGTATATGATAACCGCGAGAAAACCAAGAAAGTAATCGTAGCCATAGAAGGAGAGGAAGAAAAATGCACATACATAGGGCATGATTTGACAACTGAAGAAGAAGAAGAGCTAGTTGCCCTATTACGCGAATATAGAGATGTTTTTGCGTGGAGTTACAAAGATTTGAAAGGAGTAGATCCAGATATATGTTCTCATAGAATCCCTATGACTCCAGATGCAAAACCGACAAAACAGAAACCGTACACGTACAATGATAACTACGCGGCGAAGATCAAAGAGGAGATAGATCGTTTGATAGAAGCAAGATTCATTTACGAAATTGAGCATACCGAATGGGTATCTCCCATTGTGGTTGTGCCCAAGAAGAATGGAAAATTGCGTGTGTATTAACCTTAAAAAGGTTAATGCCGCAACGATTAGAGATAGTTATCCTCTTCCTATCACAGAACATCTATTGGAGAGAGTTGCGGGCAAGGAAGTTTACAGCTTTCTTGATGGATTTTCAGGCTATAATCAAGTAGCTATTGCTCCAGAAGACCAACACAAGACGGCATTTGCCACTAAATGGGGCATATTTGCATTTCGCGTGATGCCATTTGGCTTAACAAATGCACCCGCCACTTTCCAGCGACTCATGTGTCATGTTTTTAAGGAATTTTTACGCAAGAGCTTGGAAGTTTATGTCGATGACATATGTGCTCATTCAAGTGTAAGACAGACGCATATCCCAGAGTTAAGGCAAATATTTGACAAATGTCGAGAATATCAGGTTTGTTTGAACCCAGAAAAATGCATTTTGATGGTCAGACAAGGCAAAATTCTAGGACACATTGTGTCAAAAAATGGAATCTCTACGGATGAAGAAAAGGTGAAGGTAATTGCAGATTTACCTAGACCAACTAATGTAAAAGAGGTACAGGCATTTATGGGCCATTGCGGATATTATAGGAGATTCATACACATGTATGCAATCATAGCCAAGCCTTTGTACTCTCTTTTAACCAATTTTGAATGGACAGATGAATGTGAAAATTCATTCAATGAACTTAAACGACGCTTGTGCTCAGCACCTATATTGACTACCCCAGATTGGAGTAAGCCATTCCATGTACATGTGGATGCATCCAATTACGCCATAGGATGTGTGTTAGCACAACCCACGAATGAAGGTAACATAGATCTCCCCATAGCTTACGCAAGCAGACAATTGAACGCAGCAGAAAGGAATTACACCACGACGGAACGAGAAGGATTAGGGATGATCTACGCAGTAAAGAAGTTCAGGCACTACTTGTTGGCCAACAAATTCAAGTTCTTTACGGATCATCAAGCCCTATTGTACTTAGTCAACAAACCATGTAACACAGGACGACTGATACGTTGGTTTCTATTACTCATGGAGTATGATTTTGAAGTGGTAGTCAGGAAAGGAAAGACACATCTTAGAGCTGACCACCTTTCAAGATTAACCTCAGGAGAAGCTCCTCAAGGAGTAGCGGATGAATTACCAGATGCATACTTGTTTAACCTTGAGATAGCACCAGAATGGGCTAAGCCTATAGTCCCTATTCTCACATATGGACCCAAGAATCCTAGGTTAAAGATCAAAGAGGGAGAGATTACCAAGTCTCAAAGATACCAAATAATGGCAGGAAGCATATATAAACAGGATAATCAAAAGATTCTTGCTTGTTGTGTAGATGAATCAGAACATGCGAATTGGTTGCAATTAGCACACATAGGTGCATTAAAGCAACATCATTCAAAACATCGAACGTTACAGACTTTGCATAGATTAGGAGTATATTGGCCTATGATGGAAGCAAATGTCTACAGGTTGTGTAAGGAATGCCATGTTTGTTGTGAAAGACCACCAGTAGAGCATGCTACATTATATCACGTGTCTCTCACACCAAAGTGGAGTGAACAATTAGTGACATACTTGAGGACGAACACATTCCCTCAAGGCATGACCTTAGCTCGACAACGCAGTCTAGAGCAGGAAGCTCAAGATTATTCACTTATTGGCGATAACCTATACAAAAGAGGACGAGATGGATATCTAAGACAATGTGTTCATGAGAGCGACTATCTGAGCATACTAGAGACTGCACACCAAGGTGTTGCAGGAGGTCATTTTGGACCCGATAGGATAATCAAAGCCATCCTCTTTGCAGGATTTTGGTGGCCCACTCTTCACATGGATGCTCATACCTATGTAAAGAGATGTGATGTGTGCCAAAGAACTCAGTTTCCTACTCGCAGAGACGAAATGCCATTGAAACCCATGATGGGCGGACGTGCATTTTCTAAGTGGGGTATAGACTTTGTAGGACCCATTAACCCCCCTGCAAAAGGTACACATGCGGAATACATTATTGTTGCCACAGATTATCTTACGAAATGGGTAGAGGCAAAAGCCACGAAAAAGAATGATGCACACACAACTGCAAAATTCTTATTTGAAAATGTCTTTACAAGATATGGACTGCCTATAGAGTTAGTGAGCGATCGAGGCACTCACTTTCTAAACCAAGTCATTGAATATCTGTTACAGGATTTTATGGTGATTCACAAGAAATCCGCACCATATCATCCTCAGGCTAATGGTCAGGCTGAAAGCACTAACAAGATCCTTTGTAACGTACTCACGAAACTCGTGAACAACAAACGTTCAGATTGGGACAAACAGTTACACCACGCTGTTTGGGCATATCGAGTGGCCTACAAGACCGTACTCAATGCAACTCCCTTTCAGATGGTTTTTGGTCAGAATGCTGTGCTTCCTTTGGACTTCTTGATACCGACCCTTAAGGTTGCACAAGAACATCAATGGACCGGCCATGAATTATGAGCGAGAATAATGGACTTGGAACGATTAGGAGAAACCAGGCTCAGGGCAGCAGCGGGAATATATGCAGTGAAGAAGCGACAGAAAACGTATTTTGATGCACATGTGAAAGATAAAGGATTAAAAGAAGGAGATTTAGTTCTAGTATATACGCTAAAGCAACATGCACGTAAGTTAGAAAAGCGAGGTTATGGACCTATGATCATTAACAGACTCTCAACAAGTGGAGCAGTACAGTTAGCCACTTTAGAAGGAGATATAATGCCTAATTATATTAGTGGCTGTAGAGTCAGGCTATATCAGGAACCTCTTACGGAGGATATGCTTAGACGACTCACGTTGGCAAAGAAGCGTAAGGAGGAAGAAAATAGAATACGAGCGGAAGCTCAAGCAGAAGCAATAGAACGCATTAAACGCATGAAGTTGAGAAGACAAGGACTAGGGAGAGAGCAGTATAACCATCTGGATACAAGACCCAGATATCCCATGGCTATGTGTGAGGTTAAGTCAAAAACTCATCCTAGTATAGTGGACAGGAGACCATTCATTACAGTCAGGCTAGAGCACGGCAACCCTTGCCAAG
Source organism: Ceratopteris richardii (assembly GCA_020310875.1). Taxonomy (NCBI): domain Eukaryota; kingdom Viridiplantae; phylum Streptophyta; class Polypodiopsida; order Polypodiales; family Pteridaceae; genus Ceratopteris; species Ceratopteris richardii. Next base: position 31,944,729 of record CM035413.1, on the reverse strand, counting down.
AGCTCAGGGCTTTAATTGACTCAGGTGCTGCGACTAGTGCGATTAGATGGTCCCACTATAAGGATTAAGGAATAGAAATGCGACCAATTGAGGCATACCTTATAGGCCTAGGAGGCATGGAAACCCCTTGCATGGGTGAGGTGGACCTTCCTATCCTCATTAAGGATGTGACCATGACAGCGAAGCTACTAGTGTGCCATGATGACGACCTGATAGAACCCCTAATCCTTGGCCAAGATTGGCTATACGATCACTCAGTGGACCTAAATCTTAGACAAGGCTCCTTACAGATTGGAACCTTAGAACAGAAGCGAGTGATACCGCTTGACTTCCCTAACGGCATTCCGATTGAAGTTTGTAACCCTAGACCCTATGAAACGCATGCAACGGAAGATCGGAAGATCTTGGGTCAGACCGGTCGCGTCACGTCTACACCAACCCACTCGGGCTTGGCTAGGGACAATTGTCAATCAGAAGGACGACAGGAGATCTTCCCTGGGGCTTCCTGCAAACTAGAGAGGGCAGCTACCCAACCGCTAGGGCAGATGAACACAATCAGCGGTCAGGTGGGTTGCATCACCGGCCAAATGAGCACAACAGCTTGCGGTGCTCATCCTTCCAAACTTGCTGCGGACTGGCCTAGATTAAAGATGAAGAACGAATCACTTCCTAATGGGTAGGTCACGCAAGTGTTGGATCTCCCTTCTTTTCCAAAGCAGAGCGTCCATTGGACCTCTCAAACCCAACCTCGAAAGAGTCAACCACAACAGAGGAACCCAGACCGACGACAACACCAGACAAGGCAAAGAAAGCAGTCGTATCAACATCACAGAACAAGTGCCATGAAACAAATATGGGTGCCAAAAGGACAGCAACCATAGCCTATCGGCAACACTGCAGACAAGAATAGGACAAAGTTTCAAAAGAAGCAGAGTCAGCATTCAAAGTCCCCTCGATCTTCTTCTACACGTACCAATACTCGACAGATTTGGATCGCCAAGAAATACCTTATCCATAGACCCACACCCATGCAGATTTGGGTACCCAAACAATGTATTATATCCCAACCCTCAAGCCATGTAGTATACGCCCCTCAGAAACCTTTTCGTCCTTCAATACCACCAAACCCGATACCACTTTTTGTACCTCAGCAGAAACATATCACCCACTCCAAGACTCTTAGGAAATGGATACCGAAACGTATCCAAACGTCTTCTTGTACCCCCTTATCTAACAATTCTCCCGCCCCGTTTAAACTCCACCCTTGTACTAATTCACCCTCAACCAAACCTTGTATAAGTTCATACACCCAAACCCCACATCATGCATAATAAAAGCTCATCAAGAAATGTATGCATAATCTGAAGCATGTAGGTGTCTAGAGACCTGCATTAGCTCTACAAAAAGATCATTGCATCAATCACTTCACGACACTTGGCTACACGGGTTACACATCGGTTATGGAAAGGGATTGCGGTCTCACCTTAATGGGATCATAATTAATTTCCATACTAATGTGTTAATCTTTTGTAGCAGATCTTTTCCATTAGCTCACCAGACATCATGCAAACCGAAGCAGGACCATCGGAAGCAGGCCCCAGCGTGGCACGGTGCCCCTCAATGTTTTACACGCAGAATCCCACCCGACCGCTCCACCGCCAGAATTCCAAGGATTTCCGGGACCCATGCCAATCGATAACCCACCTATGGGATACACAGAGAAGATACACCGTAACTCTCACTGGTTCCAAGGCCTAGCAGGACCATTAGCTGATGCTGACTTCATTTTTGAAGCAAATATGACATTTGATGACCGCACATGGGGCAAGTATCAATTCTTCTCAAGAGAATTCGAAAGCCTACAGAACACCCAGGACTTAACTCATGTTTGGGCTCGAGCCGGCTTCACGGAGTATTTCAGTGATCCTCTGCCCAAGCCTGACTTTTATAGGTGTTATTACTTAATCACCATTTTGTTGGCCTCAGATAATAAGGACATCCCAGGAACCTTTATTTTTCCTTCTTTAGTGGATGATCCACCTTACAAAAGATTTTATCTTTCAAAGGATTTAATCAGAGCGGCCATCAAGATTCACGGAACACACACTCCAACGGAGAAAGAACGGCTAGTCCCAGAGCAGATGAAGCGTGGTGACGTAACTAACTGGGAGGATATTTCTGCTATAACACCTGAGCTCTCTAAGCCATTACGGATATGCATGCAGCACTTTGCTTTCCCAGCTCAGGATCGTTTTACCATGCCCCACAAGAGAATCTGGTTCGGATTATACTTAGCATGTACTGGACCGCAAACCGTTGATCTCGCTAGTTGGATCATTGATCAGCTCTATTTGGCACAGCATAGGTGGGAGCGAAAGAAGGTAATCAATGGGTGCTGCGCCCTCACCAGGATCATATATATGTGCTTGGCGTATGACTTACCAATTGAGCGTGCCATGACCAGTGAGGAACTGAAAGCATTCAAAGGCACCACTAGGAAGGCTAGAAAGCCTAGCAAAGGCAGAGCTGGAAAGTGGATGAGAGGTACTATCCCGTGCCTACAAGTCCCAGCATCACCCTCTCCACAACCATCTCCAGAGCAGTCACCAACAACAGCCACTCCCACAGTACAACCTATCCGCATAAGGTTATCTAGACCAGTGGTAACGGAGGGCACCACCAGTAATATCGCACCCCAAGCAGCCCCAACCACAGAACCCATCACCACAGCAGCTGAACTTCCCACCACTATTGGTGCGGAAGCTTTCTCTTTTCCAATACCACATTTAGAACCAGGACAAGCAGAGCCACTGAACCAAACGTTTGATTTTGAGATGCCCGATGCATTCTCCACTGAGTTTTCTCAAGAATTTGAAAGGCCTAGCTACCCTACCACACCCAGGGATCAGCCACAAGGACAGGTCGTGTCCAGCTCTGATGACGAAAGGACAGCAACCGATGACGATGAAGGAGACGACGAAGCTAGCCAGGGAACACATGAATCCCAAGAGCAGGAACAGACAGATGGCCAAGGCCAACAAACCGACACACATGGCAATACAAGTACCTATGAAGATGAAACTTATGAGGCAGCAGCTTACACTCTAGCTATCAAGAAGCTGTATAGAACTATGGAACAAGTGTGGGCATGCAAGAAGCTGGCAGAGGAAGAGAGCCAAAAAATAATAGAACAAGAACTTGTCACAGGCGGATTCGAAGACGCATATATCAAAGGATTCAAAGAATTAGTCCAATCAGTAGGCTCCAACGAAGTGCTCAGGTACTTGCAACGAAAGCCACTACCACAGTTTGACCCCCGCAGAATACGACTCCTTTCAAAGCCCGGCGAATACATTCGTGTACCAACCGGAGGACAATCTTCTGAACAAGCCAGGGAGGCACGCCTCATCCCTGAAAGTTCTTTGGCCGGAGAAACCATCTTTGTAGATTCCCCACCCCGCGCTACAACTGTTCAAACCTCAGTAGTACCGACCACCCCAACCGCTCCTCTCTCACCACCCGTCCATCCAGCCTCCCCTCTTCACCCTACTTCCCCCAGACCCACATCTTCATTCGCCGGTGGTGTTGCAGAAACCGCCTTTACGACCACTCAACCCACAATTCCCACGCCCATTAGCCCTAATCTAACCCTTCCCACACCCACCTTTCTATCCAACCCATTCCTTCATCAATCTTTTCCATCTTTCCCCACAACTCCAAGACCCCTTTTCCCATTCCCCCCGCCATTAACCTTCTCCCCCGTCTCACCTCCCCGACCCACTATAACCCCTCTTTCCCCTTTCCACCAAGCTTCTCCAGCCAGCCCCCCTTTAAATTACCCCTCAACCTTTGTAAATCCCGTATTTACACCAGCACGAGTACCCACCATCACACCCATATTCACGGTCACCGCACTAGATACGTCCACCGACATGGACATCTCACCACCCACGGCACCATCGCTCACTTCACTCACGGCACAAACATTTTTAGGCACATCACAATTTTCAACCATCACTACATCATCCACCTTCCCATCCCCATTCCCCGTTCCCATTGCATCCACACCAACTGCATCTTCATTTAGCACCCCGTTAATACTATCACCCATTGTAGATAATGCATTCCGACAGATGTTCATATGTATGACGCAAGTAAGAGATGAGTTCACCTCTCTTGGTGATAATTATCAGCAGCTGCAGAGGACAACCAATGACTTACAATCGCAGCTTAATTTATTGTCCATTGAAAATGCCTCTCTGAACAACCGCTACCAAGAATTACGCGAGGTTTATCACAAATTGGAACTAGAAAGTGAAGAAAAGACCAAGGAAGCCACTGCTGACTTGGATAATTTATTAAGAGCCCAGACAGTCCGCAACGCAACGCTAACACGAAACATGGGCTTACTAAGAAGACACCTAGCCGCAGCAAAAGAGGAGAACCAGAGACTCCAAGAGCAGAATCGAGAGAATTTGGAAGCGGCATTGGACCATCCAGAACAACCCTTAAGTCCTAGCAGATTTAAGGCAATCCCATCCGAAGCAATGAAGATGTTGCTAGATGACCATGTTCGACTCCTCGAGGACTATGATCGAATGAACGAAGAGCATCAAAAGTTAAAGGAAGATCACAAGCTACTACAGCTCAGAGAACCGGCAACACAACAAGTACAAGTAGCAGCAGAATTACCAGCACCTGTGGACCCTGAAATTTTCGACGAACTCAACGCATTACGGGCCCACGTAATCACTCTTCAGTCAAGAATTGACGTATATGAAGCGCCACCAAGGCCAGATTCACCACCTGAGCTTCCGGCTGAAGAAGAAACGATCACCATCCCAGTGGAGGAAACATTTGAAGAAGCGTACGAGCCACAACCCATCCCAGGCGGACGTGTCACGGCTGAAGGCCAGATGACGTATGAACTTCTGACCCCCGCATGGATGAAGACTATTGAGGAAATTGGAACAACGCACTCAGCTAGAGTCGAGGCCCAGCTACATGCTATGGCCATGATCGAAGAAAGAATTTTGCAATCTCCCTACTTTGCTCAATTGGCCCCACGCAGGTACATATCCGGGCATGAGCTTCAATACAAACCATACTTCATGCTAATGGCCGAATACCAGCTGGCCATAGAGAAGCGAACTGGCAAGAAGCCATCACATGCAACTCAATTTGAGCCTGAAGACTTGCCACTGGATGCGCAACAAGGCACTATTTATCAACCAGATTGGCGTACACGTCTTTTACAGGAGTACCCTGAAATGATGAGCACATGGGTTAAGGCACCTTTACATTTAAAATAGAATCCGTGTTGGGGACCAGTGCCACGACGCCGCTCCTGGACTGCCTTCGCTATCAAAGTACAAAACAATAAGCAGTGCCAAGACTGGCTGAACTACCCATATTTCAGGTCACCTACAAGACCACCGACAATTGGCTACATGATGGCAACGATTCGTCACTGGCTCCCTCGTTTGAGATATATGGACGATATAGCAGCGCATATGACTGTCAAGATATTTGACATGATGCAAATGATATTTAAAGTCTTCCGGCGAGTCAAAGCACCACATGTTAATACCCCTGGCTTTGAGCATGGCAACTTGGATCTCGCATATGACATGAGTACGACGCCATCGCTCCGGGTGTGTTATGCCTAGCATTGCAGAGTCAAGTACTTACCGGCGTGCTACAAGAAGACATTCGAAGAGATGTTCACAACCGGCTTTTGGGAATACCACTCTGAAGTGTTCATCAGCAGGCCGACCCACTTATTGCAATTATTTGCCTGTGAACAGTTGGTGTATTCCACACATTACAGACTCCCACCATCCGATGAACCACAACCAGTTAATTGGGAGAAACTCGAGGCAGACCTAGCCCGAGGCATTCGAGTATCTGAGCACACCCTCGCTAATGACCTCCTACAAAACTACATCCGACAGACCTCACAGCAAGGTTCTGTCAGGGACGACAGAAGCGAGAGGGAGGGGGGTGTTGGAAGCAGCCAGAGGCACAGACACCACGGAAGCATGTAACGACGGAGCAGGGAGCCAGTCGGATCAATTTCTCAAACAAATATGTTTTTTATCACTTTTCAAAACATTCAACAGTGATTTTTATCACTAATTGTAACATATGTAACATAGAAAACCCCATTTTGTAATCCATAGCTCCATTTTGTGCAAGCCGAGGAGTCCTCGAGCTTGAGGAGCTTAGGTAGAATGCGCGTACCAATTTTCGTTATTTTTAGATACCATTTACCCTTCCAAATAGCATCTAGGACCTATTTTTTAACTATGCCGGTCACTAGATGTGAAACCGGTCAAAACTAGTCTAGAAACTATAAAACGAGCTAGAGAGCTCATTTTTTGAAGAGGTTAAGGTTGGCTAGTGTGAGCCTAGAGCTACTTTGAGCTTGTAATAGTGTTCTTGAGTAATAGAGATAAATTCCCACCTTCCATTGTGTCTTGCTTGTCTCTTCGTAGTGTGTGTGTATGTGTGTGTGCATATCCATGCTTCTCACCTTCACTCTCACTTCATCTCACATTCACGATCTTCATATCACTCCTATCTCTTCCGCGGATTGACATTAAGGAGGTGGAGCTTCTTAACGTGGTTCTCACCATTGTGCTAGAGCAACACCTGCACTCTTATCAACATCTCCTTTGATATCATTCTCAAATGTTAGCATATGTCCTAACAATTGATTCAAATCAGGAGTGAAATGATCTAATGAAAGTTTAGTTGACAAGATGAAAGGCTTCCACTTCGCATCTCCTCTTAGACCTGTGAGAATTTGTCTTATCAATTTATCTTCTTCAATGTCTTCATCAACTTCACCTAAAGAATCAGCAATATCTTTCATCTTTGTCACATAATTGGATATTGATTCTGAGGCCTTCTTCTTGAATGTGGTAAACTCTGCCCATAGTGATGCTTTCCTTGACTCTGTTGTATTCTAAAAATGCTCCTCCAAAGCATTCCATATATCACTTGCACTTTCAAGTCCTCTAATGTGAGGAAGCAAATAATCATTCATTGCCATATAGATAATGCTCCTTGTTTGAGCATCCTTCTTCATCCAAACCTTTAAGTCTACAAGCTCCTTCCTAGTAGGAACACTGGGATCTTTGAATTCTGGATTTTCTTCTTCTCTTATAATGTATCCTATCAAATCTCTGCTCATAAGATGAGCTTCCATCCTCATAGACCAAGCTTGATGGTTCTCTCTGTCTAACTTCTCAATTTGGAGACTATCTCCCATTCTTTTTTCACCTATACTTACAAATATTCAACCTTATGAGTAGTGAATATACCTTTGCTTCGAAATTTACTCCTTCTAATCTTTTTTATTGCTTTTGTGTGTCTCCCTTTAGATTTTCCTTCGCAATTTGTCATTTTGAATCTTCAAATATTGAATTTTGTATGTTGCAGCAGTTGGGGTCTTCCTTTCCTTCAACTTTGATCAAATCATCTCTGATACCACTGATGGAGATGATTAATCTCCAAAAGAAAAGCTATACTTGAATTTAGAACACCTCTATATCAAGTATAACTCAAACTCTTTTCAATTTTGGAGAATCTTTGCCAAATTATGAACCTTTATCATTTCTATGAGTTATAACTTCACTCAAAAAATTCTTCTTCACAAAACTCATTCATTGGTTGATGAAATGGTTAAAGTTTTCTATGAAACTTTGATACAACACTCATCTAGTATTTGTACATCTATTACAAGTGAAAGTTCTTCAAAAAAACTTACAAAACTTCAGATTTACTTCAATAAGTAAACCTATGTCTGGAACAAGCTTTCTCTATAGGTGACTTTTACATATGCAACTTTAACTACTTGGTTCTCTCAATGTACAACCCATTTAATCAAATGCTTTTAAACATAGATGGCTTATCTTCCAGCTTAGATTTTGAGTCCTCATTTGTGTAAAACTTTGATGGGGAGTGTTAATCTCCAAAATAATAAGTTATCACTAATGTTAGAGCACCTCTATATCAAGAACAACTCAAAACCTCAACCAATTTTGGAAGACCAATGCCAAATTATCAAGACTTGAGTTAACTATGAAGAAACTGATTACTTAGTAAAGTCTGCTACGCTTAATCCATTCATTGACTAACCAAATGTGTAGCATTTTCAATGAAACTTTATACAAGGTGTTGGCTAAAGCTTTTGCACCTTATCCAAGTTAAAAATTCTCAAAAGATTCATTAGATCTTGAGATTCTAATCAAACAATGTACCTATGTCTCAAACTGCTCTTCTATGTAGTCGACTTTGATGCCTGCAACTTCTAATGCATGGTTCTCCCAAACTATTTATTCAAATTCTTTTAGCCACAATTAGCTTACCTTTCATATTAAAGAATGAATGCTTACTTGCTCAAAACTTTATATTATGGAGGGAGATTTGATCAAAACATTGACCATCTGAATTGCACCTGTTTCTGCCTTCACTTCTTCAATTTACACATGTAAATGTTCTTGTCCTCAATTCTCTTAGCTTGATTACAATTAGACTCTCAGAACTTGTACACAAGTCACTCAACTATATAGTTAGACTTGTACAAAAGCGTTCCTTAAGATGATAAACAGAGAAGAAGCACTGAACAAAAAATCAAGGTGCAACTTTCTTCTATTCAAAGAAATTATACATCTGATTGACAACTCATGTTCTTCTCACTTTCTAAAGTCTCTAATGACTTCTAAAACTTGAAATATATGATCTCTATCTCCAAAGTACATCTATATCAAGTATATATAGATGTTTACACCCCAACTCATCACATATACAAAGTTTCTATGAACTAATTACAAGATTAGTATACATGTATCTACAAGTCTTCATCTTTTGACCATACACTAAACTTCAAGCCTCATATGTTGATCTTTGCTTCATTCTTTGGCTTCAAATCTTGTTCTAATCATCAATTGATGATTTTCCTGCACCAACAGCTCCCCCTCAATCATCAATTATGATTTTCTCCAACTTCTTTATACCTGCCATGTCTTTGAACCTCTGCAACTTAGGTCCATCCAAGCTTTTGGTTAACATGTCTGCAATCTAATCTTTTGTAGAAGTATGTATGAATTCAATTTCTTTATGAATCACCTTCTCTCTCAAAAAATGATATTGGATCTCAATGTGTTTAGTCTTGGCATGAAACACAGGGTTAGCAGCTAGATACAATGAAGTCATATTATCTCCATGTTAGAAACTACTTGAATGATGTGTGCGACTCTCCTCCCATCCATATATACCCCTTGTACTCTAAAAATAGCAATGGTATACTCTAACAATAGTAATGATCTGGAATAGTCTAGTGTGAACATATGGCCATCATGCAACACTTATTCCCATTACTACCAAAGCAGTTCCCATTACTACCAAAGTACTGTAGGGTATCCCCTAAGCTTGGGACCTTGGCTAGCTGGCCCTTGTCCCTCACACACATGGATTGATCCATGTGGATCAAATAGACTCATCCTTGTGGATCAATGACCCTTGTGGATCATATGCATTGATCCCTATGGATCACATGCATTGATCCCTGTGGATCAATGTCTGACACTCTCTCCCCATTCTAAAGATCAATGTCCTCAATGATCAATGAGGGAAAGTACTTTCGAACCAGAGCTTCTGATTCCCAAGTAGAGTTAGTAAGTGGTAATCCTCTGCAGGCTACTAAATACTCTTGGACAACACGATTCTTCAATCACTTCTGTCTCCGATCTAGAATCATGTCTAAATAATGATCCGTGTTGTTACTTTCTTGCATAGAAACAATACCTTCTATTAGATTATCCTTCCTAAAGACAGTGGATGAAACATTGGATGAACTCTACAATCTGGAGGAAGCTCTAATTGGTATGAAACTTGACTTAGCTTTTAACTGGTACCTGAAAAAAAAAACTTTGTCTCCTGCCTCTAAGGATCTAGGATATCTCTTTCTATCGGCGTACTCTTTAGCCCTATCAGCTGCTTGCTGCATCTTGGCTTTAGCTATTTCTTAATTTTCTTGGACCTTCGCTAAGAATTCCAAAGCACTAAGATATTTCTTTGGCATGCCTATGGTACTGGGAACATTGGGATTCATGCCATAATTGATCTCAAAAAGAAACTCAACTAGTGCCAAATTCTATCTCAATCTATCTGTCTCTTAGACACATATGCCTCCAAATCTAAAAACTGGTGGACCCTCTTGGTCCTGAATCTGACATCCCTATCTAAAAGTATGGATGTCAACAACCCATACAATCTAAAGACATGCTTGATAAACAACTCTGCTACCGGTAGATCAAATAGAATCATCCATGTGCATCAATGATCCATGTGGATCGATGATCCATGTGGATCGATGATCCCTGTGGATCGATGATCCCTGTGGATCGATGATCCCTGTGGATCGATGATCCCTGTGGATCGATGATCCCTGTGGATCACATGCACTGATCCCTGTGGATCAATGTCTGACACTATGATCCCTGTGTGGAGTTTCTATCGTCCATTGTGTGGGTATGAACTGATCCCTATGGATCAAAGTCATGAGCCCTATGGATCATCAATCTGTCTACCACAACTAGGATAGTATCCCACTCCCTTTGGGTCCACGGTAACCCGACTATGAAGTCCATGGGTACACTGTCCAAGTTGTGATCTGGAATGTATAAAGGATACAAAAGACTTGAAGTCTTTATCCTTTATTCTTTGTTGACTTGACACATAAATCTTGTTAAACATAAGTGTGGACATCTCTGGCTATCCAGGCCACCAAAATGTTCTTCTAACAAGTTGTATTGTCTTGTCAACACCTGGATGTCCTGCACAAGGCACATCATGGTTATCATGCATGATTTTTCTTCTCAAATCCTGAGAATCTAGTACGCAAACCTTTGCTTTCTATCTATCTGTTCCAATCTTCTTTGAGAAACTAGAATTTGGAATGGCCTTGTTTGCTCTGCTAGGGGAAGAAACAGTTGAAACTTTCCCATCTCCTATAATAGAGTCATCACTGATGGCTCAAACAAATGTGGATCTTCCACCTGTGCTTCTTTTATCTCTTGAAGAAATGAGCTTTCTAGAAAAGCTCATTTGATACATTATCCATGATAATGCATCATCAACTATATTCTCTTTGCTCTTCTATACAAGATTTCCATGTGAAACTCCTGTATGAGCTCAGCCCCAATGAGCATGACTGCCTCAAAGATCTGGCTGACCACAAAAATACTTAAGTGTATGGTGATCTATGTATACCTTAGAGTCTACACCATAAAGATAGTGTCTCTAGACTTTAAGTGCATACACCACTGCATACAACTCATGTTCATGTACTGGTCAATTTCTTACTCTCAAAAACTATTCTTGTCTCAAGACTGTTTCTATGGCGATGCCACAAGCGTCTATCTCTAACTCAAAGAGGATTTGTGAATCTATCACTTTGAGTATCGGAGCCTCTGAAAGAGCTTGTTTCAGAGTATCAAAACTAGGTTTTTGCTACTTTTCCTTGAAGCAAGTTCGTCATAAGCGCTGCGAACGACAAATAGGAAGATACGATTTTTTTATAGAAATCAAAAAGTCCTAGAAATGACCATAACTGCCTCTCATCCTAAGGACTAGGCCAAAATAACATAACTAAAATCTTCTTGGGATCCATCTGAATCCCATCAATAGATACTCTATGCTCAGAAGAAACAACTGAGTCTTCTTGAGATTAACTAAGTCTTATCATGATCTCTTACTCTAATTTGATGGTAGCCACTTATGAAATCTATTTTACTAAATACCACGGCTCCACATAAATAGTACACAATGAATACATAAATATAGAAAATAAATAAACTCATAATCAATTGTAAGAAACTTGGTAGCTTTTATTAATCATGTCTCTTGGAGATCTAGTTCTCCACAGATCAGTAATCGCCTCTCCTCATGCTCAAACTTGATCACTTTACTTAGTCACTATTTATGATGCACTATAAATACAAACATCAAACTTGCTTCTCAACTTATCTTCCATTTGGAACTCACTTTCTTACTTATAGGCCTTGCATTGTTGTATAATCACTCCCTATTGGAGATAACCTTGCCTTGTCTAATAAATGCAAACCATGCCTTGCTATATAACCTTGTCACACTCCTTGCTAAGGACTTAGACTATAGCCTTGCATTCTTTACTCTTTGCAAACCTTTCCTTTATGTGTATCTTGACCACTCTAGAGTTCTTGGCCTATAGACTTTCCTTGCTTACTTAATGAAAATGAGTCCATCTAGGATCTCTATGCATCATTCTTAGAATAGATAAGATTCTTCTATAGAACTAGGAACTCTAAAGCCCATGTTTCAACCTCCAAATCTTGGAAGTTTTTTACAAGACTTTTCTTTTACTATTTCTAATTATGGCATTATAATCAAACTTGATTTGCCCTTTTAATTCCACAAATCTGAAGTCTATACTTCTTGTGAAATAAACTTCTTTGTTCTATACACATAAAAATCTGCACTAGAACTCATAAGTATGTAATTAATTATGAACTAGATACTTAATTTATAAGCATCCTAAACTTGGAGGTGCTCTTCGAATTCTCTTCTAAGGTTTCAAACTACCTTGAGACCTCTGACCTCTAAAATTCTAATTTATGAGACCTTGATAAAACTATTTCTTGTCTCACTTTGTCCTTTCTACAATAGGGAAATTCTTTTCACTTAAACAAATTCTTATCTCTTTATAAATATATTACTTTACATATTTCAAATCTTGAATTTATTCTTTTGATCAAGATGCCACTTGCATTCTTCTAGATCATGGAGTCTTTGAGGATGAACTATCCTCTATTCTAGGTTCTAATGTTCCTCATATTGCTAGATATCCACAAGCTTATACCATTCTTTGATCAGAACACTATTCATCTATATATAGTTTAAACATTCTATGAATATTCAAAACAAAGTGGCAGTGGAAAAGAAACAAATACAAGCCTTTGTTCAATGAAACATGCAGAAATAAGAAACTTTTATTATGTTTTCCTAAATTTCAATGCACATACATGTATTTTTTTTTAGAAATTTTGGCAGCCTAACGGAGTCAATTTAAAATCTGAAATAATTTCAAAAAGCGTCAAGCATTCAACAAAATCAAATCATTAGTGCCGGCAGGAACGATCTATTTTATCTTCTCAACGAGCACCTGCAATTGAAAACTTTTCCAAGTATGTTGTTGGGCTCTACAGGCCCTCAATCAACATATTTCTCTTGTCGATACCTGCCAATACTTACCACTTGTAAGAAAAGCTCAAGCATTAACCATACATCTTTACTTAGGTTATTCTACATGTATGCAATAATGCTTCTAACAAGCACAATCAACAAAAATAATCAACCAAATATTAACTAAATACTTATCTCAGATTCTTTTGATATTCTTGAAGCATCCAATTGAAGAGCTACGTTGAGACTATTCACTCCCTTTGGTTCATGGATCGTATAAGTCTTCAAGAAGTGCTTCGTTGAAGGTTCTCAATGAAGAATAGTCCACTTCCAACCTCTGTTGCAGGCAATATCTGGACCCAAAGTATGGCTTGTAGCCACTCGCTGGAAAGATCTCTGAGAGAGCTTTCTAGATCAAGAAAGATCTCTAAATTTGGAGGAGATTTGCTCAAGGTATGGATAATAGAGTGGATATAGATGAGTGAATTCAATTGAGTAATTTGGCCAAGCTTAAGCTATTCCTCTCTCCATAGCAAAGGCATTACTCCTTTCTAGGCAACAGAATGCGCACAAAGAATGAGGATTATCCCACATATGTTTTGAAAGTCATTCTAGTATATATGTACCGTGTTTCACTTCCAAAAGTAACAAATCAAGTCCTCTACTTGCTCTTTGTGGCCTCCTCGGCTACTGCAAAGCGATGTCGAGAAGAAGGAGGTCGTGGTGGGAAGCCGGCGTGTGGGGTTGGATCAGGCCCCGCTCTGGTGCGCCGTTCCCGCTGTCTTGCGAGCGGCATCTGCGCGCTGGGCGCCTCGCCTGTGCTCTCTAGAGCGTGCGCGATCCTCGTACGGTCCCTTGCCCCTCGGAAGAGTCGAGACGTGGAACCGTGGGCATCGAAAAGAGACGATCAGATACCGCAGTGAAACACGTGATATAGATCAAGATCAAAAGATACAACCGGAAATGAAACTGAAGCCTCTAATAAAATGAATGGTACAAAAATAGGCCACTACAGTGCGGGCCGACGGTACAATAAAACCGCTACAGTGCGATTCGGCTAGTGTATACTCTAGATCCCTCGCTACAATGCGAGAAATCGCCCACAGGATTCCGCTTCGGTCTTCACAGTCCAAGCTTTTCTTCAGGTCTTCGGTCCGCTCTCTACTTCAGGTACCCTCAGTAATGGCCTTCCTTCTCTTTACTTCAGATAATTAGAAATCGCATAAACCTGGAGAAGCGTTCCACAGAAGAAATCCACAGGGAGGGGTGTAAAAATTATTAGTATTTTATGAAAAGAACACACTAAACTTATTTGAATGACATACACATAGACCTATGGAAAACACATATGCATGATTTCTAAATACTTCTTTCTACCCTCCATTTTCTCTTCCTTTCATTTCACTCTTTTCTTCTTTCTTCTTTCGTACTTCCATTTTCTCTTCCATTGAAAATATTTCCATCCTTTTGTCTCAGGCATGAAAATTCATCTACGTGAACATAACTCAAAAGTGTTTGGATCTGGAGCCGCCACTAGCCACATATCTAACCACATATCCATCCATGATCCATCCATCCAGATTTGTTGACTTAGTCACTCTCTCTATCTGTGAGTCAGAGTCTCTCTCGCGCAAATCATCTCTCTCTGCCATGCTCCTATCCACCTGCCACCGTGAAGAGCGCTGCTATAATCTCTCTCTACGGATTTCTCTCTCTCCCCTCGTTAACTTCTCTCTCTCTCCATTGTATGCACCATATATCTGTATGAGTCAACAGCTTATCAGCGCCGCCCTGCCCGAATTCTCTCTAGGCTAATCAGACTATCGCGCGCCATCGTCCTATCGCTCTCTCTCTCTCTCTCTCTCTGGATTCTCCGCCATCGACATTGTTTTCCTCCATCCTCTGTCGGCTAGTGTTGCCATGTCAAATCCCTCATCTCTGAATTCTGCTACGCTTATCTCTTCGCCGGCTCCTAGATTCTCTGCGTAGCTCCGTTGAGTGTTGTGTGCGTGCACACGCAAGCTGCCAAGGCCTCTCTACTCTCTCTGTCGGCGCACACACAGCCACGACCCTTATCTCTCTCTATGTGGCAGTACAAGAGCAACAGCGCCAACATCTCCTCCTCCATATCTGCATCATTAACTCCGTGCGTGTTGTCCGTCTCTCTCTTCATCACCTTCTGCATGTTGACAACCAATCAGACAGGCCGCCCAGATATACCTCTCTCTATGACACGCAACGCGCAAGCTTCTAGATCTCTCTCTATTACAACGCTCAACTCTCTCGACCTCCGACTGCCTGTCTACCTCCGTGCTTCTCTACGTCTCTCTATGGTGGTAGTGAATCACCAATTCTCTCTCTTCCACCTCATAAGTTGCCGCCAAACCAGCGCTGTCTACATGGTCCATCAGCAACAGGCAAAGGCGGACCTTTCTCTTACTACCAGAGGTCGTCAATCGCGCATCTTCCTCTCTCTAACTCCGTCCATAATTCAACAGATTCTCTCTCTCTCGAACCATTCAGAAAATCTATCTGTGTTGCCTTTCTTGGCTCTCTGTCTCTATGATATAGCCACATGGATGCCATTTTCTCTCTCTAGCGTAGTGTGTGCCAGCGACCAAAGCTCTTCGGCGCTATCTGCGTGTGCCGGCAGGTATCGGATTTTTTCTCTCTACATGTCAACAATCAACAGGAGCCAGATTCCTCCTATCTCTATAGACTCCACACTAGCTGACTCCCGGTGCACAAGCAATCATCATAATCTCTCTCTCTACTCTACGCGTAACTCCAGGATAATTCTCTCTCTCTCTCAACCATAGTATGAACATAAAACAATCATGAATGCAAAATGAATGAAAAGGAGAGAGGGGTAGAAGTTTACCTGGAGAAGCGTTCCACAGAAGAAACCCACAGGGAGAACAAATGAAAGTTGGGTCCCTATTTATAGGCCACTCCCCCCTTGGACTTTCTTCTGGAAACTTCTAACCTCCTTACAAACTTTCCATTTTCAGACGACCATGCATGTTCAGTTACTATTCTTGGAAAATCCCATCTCTTAATTCCATTTTTTATTTTTGTCCTTTTTTTTTTAGTTTTGGTTTCACACTGTATATACAAAATTAATTATTTTCAAAGGTTTCACCTAGGATAACCATCAATTTCAAGGGTCCGACCTAGGGTTTTTAGTCGGGAAAATTAGGGTTTTTCTCACAATTATCTCAAACTCGCCAATTCATGGGTTTATTTATAGTTTCGGCCTATACTCCAAGGGTTTCCAAGGGTTCAAGTCCGGTTTTCAGGGCGTAAACTCGCATTTTCGGCGGGGGTAAGTTCAGGTTTTCAGGGGATTTGAAGGGTCAAACCTAGGTTTTAATGGGTCTAAAGTCTGCTGTTTATATACACGGGTCTCACACACATCTCAAACATGTTTCTGCATCACACAATCAATTAATACAGCCAAAATTTGCATGAAATATACCCCTTCTTCACTCAAAATATCACACAAAACTCATAAACAATGAACTTTTGAAAAAAAACTAGTGCACACTC
Source organism: Ceratopteris richardii (assembly GCA_020310875.1). Classification (NCBI taxonomy): domain Eukaryota; kingdom Viridiplantae; phylum Streptophyta; class Polypodiopsida; order Polypodiales; family Pteridaceae; genus Ceratopteris; species Ceratopteris richardii. The sequence goes on along the minus strand of CM035413.1, from coordinate 31,927,950 downwards.
CCTACGGGATTTCATCCCGACATTCACCCCTGCTAAACCTGCACATCGTCCCAATGGGCCAACCTGCAAGATCCAACAGAAGAGTATCAGGGTTCTTTTAAAATCTCTTTACACTTTTTATCTTTTTCATTTCAAAACTCAAATCATGATCCCATGCAGTCATGCAATTTTTATAAAGATTGGTATGAATTTTAGAAAATTAGGTAGATTCAAGCTTCACAAACATCATATTATGTTTCTGCGTGTGCAATCTGACAAGTAATCACATGAATAAATCGTCGGCTTTCTAGATCTTTTGTTCGTTCAACTAGTTCAGATCCAAGTGCTCATTCTAAGTACTAGCATATACATATGTTTCTACTAACTCAGTTTGTAGAATATACCTCGATTCCTACTATTTATCTCCTACTTGTCCAGCTCTCCATTAGATCTTTCTTTCTTTTTCTTTTTCTTTTTCTTTTTCTTTTTCATTTTTCTCTTCATCTCAGCTCAGCATTTCTTTTTATCTTTTATTTTTCACAAATCGGCCTATGTCAAAATCGGGTGCGACTCATGGACTTGTCCGCCCGGCCAAGTTCGTTCCACCTGTCTGCCGACCCGACATAGCGCACGACATACACAACATTAGCCCTGCATGAAATCGACGTCAGCTTGTGGCTCTGACCACCCGGCCAGAGTGACTCCACCCGCCTACCGACCCATACATGCGCATGACAACAGATAGGTCAGGCCTATGACGAAACTAGCTACGGCTCGTGGCCTTGATCACCCGACCAAGGTGGTTCCACCCGCCTACTAGCCCATCGTAGCACACCAACAACATATAGGCACATATAAGCTGGCATGAGTATGAATGTTTCTTTATATCATGATCCATATGGAGGTAAGATCTCATAAGAAACAAATACTAGGATCCAAAGTTTCCCACTCACTAAGTGTTCAAATCAATCAGTATATACATGCACTCGGTCGAAGCATGCCATCACATCCCCAAGCTTTCACTCCCAAAAGTCTCTAGTCTGCTAACTGATCTCACTCATATAATTTCTTAGTCATTCATGCTTCATGCAAACCCATAACAGATCTTTGTTATCTTCATTCTACATGATTTTCATAAACTCATACATATCTTTATCACACACATCAATGCAATGCATATGCTCTATCAAGAAGAAAACAAAACTCAAATCGGAAACATTTCACCTAATCATTTTTCTTCATTTTGATCCAGCTTCTCTTTAATTCCATGGTCTATCATTCTTCATCAGCATCAGTCTCAGTGTCATCAGCATCCTCCAGAAGTTCCTGCTCAATCTCATAATCCGCTTCATTTCTTTTCTTGAATAATTTTATCCTCTTTCCTGCAATCAAAGATCTCAAAGGAGTACTGTCTAACTCACAAAGTGCATACGTACCATTTTCAAACACAGACATAACCACATACGGCCCAAACCATCGTTTGGTCAATTTCTTCCTAGCATCGTATTGAGTATCGAATGTACTATCGTACACCAACACCCAATCATCTATCTCAATCCTACGTGGTCTCAGTCGATGGGTTTTGTCAAAATAGATCTTGTTCTTTAACCTTGACTCCTTTAACTTTTGGACTGCTTCTGTCAACTTTTCATTTCTTTGTTCTAACTGCTTTATTCTCGATGATAATAACTCTTCTCTCGTCATACCATCATTCCATGGGAGCGTCAACCATGTCACTATCTGAGTCTGGATGGGGAAGGCTGGCTTCTGACAATACATCAATTCAGCAGGCATGAATCTTGTGGACCGAGTGTAAGTCATCCTATCAGCCCATAGCGCGAATGGAAGAAACCTAGGCCACTGCTTGATGTCATTGCTGCAAGCCTTAGAGATCGCTTCACAATGGAAGGGTGACCTCTCTCGATTTTCCCATTTGCCTCTGAATTATAGGCAGTGGTGAGAGACAATCGAATTCCATGACGATCAAAGAACTCTTTTGCCTCTCTCGCATCCAACTCTCCCCTATCCGCAACCACTTTCTCAACATATCCAAATCTTAAGATCACTTCTTCTAAAAGGAATTTGCATACATTATAAGTAGTCTTCGTACGAAGAGCTCGACCTTCCACATGGTTGGTCATGTCCTCTCTGGCAAGTGCAATGTATCTCATCTTATCTATCCCTTTGGGCATGGTTACAAGGTTGACTACCCACTTGTAATGGATACAAGGAGGGTAGGTCGGATGTAATGGGTCTCTGTGCCTAACTGATGAATGCACTTGGCATGTAGCACAAGTGTCTACAAAACCTCTCACACTCACATAAATCCCTGGCCACCAGTAAGCTTCCCTAATCTTCTCATATGTAGCATAAAATCCTTTATGACCTGCCCATAAGGTCTCATGCATTTCTCTCATAACTTTTCTCTGAAGACTCCTCGAACTTAGTACTCTCTGTGGACTCTTCACCTTGCCTTTAGCGTGTCGCCAAATAAGCCCGTCTTTCAAGAAAAAGTTGTAACACTTTTTCTTGATGGATCTATACTTATTTGTGGACCAGCCTGGGGAAGGTTTCAGAGTACTCAGATATCTCCCTATATCTCTCCACTCGCCATCATACTCATTCTCTCGGAACTGCTCATATGCATACACCAATGGATCGTATCTTATCATATGTGTATCTCTCTCTACCTCATCATCATTATGAGACTCATCATCAAATTTCGTTCTTGAAAGCATATCAGCCACTGTATTCTACTTCCCAGCTATGTGTACAAATGTAGGATTTATAAACTTTATATAAGAGATCCATCTAAGCATAGCAATATCCGGAGATGAACAATTTGCAATCATGCCAATCAGTGGAAGACAGTCAGTCTCAACTATCACATTCGCCCCAATGAAATACTCTTTATCGCTCTTTAAAGCAGTCACTAATCCCCATAACTCTCTCTTAATCTGTGGATATTTTCTTTGGGTATCATGTAGGATCTTAGCACCAAAGCGCATTGCATATCTCTGCCCCTCATCATCATCTTGCCCTATGACCCAACCTATGCCAATAGGACTGGTATCAACAGTCAAAATGATAGGTCTCTGACCTGAAAAGTCAACACGCTTCAGAATCGGAGCTTCAATTAGCAGCTGCTTCAGTTTACGCATGGCTCTCGACTGTCTCTCTGTCCATACAAACTTATTTCTCTTTCTCAGGAGATCATATAAGGGGTTCGCAACGTGAGCAAAGTGAGGAATCCATATCACATAGAATACACAAGCTCCTAGAAACCTTCTCACCTCACTGACATTATGACACACTTCAGAGATCCTGCTAATGGCCTCAACTTTCTGCGGGTACGGCTTGCAGCCATAATTTCCACACAGATGTCCTACAATGAGGACCTCATCAACGCCAAAAACCGATTTCTCTAAAGAAAGTGTTAGCCCCACATCTTCAAATCTCTCAAAGATCTTCTCACAATCAGCAATATGATCTCTCACAAACTTTCTACATCCTGAAGCATCTAAACTCACATCTTTCACTCTTTCCTCACATCCCTTTATCAGAACATCATCAATGAATGGCATAGTCACAGATGGTATAAAGTCTCGTAAAACCAGATTCATGGCATTCATCATGTGAGCCACAGAATTCGTCGCTCCCTGCGGCAAAGTACACATGCGTACAAGGCCCAGTGGAGTCCTCATGGTCGTAATGTCTCTACTCTCCATAGCCAACTGAAACTGATCATAACTTGAATACAGATCACCCATAGAGTAGATGGAATGCCCAGCAAACGCCTCAGCAAACTCATCCACTATGGGTCCTGTCCCTACATTTCTAATTGTGAATTTATTCACAGGTTGCAGATCCTGAATGAAACGAAGCTTCCCATTTTTCTTAGGCATAGTAAACCACCTATTCGAATATGGAGCCGAGGAGGGTTCCAATATCCGCATGGAAATCTTTTCCTTTAGCAACCTCATCAGCTCAGGTAAGTGAGCCTTTGGGACTGGAATAGGCCGGATATTCCATGGTATATGTGGCACTGTAAATATAATCATGGGAGGTACTTGTTTCGGGTCTACACAACCTATCTCATGCGGGAAAAGTGCAAATGCTTTTTCGTGTTTCTTGATGACTTCAATAAATTTCTTTTTCTCTTCTTCTCTCAGGAATGGTTTCTCTCCAAACTTGATCTCTTTAATAGTCTCATCAGTAAAATGATGCCCTATGAGCTCTCATCGTCTCAACATAGGGTCATCTGACACTCGTAGATACTTTTCATGACTATCTTCTGGCAATGGCTGAGCTATAGGCTTCACTTTCTTATCCACAGTCTTATACTTCGTATTTACATTTACTTCATGCTCTCTCATAAACTCCTTAATCATCTCATACTCTTGGATAGAGCTGAGCATAATGATTTCTGATTTCTCATTTCTCTCAAATGCCTTCTCAAGCTCTTCCAAAGTAGTCGAACTTCTCTCCAACTGGATCACATCTTCAATCTTCTCATCAGGTAACATCATTCCTAAATGCTTATAGTGTCTCTCATGAACTTTTCTGAATTTATTTGAAACATTTTCTTTCTTTAAGCATAGCAACTTGAATGCAGATGAATAAACAGAAAAACGTTCAAAACTATGTACAAAGTCATGCGAGACATCAAACCAACTCTCACTGTTGTCTCGCTCAACAGTGGATCCTAACAGAAATTTTGATCAGCAGAAGCTCCATACTCTTCAACAGGCATACACTCATCATGGTCATGTGAATTAATAGGTTTCTTTCTTATATTCTTTCTGTTCCTAGAGTGATTTGGACACACAATCATCACTTGCAAAGAATGAAGGCCAGATCTAGAACGGATTCGTGCATAGGCAGATCCATCATCCATGGCCTTAGTCTCCATTCTTACCTCAGCTATAAAGGGCTGCCCAAGGATAGCCTCATATGAACAATGGTCCTGGACGAAGAAGTGAAATTCCTCAGAAATCCCTCCTATGGTCACAGGCACAAAGGTGCATGCCCCAAGCAGTGCTCCTGAACCATTATCCGCTGCCCTCATCCTCCATCCATGATCTTTATCAATCGGCCACCTAAACTTATCATAGAGCTTCTTAGAAATCACATTTATCTCTGATCCCGATTCAATCAAGGCCAGAGCAAAACATGACTCCTCGTTGCTCCCTAACTTTATCTTCATCTCTGGAGTTCCTCTCGCCCAAAAGGTCCTGCTAAACTCACTTTCTGTCTTCCTCATTTCATCATCAGGCATGATAGGACCTAGAGAATTCTTATGACACCTGGCAACCTCATCATCATCATCATCATCAGATGTATCACTCAATGTAACTGCTTCATTTGTCACTTGAATATCTTCAGGTGCTTCTTCCATCTCTACATCTTCAGGTAGTGGAAACCTCTTTCTCTTAACCAGCCTTATAAAACTGTCCTTGAACTCAGGCTTCGCTATGGAGAAGACCTGCTCCAAGGACATGGTCACTTGGCTCTTCAATAAAATGTCATTTAATATCTCTCTTGCATCATTTTTCCTTTCCAACTCAGAAATTAATACAACCTTTGGAGTTCTCTTCTTTTTCTTCTTCTTTTCTTTGTGAGCCTCTTGAATACTTTCTTGAATTTCATCTTTCTTTTGAATAGGTTCTGGTTCTTTCTCTTTCTCTTTAGTCGATTCTTGAATCTTAGTTGGCCCAGCCGGCCTCTTTCCCTCTCTTATCTCCTTCTTCTTTTCCTCTACCTGAGTAGCTACAGGCTCTTTAAACTGAACTTTCTTCTTTGGCTCTTTAGCTTTTTCTTCGGCCTCTTGACTTTGCTTTCTAGTCACTCTTCTTTCAGGCTCAGTCTCTTCCTGAATCTCATCTCTCTTCCTCTTTTCTTCTACATTTGCTATGTGCGAATAGACCGAGGATTCATCAACAGGAGACTTCCAGGCAGTCTTTTGCATGATCGCATCCCTAGCCCTCACTAAAGCCTCAATGGAATAATTTCTTTGGGGTCGAGGTCTAGACACTTTTTCATCTTCCTCCTCAACAGGTTCTAATCGTGCAGCTGATGTACTTGCATTATTGCCAGATAAATCTTCATAAAACTTCTTCATTCCCCCCTTTCCCCAATTCACAGGTAGAGGAAGGCAGGTCCTGAAGTCACATAACTTCTTATCGATATCTATCACCAGTTGATGCTCTTTTGCTAGCTTAAGCTCTTCACAAACATATGAAAAATGCTCTTGTGCATCACACCATACGCATCTCTTAGCCCCTCCAAACCCACCAGTCGCTTGTCTCTCAAAAGGTCCAGTGTTTCTTTGAAATGTGGTTTGCACTGGTGGTCTAGGTATCTGATGGGCAACAGGCTGCACTAGAGGTGCAGGCTGTGGCATCACATAGCCTTGCATATTTGGAATGGGCATAGTGCCTCTCTGTAATGTATCTGCATAACTCGTACTCGCCTGAGGAGGAGTGGGGTTCTGATATCCCATAGAATTAACTTTATTGTGAATACTCGCCATTTCTTTTGACATAGACGCTTGCATCGTAATAAGATTCTCTATCTGTAGACTGAGAATCTCAACCTGTAGCTCCATTGGCGATCGCGAAGTGGATGCAACATTAGCAAAAGCTGACGTTGCACGCACATTCGGAATTGCCAGAAGCGGAGCTTCCCTAGGTGGTTGTGGTGTTACCACTGCAGGTCTATCGTATAACACCGCCTGGCGTTGCCTCATTTGGGCAACTGCTTCTACCTCTCTCCTCACTACACCCCAATCTTCAGTCAATCCAAATCTCTTCCCAGGCTCTTCAATCCTCCTTTCGACCTCAGTCCTGTCTTCAAGACTTAAGATCCTAAGGAAAGATATAACTAGGTCAAGTTTCAAAGCATCTAAATCGGCCTGTGGAAGTTGTTCATATCTTCTCAAGAACTCATTCAAAAGTTGAGTGAGGGATGGAGTGGGCTTCGGAGAGCTTATCCACCGCAAGAACCCTTCTCTACTGTGTTGGGAAAAATCTTCCAAATAAAACAACTTATGCAATTCTTTTCTGAATTCGGCCCAAGGCTTTGCTATATGTACTGTAATAGGGGCTAAAACGGATCCTGATACTACCCGTGTGAAGTAATGTGTAAACACATCCTCGGGTAGACCATAAATCCGTGCCTGTTCCTCAAAAACATCTAGGTACTCGGTTACATTCAAGCCTCTAAACTTTCCTTTTTCTCTCAATACCGCTTGAACTACGCGGGCCCCTTGTTTCTCTATTACCATTTCCTTAAATATATCCTCCATCTCTCTTCTCTGCTCTGTCCTAGAATGTAGCACAAGGTCCAGTGTAAGTGGTTCAACTATCTCTCTAAGCTCAGAGTAGAGATCAGAGAAGAGGCTTGATGAGTCACGAGCCAGGTGGTAAAGGTCAGTCTAAGCTCTCTGATTTGCCTAGGCCAATGTCTAGTCGAACTGTCCTCTCTTCGATTCCCAAGATTTCAATGTATTTTCCCCCTTTTTGTGATAAGTTTTCTGATGTTATGTCTAAGCTATGAAATCAGTAAATCCCTAGTCGTAGCAAGAAAAAAAGTGCTCACACGTATGGACTAAACTAATGCAAAGCGTGGATGCTCAAACGCAGACAGCAAGACAGTCTTTCTGTTCAATGTATGTGTGAAACAATGCAAAATTAAAATAACTTGAAGTGCTAGTACCTGGAGTCTCTGTCTGATGCCGAGGTTCTTATCTCTTTCCTCAAGGAGTGGGTGACACGTCGAGGATCACTAGGCAACCGCCTCATTTCACGTCGGGTTCAGGTGTCGGGAAGAAGGAGGTTGTGGCGGGAAGCCGGCGCGTGGGGTTGGGTCAGGCCCCGCTCTGGTGCACCGTTCCCGCTGTCCTGCGAGCGGCGTCTGCGCGCTGGGCGCCTCACCTGTGCTCTCCGGAGTGTGCGCGATCCTCATACGTGTGGGCCCCTCGCCCCTCGGAAGTGTCGAGACATGGGATCGTGGGCGTCGGAAAGAGACGATCGGATGCCGCAGTGATACACAGAATGCAGATGAAGCCAACGATACAACGAAAAATGAAACTGAAGTACTCCAATAAAAATGAGTGATACAAACATGCCGCTACAGTGCGGGCCGACGGTACAATAAAACCGCTATAGTGCGGTGCGATGATACAATATGAAAGCCGCCGCTACAGTGCGAGCCGACGGTACAATAAAACCGCTACAGTGCGGTGCGATGATACAATATGAAAGCTGCCGCTACAGTGCGAGCCGGCTAGTATATAAAATAGATCCCTCGCTACAGTGCGAGAAACCGCCGACGAGATTCTGCTTCGGTCTTCGCAATCCAAGCTTTTCTTCAGGTCTTCGGTCCGCTCTTTACTTCAGGTACCCTCAGCAATGGCCTTCCTTCTCTTTACTTCAGATAATCAAAAATCACATAAACCTGGAGCAGCGTTCCAAAGAAGAAACCCACAGGGAGGGGTGTAAAAATTATTAGTATTTTATGAAAAGAACACACTAAACTTATTTGAATGACATACACATAGACCTATGGAAAAAACATATGCATGATTTCTAAATACTTCTTTCTACCCTCCATTTTCTCTTCCTTTCATTTCACTCTTTTCTTCTTTCTTCTTTCGTACTTCCATTTTCTCTTCCGTTAAAAATATTTCCATCCTTCTGTCTCTGGCATGCAAATTCATCTACATGAACATAACTCAAAAGTCTTTGGATCTGGAGCCGCCACTAGCCACATATCTAACCACATATCCATCCATGATCCATCCATCCAGATTTGTTGACTTAGTCACTCTCTCTATCTGTCAGTCAGAGTCTCTCTCACGCAAATCATCTCTCTGTGCCATGCCCTATCCACCTGCCATCGTGAAGAGCGCTGCTATAATCTCTCTCTCCGGATTTCTCTCTCTCCCCTCGTTAACTTCTCTCTCTCTCCATTGTATGCACCATATATCTATATGAGTCAACACCTTATCAGCGCCACCCTGCCCGAATTCTCTCCAGGCTAATCAGACTATCGTGCGCCATCATCCTATCGCTCTCTCTCTCTGGATTCTCTGCCATCGACATTGTTTTCCTCCATCCTCTGTCGGCTAGTGTTGCCATGTCAAATCCCTCATCTCTGAATTCTGCTGCGCTTATCTCTTCGCCGGCTCCTAGATTCTCTGCGTAGCTCCGTTGAGTGTTGTGCGCGTGCACACGCAAGCTGCCAAGGCCTCTCTACTCTCTCTGTCGGCGCACAGACAGCCACGACACTTATCTCTCTCTACGTGGCAGTACAGGAGCAACAACGCCAACATCTCCTCCTCCATATCTGCGTCATTAACTCTGTGCGTGTTGTCCGTCTCTCTCTTCATCACCTTCTGCGTGCTGACAACCAATCAGACAGGCCTCCCAGATATACCTCTCTCTCTATGACACGCAACGCGCAAGCTTCTAGATCTCTCTCTATTAGAGCGCTCAACTCTCTTGACCTCCGACTGCCTGTCTGCCTTCGTGCTTCTCTCCGTCTCTCTATGGTGGTAGTGAATGACCAATTCTCTCTCTTCCACCTCATAAGTTGCCGCCAAACCAGCGTTGTCTACATGGTCCATTAGCAACACGCAAAGGCGGACCTTTCTCTTACTACTAGAGGCCGTCAATCACGCATCTTCCTCTCTCTAACTCCGTCCGCAATTCAACAGATTCTCTCTCTCTGGAACCGTTCAGAAAATCTATCTGTGTTGCCTTTCTTGGCTCTCTGTCTCTGCGATATAGCCACATGGATGCCATTTTCTCTCTCTAGCGCAGTGTGTGCCAGCGACCAAAGCTCTCTGGCGCTATCTGCGTGTGTCGACAGGTATCAGATTTTTTCTCTCTACATGTCAACAATCAACAGGAGCCAGAGTCTTCCTATCTCTCTAGACTCCACACTAGCTGACTCCTGGTGCGCAAGCAATCGTCATAATCTCTCTCTCTACTCTACGCGTAACTCCAGGATAATTCTCTCTCTCTCTCTCTCTCAACCATAGTATGAACATAAAACAACCATGAATGCAAAATGAATGAAAAGGAGAGAGGGGTAGAAGTTTACCTGGAGAAGCGTTCCACAGAAGAAACCCATAGGGAGAACAAATGAAGGTTGGGTCCTTATTTATAGGCCACTCCCCCCTTCGACTTTCTTCTGGAAACTTCTAACCTCTTTACAAACTTTCCATTTTCAGACGACCATGCATGTTCAGTTACTATTCTTGGAAAATCCCATCTCTTAATTCCATTTTTTATTTTTGTCCTTTTCTTTTTAGTTTTGGTTTCACACTCTATATACAAAATTAATTATTTTCAAAGGTTTCACCTAGGATAACCATCAATTTCAAGGGTCCGACCTAAGGTTTTTAGTCAGGAAAATTAGGGTTTTTCTCACAATTATCTCAAACTCGCCAATTCATGGGTTTATTTACAATTTCGGCCTATACTCCAAGGGTTTTCAAGGGTTCAAGTCCGGTTTTCAGGGGGTAAACTCGCATTTTCAGGGGGGTAAGTTCAGGTTTTCAGGGGT
>CM035413.1:31869899-31879899 GCA_020310875.1 Ceratopteris richardii | reverse complement strand
TTATCCCGCATGGGTAATGCACATGGAAGCCTTACTTATGAGTAAGGACTTAATGATGTACGTGACCGGAGAAGAAAAGAAGCCGATTTTCGAAGATGATAGCCAACTAGAAAAAGAAGAGAGAGAAGCTTTGAAGTTGTGGCAAAAGAAAGATGCAACAGCAAGAGCCTACATCTACAATACTGTTTCAGATCATCTACTACCGCACATTAGAGGTCTGGAGAAAGCAGAGGACATATGGAGCGCATTGGAAGACCACTTCCAAAATACTACGAAAGCTAGAAAGGCTAGCTTATGGTCCGAATTTACGACCTTCAAAAAGAAGTCGAGTCAAGGCATCAGTGACTACGTCACTAAAATGAAGGATCTAGCAGATAGTCTAGGATCCATAAATGAAGAAGTCGAAGATCATAGATTGATAGCGCAAGTGCTCACAGGTTTGAGAGGAGATGAAAGGTGGAAACCTTTCGTACTATCAACTGAACTTTCCTTAAATCATTTTGTACCAAATTTAAATCAGTTGCTTGGTTTGATGCTCACATATGAGCAAGACCTGAAAGGAGACACAGACAAAGGACAAAGCTCTGCAATGTACATGAAGAACAAAAAGAAAGGCAAGTCAAAAGACGAAGAAGAGTCGAGCTCTCAGGCCTATTACGCAAGAGGTAAAGGCACCGGCAAAGGAAGAGCAAGAGGAAGAAGCAGCCAGAATACCACCAAGAAAGCTTGCTGGATTTGTGGACTAAGTAATCATCTGGCGCATGACTGTTGGCACAACCAACAGAGATCAAATCTAAACCAGAACAACAATAGCAGAGGCAGTAGCGGAAGAAATCAGAGTAATTCTCAAAGAGGAAGACAGAACCAAAGAGGAGGCTATGGTAGAGGTGGAGTAAGAAGTTGGGGACATAGCCAATCCTACAACACCACCTACAACAACTACGCAAACGACACACAGAATGAAAGTCATACATCATTGATGATGAACTCAATCAGCACATCTAATAACGAAGATCTAAAGGTATTTTACATTGACTCTAGATGTTCAAATCATTTGTCAGGAAATATAGAACTGATGTCAGAACTAGAAAAGGGTAGTTCTAGTCACACTGTTCAAACAGGTGACAATACAAGACATAAAGTACAATCAATCGGAAAAGTGAAATGCAAAAGTGGAGCAGATTTGCTAACCAATGTTCTGTATGTTCCAACCATACCAAAAAATCTGATCAGTGTAGGACAGATAGTCGAAAAAGGTTTTCAGGTCAGATTTACAAACAAAGGAGTATTTGTAGAAGATCCCAAGAACGGATATTATCAGATCGTCTCTGGTAAGAAAGAAGGGAGACTCTTTACGTTAAGAGTACAGGGGAACATTGGCCAAGTGTTGCTCACACATGATGAAAAGGTGATTACAGAACTTGACCTCTGGCACAAGAGATTAGGTCATTTCAATGAAAAAGGAATCAAAGCTATGATAGCGAATGGGTCTGTACTGGGATTACCGAACGTACAGAACCAACATATGATTCACAAATGTGAAGCTTGTCAGATGGGAAAAGCCCACAGGTTACCTTTCCAGAAGAAAGGATTCAAACATGACGGTGTGCTAGAACTCATACATACAGATGTATGGGGACCAACAAAAGAAGGATCAATGAGCAGATCGAGGTACTATGTCTTATTCATTGATGATGCAACAAGGTGGATAACTCTTTATGTTTTGAAAGAAAAATCAGAAGTATTTGGAGCCTTCAGGCATTTTCACGCATATGCTGAAAGACTCACAGGACGAAAGCTTAAAAGACTGAGGTCTGATGGAGGGGGAGAATACTTCTCCCGAGAATTCAATGACTATCTTTGGAACGCAGGTATTAAGAGAGAAATAACTTGCAGGTATACACCACAACAAAACGGTGTAGGAGAAAGGAGGAACCGAACTCTAGTAGAGTTTGCACGAGCTATGTTGAAAGAAAAGAATTGTCCTGATTATCTTTGGGCTGAAGCCGTAAATACAGCTACATACTTGGTAAACAGATTACCATGTACAGCCTTAGAAGGAATGACCCCTTACGAAGCCTGGTTTGGAAAGAAGCCAACACTTGATCACTACAAAGTGTTTGGATCAATAGCGTATGCTTATGTACCGTCTCAACTTAGACATAAGCTTGAACCGAAAGCAGAGAAATATGTATTCGTCGGATATGATGAAAAGCAGATGGGTTACAGGTTATGGAGTCCTCTTACCAAACATTTTATTGTTTCCAGAGATGTAACATTTGATGAACAGAAGAGCTGGTATGCAGATCAGAGTCATACAGCTGAAGAATTTGAAGAAGAGATAAAAAGAAGAGAGAAAGGAAAATCAATTGTACAGGTAAACAAAGATGAAGAGGCAAGTATGTCTAGGACCGTATCTGGTATAAGGAACGAAGATGAAGACGTGTACTCAGATACACATGAAGAATATGAACTAAGAAGGTCAAACAGAGTAAGAAGACAACCGGAAAGATACTCGTATGATACATCGTATATAACTCAACGAGATTATGCATATATGGTTAAAGATGAGGATGAGCCTCAGAGCTATGATGAAGCCAAAGGCAAGAAGCAATGGCAAGAAGCAATGGAAGAAGAATTCACCGCACTAGAAGAGAACAAGACATGGGAGCTTGTTACTAAACCGAACGGTAAGAAAGTGATCGAAAATAAATGGGTGTTCAAAATAAAGAAAATTGCAGATGGAAGGATAGCCAGACATAAAGCGAGACTGGTTATCAAGGGCTATGCTCAGACGCATGGCATAGACTATGACGAGACGTTCAATCCGGTGGCAAAGATGTCAACCATAAGAACAGTGATTGCCATAGCAGCATCAAAGGGATGGAAGCTAAGTCAGCTAGATATAAAGAATGCATTCCTGAATGGATATATATCAGATGAAGTCTATATGGAACAACCGGAAGGTTTTACAAGCTCTAGATACCCAAATTTTGTTTGCAGGTTAAGGAAAGCACTTTATGGACTGAAGCAAGCTCCAAGAGCTTGGAACTACAGACTTGTGAAGTATCTCAATGAACTTGGATACCAAAGCTCGAAGGCAGATGCAAGTCTACTCATCAAAAGGACAGAAGAAGGAATGATCTACATTTGTATCTATGTAGACGACATAATAATCACAGGTACCTCAGATGCAGGAATCGCAGAGGTAAAGAAACTGCTAGAAAAGGAATTCAAAATCAGTGACCTGGGAAAGTTATCATACTTTCTAGGAATGGAAATCACATATACAGATCATGGTGTATATGTTTCGCAAACAGGATATCTCCTAAACTTACTGAAGAAGTTTAATATGGAGAATTGCAGAGAAGCTTCAACACCGCTTGAAGTAAATCATAAACTTAGCAAATATGATGGTACAGAGTTCAAAGATATGAAGAAGTATCAATCGTTAGTAGGAAGCTTAATTTACGCTACGCTAACAAGACCGGATCTCAGCTATCCGGTGGGAGTTCTTTCACAGTTTATGCATTGTCCGACAGATCAACATTGGTTTGTAGGACAAAGAGTTCTGAGATATATCAAAAGAACTGTAAAGGAAGGATTATATTATCCTTTTACATCAGACATAAAGCTGAAAGCATTCAGTGACTCAGACTGGGCAGGAAGTCAAGATGACCGAAGATCAACACACGGGTATATGATATACCTAGGAGATAAGCTGGTAAGCTGGTGTTCGAAGAAGCAGCACACAGTAGCCTTATCGTCAACAGAAGCAGAATACAAAGGACTGGTAGAAGCAGCGAAAGAAGTAATATGGATGTAGGCTTTACTTAAAAGCATGGGTATTGATCAAGGTATACCAATTATACATGGAGACAATATGAGCTCTCTATATCTTGCAGCGAATCCGGTGTTTCACGCAAGAACAAAACACATAGAAATTCAGTATCATTTCCTGAGGGAAAAGGTAATGGAGAAGGAGATAGAAATCGTCTACACTCCTACGAAAGATCAGATAGCAGATATATTGACAAAAAGCCTGGATGGAACGAAGACAAACAGATTCAAAGAAATGGCAGGTATAAAAGAAAGGAAGATATATGAAAAACCGGAAGATGTCAAATTAGTGATTGAGGGGGAGCTGTTAAGGAAACACTCACGAATTTGACGCAACAGACAAAGAGAGAAATAGAATCTTCCAGAAAATCTATGCACAGGTGTACAGTATGCGAAGTTAGTGTGCGGTGTGCGCATAACAGAGCAATTAACCGCGGCGGGCGCGTAAGGCGCGCATAACGCGAATTGAAGAGCAACAGCGCAGAGGAGCGCCCAAAAAGTGTATATATATACAGCAAGATTTGAAGAACGAGAAGGATGATACACAGAGGAGAACGAGAGACAGATATAGAGAAGGAAGAGAGAAGACGCCATAGATCGCGTATGAGTGAAGAGAGATTTAGAAGTTCTTAGAAGACGCCATAGATCGCGTATGTACAGATGAATAACACAAGCCTGAAGTGTCGGGTCTTTTCATCTGAAGAGAGATGGTAATAAGAAACTACTCACTGTAGGAGAGTTTCTCTAACTTGAGCAAGAAGAGGCCAAGCTTACTTGTACACATCTTCTCTAATAGAAAACACATGTTCATGTGGATGTTTGTGCGTACTGTTTGTATATGGAAGAAACAGAGTGTGTTTATGTTATAGTTAAGGTCAGTCAACAGTTAACGTTTTCTGAGTAAACGCAATTTCGGTCAGTTACAGTTCTTACGGTAAACGAGTAATTTTTCCGATAGAAGAACAAAGTAGATCTCGTAGTAGAATTCGAAGTTTTGTGTGAGAACTAGCTCATTCTGTAGCTAGACGTCTCTACTTTAAGCTGATCACAGTTTCCGGTGAAAAGAGATGTGCATGCAGTACAAAATCTAACCGGAAAGTAGCACTTTAGAACTGTGAAGTTTCGAGAAGGAAGTTCATTCGGTGAAGGAAGCTCACACACTACTTCCTTACTTCACATAAGTTCATCTGAAGCAATTACGAGCAGAACTAAGTTTATTCCGGTGAATTTCCGGTACGATTTCGATGACGTCCCAACAACAGTCTGGTGAAGTTCCGATGGAACCTGAGTCGCAGAATAACACAGTTAAGGCGACCTTAATTAGTCTAAGCTACTGTTGATTACAGAGGTGTTCTAAATCACTCTAGTTTAGCATTCTACTACAGTGGCGCGACAATTTCCACAGGCCTGACAGAGTTCAAGTTTTGTCGTGAAACCCACCTTCAGAGCAAAAGTAATTCCGCATCAGTGGTATTAGAGCTGAAAGTTTTCGCCAACAGTATGAACTGACGCAGAGAGAGAGAGAGAGAGAGAATAGAGAGAAGAAGTAGAAGAAGGAGTTCATTTATACGACTATGTATAGTCGGGATTCTCTGAGTGAGAAAGCATCTGTAAAACTTCTGAGTTTTCATATTTATGAGAAAGAACTGAGTAAAGTTCTGTGTATGAATCTCTCTCCATCATCTCCATAATTACCTACTGTGTGATGAGTTAAAAAGATCAAGTTTTCCAAGCAACTCGATGCCTAGCATCGAATCTCTGTTGATAAGTCATATTTTCATTTATCCTTTTCATTCAGTGCTGAAGTGTTTGAAAACATGATGTTGTTGGAGCAACTCGATGCCTGGCATCAAATTCCAGTTGATAAGTCATATTCTAAGTGTGCATGAAATCACCTATAGTTTTGGTGTCCAAAAGATGAAGATTTTATGCGGGAAGTCGATGCCCGGCATCGAATCCCTGCTGACAAGTGGCCAAAAACATCCCAAGTCGATGCCCGGCATCGAATTCTCATTGCAAGTCGATGCTAGGCATCGAATTCTAATTTTAAACAGGCTCTCTTACTATAACAGGAAAGATTTTTAGTTTTGGAAGGTCATATAGGGTCATCTTGTGAGAGCCATAACTTGAGTTTTAGAGATCTGTTGGATGCATATAATAGCTTGTTGGAAAGCTCTACTCTTTTAGTTTCAGCAAATAAAGTTTCATGGAGAAATAATACGTGAGCTAGGGGATATTAGCAAAATACTGAAGGTATGTCATTTCGGTGACTAGGAATTTCTGTAGAAGCAAAGTTCTCACTTTAAGCTATCATTTCTCAAAGTTTGGAGTGGCAATGAGTTAATGGTGACCATAGAGGTGTTCTAATGTCACATTAATTCATTTCTTGTGGTGTTTCATATATCAACAAGTGGTATCAGAGCAGAAAGATTCTCGAGAGCAGAAGACGACAAAGGTACGAGAAGTTTTGGAAAGTTTTCCATTAAAGTTTCAAAGGTGAAGCATTTGAAGACACAAGGCATCAAAAGGTTACTTCAAAAGTATCTTCATACACAAAGAACTCCAAAAGGTATTATTCTTTATCCTTTAAGCTCACAGGTTGCAGCAGAAGGGAAGGAGTATGGCAGATCATATCTCCATTGACAAACTGGACAGAGATAATTACCCTGCATGGGTAATGAGAATGGAAGCCTTACTTATGAGTAAGGATCTCATGGTATATGTAACAGGTGAAGAAGAGAAGCCAGTATTTGAAGATGAAAGCCGACCAAAGAAAGAAGAACTTGATGCTTTAAAGCATTGGCAGAAGAAGGATGCAAGTGCAAAAGCATACATCTACAATACAATCTCAGATCATTTGCTACCACACATCAGAGGATTGGAATCATCTGAAGATATATGCAATGCATTGGAGTATCATTTCCAAAGTACTACTAAAGCACAGAAAGCAAGTCTATGGTCAGAGTTTACAACATTCAAGAAGAAGCTAAGTCAAACCATTAGTGATTATGTCACTAAGATGAAGGATCTAGTAGATAGTCTTGGATCCATAGATGAAGATGTTGAAGATCACAGATTGATTGCTCAATTACTTGCAGGTTTGAGAGGGGATGAAAGGTGGAAACCTTTTGTCTTATCAACAGAACTTTCATGAAATCATTATGTTCCAGATTTGAACCAGTTGCTTGGTTTGATGCTCACATATGAGCAAGACTTGAAGGGAGATGGAGATAAAGGACAAAGTTCTGCAATGTACATGAAGAACAAGAAGAAAGGAGATAAAGGTAAAGCAAAGGATGAAGAGGAGTCTATTTCTCAAGCTTATTATGCAAGAGGTAAAGGCACTGGCAGAGGAAGAGCAAGAGGTTTTGGAAGAGGTAGAGGTAATCAAAATAACAATAAGAAGGCTTGCTGGATCTGTGGATTGAGTAATCATTTGGCTCATGACTGTTGGCACAATCAACAAGGATCAAACCAGAATCAAAACAACAATAGTAGAGGCCGAGGTGGAAGATATCAAAGTAATTTTCAGAGAGGTAGACAAAGTCAAAGAGGAGGCTACGGTAGAGGTGGAGGAAGAAGTTGGGGACAGAATCAATCCTACAACACCACCTACTACAACTATGCAAATGACACACAAAATGAAAGTCATACATCATTGATGATGAATTGAATCAACACATCAGATAAAGAAGATCTAAAGGTATTTTACATTGACTCTGGATGTTCTAATCATTTGTCAGGAAACATAGAATTGATGTCAGAATTGGAAAAAGGCATTTCTAGTCATACAGTTCAAACTGGTGATAATACAAGACATAGTGTACATTCAATTGGAAAAGTGAAATGCAAGAGTGGAGCAGATTTGCTAACCAATGTTTTGTATGTTCCTACAATACCTAAAAACTTGATTAGTGTGGGACAGATAGTTGAAAAAGGTTTTCAAGTGAGGTTTACAAATGAAGGAGTATTTATGGAAGATCCAGAGAATGGATATAATCAGATTGTCTCTGGTAAGAAAGAAGGTAGACTCTTTACTTTAAGAGTACAAGGGAACATTGGTCAAGCTTTGCTCACACATGGTGAAGGAGTGATTACAGAACTTGATCTCTGGCATAAGAGATTAGGTCATTTCAATGAAAGAGGAATTAAAGCTATGGTTGCTAATCAGTCTGTACTAGGATTACCAAATGTGCAAAGTCAACATATGGTTTATAAATGTGAAGCATTTCAAATGGGAAAAGCACACAGGTTACCATTTCAGAAGAAAGGATTCAAACATGATGGAGTACTTGAGCTCATTCATACAGATGTATGGGGACAAACAAAAGAAGGATCTATTAGTGGCTCAAGGTACTATGTTCTTTTTATTGATGATGCTACAAGATGGATAACATTATATGTTTTGAAGGAAAGATCAGAAGTGTTTGGAGCTTTCAAGCATTTTCATGCATA
Organism: Ceratopteris richardii; assembly: GCA_020310875.1. Classification (NCBI taxonomy): domain Eukaryota; kingdom Viridiplantae; phylum Streptophyta; class Polypodiopsida; order Polypodiales; family Pteridaceae; genus Ceratopteris; species Ceratopteris richardii. The sequence goes on along the minus strand of CM035413.1, from coordinate 31,871,604 downwards.
TGCAAAGAGAGTCACAGGTCAAAAGCTTAAAAGACTGAGGTCTGATGGAGGGGGAGAATACTTCTCCCAAGAGTTCAATGATTATCTTTGGAATGCAGGTATTAAGAGAGAAATAACTTGCAGGTATACACCACAACAAAATGGTGTAGCAGAAAGAAGGAACAGGACTTTGGTTGAGTTTGCTAGAGCTATGCTAAAGGAGAAGAACTGTCCAAATTATCTTTGGGATGAGGCTATAAATACAGCTACATATCTTGTGAATAGATTACCATGTGCAGCTCTGAATGGAATGACTCCATATGAAGCTTGGTGGGGTAAGAAACCAACACTAGATCATTGTAGAGTGTTTGGATCAATTGCATATGCTTATGTGCCATCACAACTTAGACATAAGCTTGAACCAAAGGGAGAAAAATATGTGTTCATTGGTTATGATGAAAAGCAGATGGGTTACAGGTTGTGGAATCCTCTAACCAAACAATTTCTTGTTTCTAGAGATGTTACATTTGATGAACAGAAAAGTTGGTATGCAGATCAAAGTCACACAGCTGAAGAATTTGAAGAAGAGGTAAGAAGATGTGAGAAAGGAAAATCAATTGTGCAGGTAAATAGAGATGAAGACTATATGCAAGCAAGTACATCCACAAGTGGATTAACGAGAAGGAATGAAGAAGCTCCTATATTTGATGAAGAGGTGTATCCAGAAACTTATGAAGAATGTGAACCAAGAAGGTCAAGTAGGACTAGAAGACAACCAGAAAGGTATTCTTATGATACTTCTTACATAACTCAGAAGAACTATGCATATATGGTCAAAGATGATGAAGAACCTCATAACTATGATGAAGCTAAAGGTAAGAAGCAATGGGAAGAAGCAATGAAGGAAGAATTCAATGCACTGGAGGAGAACAAGACATGGGAACTTGTTCCTAAACCAAATGGTAAGAAAGTTATTGGAAATAAATGGGTTTATAAAGTGAAGAAGCTTGCAGATGGAAGTATAGCCAGATACAAAGCTAGATTGGTGTTGAAAGGCTATGCCCAGACCTATGGCATAGATTATGATGAGACATTCAGTCCTGTAGCTAAGATGTCAGCTATAAGGACAGTCATTGCTATTGCAGCTTCAAAAGGCTGGACCCTAAGTCAATTGGATATAAAGAATGCATTCTTGAATGGATACATATCAGATGAGGTATACATGGAATAACCTCAAGGATTTATAGATTCCAGGTATCCAAATTTTGTTTGCAGGTTGAGAAGAGCATTGTATGGATTGAAGCAAGCTCCAAGAGATTGGAACTATAGACTAGTGAAGTATCTCAATGATCTTGGATATCAAAGTTCAAAAGCAGATTCAAGTCTAGTTATCAAAAGAATAGAGGAAGGTACAATCTACATTTGTATTTATGTAGATGACATTATAATCACAGGTACTTCAGATGAAGGAATCAAGGAGGTAAAGAGATTACTTGAGAAAGAGTTTAAGATCAATGACCTAGGAAAGTTGTCATACTTTCTTGGAATGGAAGTTACTTATACAGATCATGGCATATATGTGTCACAAGAAAGGTATCTTCTGAACTTGTTGAAGAAGTTTGATATGGAAAATTGCAAAGAAGCTTCAACTCCACTTGAAGTTAATCACAAGCTTAGTAAATATGATGGTGCAGACTACAAAGATATGAGGAAGTATCAATCTCTT
>CM035413.1:31857399-31859899 GCA_020310875.1 Ceratopteris richardii | reverse complement strand
TCTGCATGCTTCTTTATTTTGTAAACCCATTTATTTCCAATCACTTTCTTACCATTGGGTTTTGGAACAAGTTCCCAAGTTTTGTTTTCTTCAAGTGCATCAAACTCTTCCTTCATTGCTTCTTCCCATTGTCTCTTACCTTTTGCTTCATCATAGCTTTCGGGCTCTTCATCTTCCTTAATCAAGTAAGCATAGTTTTTCTGAGTCAAATAAGAAGTATCATAAGAGTACCTTGTAGGTTGTTTCCTCATTCTGGTTGATCTTCTTGGTTCACATTCTTCATGTGTATCTGGATATACTTCTTCATCAAATCTTGGTTCATCCTCATTTCTTCTATATGATCCAACTCTAGATGTGCTTGCTTGCATATGATCTTCATCTCCATCTACCTGTATATGTGATTTACCTCTTTCACTTCTTCTTACCTCTTCTTCAAATGTTTCAAGATTACAATCTTTATCTGCATACCAACTCTTCTTTTCATCAAATGTCACATCTCTGGAAACAATAAATTGTTTAGTTAGAGGATTCCATAGCCTATAACCCATCTGCTTTTCATCATACCCAATAAATACATATTTTTCAGCCTTTGGTTCAAGCTTATGTCTGAGTTGTGATGGTACATAAGAAATAGGCAATTGATCCAAACACCTTACAATGATCAAGTGTTGGTTTCTTACCCCACCATGCTTCATAAGGGGTCATTCCATTTAGAGCTGCACATGGTAACCTATTCACAAGATATGTAGCTGTATTTACAGTCTCAGCCCAAAGATAATTAGGGCAATTCTTTTCTTTTAACATTGCTCTTGCAAACTCAACCAATGTTCTATTCCTTCTTTCTGCCACACCATTGTGTTGAGGTGTATATCTGCAAGTTATTTCTCTTTTAATACCTGCATTCCAAATATAATCATTGAATTCTTGGGAGAAGTATTCTCCCCCTCCATCAGACCTTAATCTCTTGAGCCTTTGACCTGTAACTCTTTCTGCATAAGCATGAAAATGTTTGAAAGCTCCAAATAATTCTGATCTTTCCTTTAGAACATAAATGGTTATCCACCTTGTAGCATCATCAATGAAAAGAACATAATACCTAGACACATTGATTGATCCTTCTTTTGTTGGTCCCCATACATTTGTATGTATGAGCTCTAGCAAACCATCATGCTTGAAACCTTTCTTCTGAAATGATAATCTGTGTGCCTTTCCCATTTCACAAGCTTCGCACTTGTAGATCATATGTTGAATTTTTACATTTGGTAGCCCTATTACAGATTGATTCTCCACCATGGTTTTAATTCCCCTTTCATTGAAGTGTCCTAACCTCTTATGCCAAAGATCTAACTCTGTAAATACTCCATCACCATGTGTGATTAGGGCTTGACCAACATTCCCTTGCACTTTGAGAGTAAAAAGTCTACCTTTCTTCTTACCACAAACAATTTGATTGTATCCATCCAATGGATCTTCAACAAATACCCCTTCATTTGTAAATCTGACTTGAAAACCTTTTTCCACTATTTGTCCCACACTAATCAGATTCTTTGGTATTGTTGGAACATACAAAACATTTCTCAACAAATCAGCTCCACTTCTGCACTTCACTTTTCCAATTGAATGTACATTATGTATTGTATTGTCACCTGTTTGTACTGTATGACTTGAATTACCTTCTTCCAATTCTGACAACAATTCTATATTACCTAACAAATGATTTGAACAACTAGAATCAATATAAAATACCTTGAGATCCTCCTTCTCTGATGTACTTATTGAATTCATCATCAAAGTTGTATAACTATCACTCCGTGTATCATTTGCATAATTGTAATAGGTAGTGTTATAAGACTGATTCTGATTCCAATTTCTTCCACCACCTCTACCAAAACTTCCTCTTGAACTCTGTCTTCCTCTTTGAAATTGATTCTGAAATCTTCCACCTCTTCCTCTACCATTATTGCTTTGATTTTGATTCGACCCTTGTTGGTTGTGCCAACAATCATATGCTAGATGATTGCTCAATCCACAAATCCAACATGCCTTTTTGTTATTGTTCTGATTACCTCTACCTCTTCCATTTCCTCGACCTTTACCTCTGCCAATACCTCTTCCTCTTGCATAATTTGCTTGAGTAGTAACCTCTTCTTCATCCTTTGCTTTACCTTTCTCATTTTTCTTCTTATTCTTTGCATACATGGCTGAACTATACCCTTTATCTCCATCTGATTTCAAGTCTTGCTCAAATGTGAGCATTAGTCAAAGCAATTGATTCAATTTTGGCACAAAATGATTTAATGAGAGTTCAGTTGAGAGTACAAAAGGTTTCCACTTTTCATCTCCTCTCAACCCTGCAAGTAATTATGCTATCAACTTATGATCTTCAATATCTTCATCAATAGATCCAAGGCTATCTGCCAAATCCTTCATCTTAGTGACATAATCACTAATGCTCTGATTTTGCTTTTTCTTAAATGTGGTGAATTCTGACCATAAGATA
>CM035413.1:31839899-31842399 GCA_020310875.1 Ceratopteris richardii | reverse complement strand
ACCATGAGTTTGTGAGCATCCTTTGGCAACTAATCTTGCCTTGTACATGCAAACTGATCCATCTGAACTTCTTTTAACTTTATATACCTATCTGCAACGAATTACCTTTTGATTCGACGACATTGGAACCGAATCCCAAGTGTCCATCTCCTTCAATGCATCTATCTCTTCATTCATGGCCTTTTCCTAATTAGGGTTTCCCTTTGCCTCTTCATAGGTTGAGGGTTCCTTTGAAATAGAGTCTTTTGCCAAGTATATTGAATGCTTCGTAACAAATGTGGAATCATATCCATACCTTTCTGGTTGTTTCTTCTCTCTTACTGATCTTCTAGGTGCTTGTTTGGAGCATTCTCCAACTTCTTGCATCTTTGCTTTGCCTCTTGACTTCCATAGCTTGAAATCCTTTTCTCTTTCATCTTGGTCATCGTCTGTATCACTTCTTGGATCCTGGACCTGTGTATCATGCTTGCTTCCTAATTGATGAGAGTCAGAATCAAGATCATATGGTAGTGTTACCTTTTGTTTGTCTTCATCATACCAAGACCTGTGTTCTTCAAAAACAACATCTCTACTTGTAGTGAATTGCTTGGTTGAAGGATTGAAGAACCTGTAACCCATATGAGTTGAATCATATCCAATAAACACTGCCTTTGTTGCCCTTTCATCTAGCTTACCTCTTATTTGTGATGGTACATGAACATAAGCTAAACAACCAAAAACCTTGCAATGTCCAAGACTAGGTTTTCTTCCATGCCATGCTTCATAAGGAGTCATACCTTGAAGTGATTTGGATGTTAGTCAATTGATAAGGTACACAACAGTTGAAATAGCTTCTGCCCATAGATAATGTGGCAACGTCTTCTCTTCAAGCATTGTTCAGGCTGATCCAACCAATGTCGTTTTTCTCCTCTCTGCAATTCCATTTAGTTGAGGAGAGTACCTGGTAGTCACTTCCCTTTTGATAACTTTGTCTTGCAAGAACTCATCAAACTCTTTGGAGAAGTATTCTCCCCCTCCATCAGATCTGAGCTTCTTTAGTGATCTACCTATATGATTCTCCACATGTACAAGATACTTCTTGAAGCAATCAAACACTTCATTCTTACTCTTGATAAAGTATAGAACAGTCCATCTACTATGGTCCTCAATAAACGAGACATAATACCTTGATCCTACCAATGAAGGTTCTTGACTTGGTCCCCATACATCTGTATGTACTAAGTCCAATAAGTTGTTGTGGATGTAGCCTTTGTGGTTGAATGGTTGTCTTTGTGCCTTCCCAATCTAACATGCATCACACCTATTGATCATGTGTTGCTTTGATATGTTTGGCAGTCCTAGAACACTTTGATCCCAGCATATATCCTTCAAGGTTCTTTCATTCACATGAGCAAGTCTCTTATGCCACACTTCAAGCTCACTTAGGGTTTGAGACCCAAAGTTGAATAGAGCTATGTTCCTGGTTTCTCCTACTTCAAAAGTAAAGAGTCTACCATGCTTCTCACCTCACGCTATCTTCTTGAAGCCTTGACATGGATCTTCCACAAAAGCTCCATGTTGGGTGAACCTAACTTGCAAGACTTTTTCAACTATTTGGCCTACACTTATTAGGTTTTTAGTGATAGTGGGTACATAGAGAACCTTACTTAGATTGTTTGTCCTACCATTGGAAGCTTTGACATTGCCAATCTTCTCCACATTGTGCTTTTTTTCATCTCCTGTTTGCACTTCATGTCTATGATTTGGACTTTCCAAGTCAAATAGAAGAGCAATATTGCCTGCAACATGATTCAAACATCCTGAATCTATGTAGAACAAATGATCATCTTCTTTACCTTCTTTGTGGCTTAGATTCATAAGAAGTAATGAGTCTTCATGAGGTTGATCTTCTGAATAATTGTTGTAGTCCCTTCTATTATAGATTCTATTGTTATTGTTGAAGTTGTGTCCACCTCTGCCTCTATTGCTGCCATATCCACCTCTTCCACTTCCTTTCTGGGTCTTCCCATTGAACCAGCAATTCTGAGTGGTGTGGTTGGTCTTATCGCATATGGCACAAGGTTAAACATTATAACCTTTTGCTTTTTCTTGCTTTGGTCCTTTCTTCTTCCCTTTCCACTTGCTCTTGCTTGCAAAGTTGGCTTGAGAAGTCTCTTCTTCATCTTCTTCCTTCTTCTTGCCTTTCTGCTTCTTATCCTTCTTATCTGCATATAGAGCACTAGTTGAATTACCATGATAAGAGTTACCTTCCTTTATGCTATTGTTGGCTTCTTGATTGAAGAGTTGTCCAAGAAAGACGTTGAAATCTGGAGTCTGCACATCCATGATGAGATCATAGGCTGTCGTGAAGGATTGCCGTTGCTTATCACTTGGAATACCGTTGAGAATTTGCCTCATGATGACCTCTTCTTCAATCAGCTCTCCAATAGATGCTAACTGATCCACAACCTCCTTGACCTTGGTAACAAACTCTATGATGGTTTGTTTAGGTGTCTTCTTC
>CM035413.1:31807399-31827399 GCA_020310875.1 Ceratopteris richardii | reverse complement strand
CCACAACTGGCAGCACACTCCAAGAAGGGAGTGACACCACAATATACGTTCTTAACCGAATAATCACTACAGAGACTCTCAGAACGACTTCTCAGACCACAGTTCGATGACCTATCAAAAAACTCAGCACATTGTCATTAGACAACCCAATCACTACAGTGGCGCTCTGTTCAATCACCTAGACGGACAGTCTGGTGATTCCATGAATCGTCACTGAGCATCTCTTTTCTTGCCTTATATAAAGATAGAACTGTTTATGTAACAACTTTTCGTGCGTGCGAATACAAGATTCAATTTTACAACTTCCAATCCGACGGCCGACTAACATTCTGGCACGCACGGTGGACTCGAACCCGCAGGTTTTACAAAAATTACTGTTCATCTATTATTCCTTCTAAATACATGGATCGTGCTAACCTAAAGGTTTGGGCGATTTTCTTTTTCAAAGTTTCTAACATTTGTTTTAGGGTGTCGGGTTCTACTAGTTGTGCATCTACTCTTACCGAACTTAATGCAATGGCTTCGGTGAGCAAAATCTCTGCCTGAGTCTGAAGAAAAGCTTCTTTTAGGTAGAAGTCGTTTGCTAATGCTGCATCTCTGGAAACCTTCATTTCTGCCACTTGTTTTTCCATATTGCATACTCTTTCTTTCTGATTGTGCAATTGATTATCTATTCTTTTGAATTTTTGGTTCTGAAACTGTATGGTTTGGGAGTATGCATCCCTTTTTCTTCGCAGACTTGCTATTTCATTCTGTGCTTGAGTTTCCTTTGTCAAATACTGTTTAAGCATGTTATTTACATCTGATAGAGCCTCGTTTGTTCTTTGGAGTTCTCCTTCTGTTTTCTTAGCTTGCTTCTGCTGTTCTTGGCTTTTTTGTATCACTTCTTCTAGCTGCTATCGTGTTTCTTGTAGCAAATTTCCGAATGCAATTCTTGCATCTTCTTTGTCCTGTAGGTGTTGGTTCAGCTGAATTATTTCGGCATTTGCAACTTCTATTAACTTATCTTTCTCTTTGAGCTCCGATAGTGCTGCATCTCTCTGACTGGTAACTACTTCTTGTTCGGTAATTCTGGCTTGTAATTCTTTAATCTGTTCATGTAGAATATGGTTTTCTGACTTGACAGTGTCAATTCTTCTTGCAGAGGAGCGATGTCTGCTTCGAGCATATCGACTTTATGTTGGAAATCATTGTTGATAGTATCGGTTACCTCTTTCAATTGTATTGGTAATCGTTACGATAGATTGATCAGCATCTGACCCATATTTGCAAGCTCTAAAAATACAAGGGGGTTGGAAGCGAAAGATGAGGACGAGATTGAGAAGAGGATTCTGTGAGAAGCTGTTGGGAATTTGGTGGGGAGTACTTAGGTGATGAAGATGAAGAGGCTGCGGTTTCGTTAGGGACAATCGGTGGAATAGGAAGGATGGGGTTGAGTGGAGGTTCCGGTGGGGGAGTGGGAATTGTAGGGTTAGGTTCCGTTACCTGGTTTGTGGTTTGTTGTGTTTCAGCATTGTCGGCATCTGTGGACTCGACTGCCTTAAGCAGTTCGTTAAAGATGTCTTTGATGATGTGTTCTCCTTCTTCTTGCCTCTCCTGCTCCGATTGTTGCTGAGATGTTTCTTCTGTAGAGCTTGTGTCCGATTCAATATGATCCTCCTGTTCTGGTTGCCCTTGTGATGATGACTGTGCGGAAGATTCGTGCTGCATGGAAGTTGCTGTGTCATGGAAGGTTTCTTCGTCTTGCTTTTCTTCTTGTTTGTCATTTCCTCTATTTCTTTCAGCCGAATTTTGTGCTTCACTTTCAGATGACTTGATCCTAATCCTTTTCCTGTGGAAAAGTTGGTTGAGCTCTTCTTCATCTTCTTCTTCATCGTCCTCTAGTAGTTGTGCAGATTCTTCATGTCGGAGAATAGGTCCATGAGGTGGTGGTTGTGCTGCAAGTATCGCCGGAAAGAGGAAGGACAAAATGTGAGGGAGTCTTGATCTTGGCATGCCTCCCTTTTTCACCTGTTTGATTATTGATACGCACTCTCGGTGAATGCGGTGGAAGAAGAAGGATGCGAAATTGATGGGTTCTCGGGTGGCTAAGTCTCTGGCGGAATAGAATGGACACTTTATTCCATAAAACGTTTCTGGAGGTTAAGGATAGCTACTAAGAATTGAAGGGCGGATCTCTCAGGTTCCGGTCAACATAGGATCGCATATTCGTTTGATGAATGCCTAGGGAACAATTCTATCATTGTTTCTACGGGTAGGTTTGGGCCATTTTCTCGACCTTGCCGAGGGAGTCGAAACGCCTCGGCAAAAGCTTGGAAGGTGATTAAGGTTCTTGTTGGTAAGGATGTGATAGGCCAACTCTGCTATGTAGCAGGTGTATTGGCGATGGCTGAGATTATTTGGGCAAAGAATGGGTGGGATTCCACTGAATGCCAAGGCAATTTAGCGAAATTGGAGAGCCCATGGGTACACAGGAACTCTCCTACCTCGGTAGGGAGTCCGTCACGGAAAGCGGCATAGTTCGCCTGAGCTTCCATGGTGCACACAGAGAATGCAATCACAAGTACACAGAACACAGGGTACGGACAATGATGCAAATCACACAAACAGAATAGCAATTTTCGGCGACACAGAGAAGGTTAAGTAGATGCACTGTAGTGGAGAGCATTCAAAATCACTAATCATCGTGCGGCGTTGAGGTGATAACTTCTTAACTTCAGTGTGCATGCATGAACAACTTGAAAGGGTAGGGCGGCTTGGACATAATTAGGTATCAAGACGTGGGTATCTACAGACTTATTTTATTATGCACACAAAAACAAAAGAAAAGAAAAGAAAAGAAAAGAAAAGAGAACGCGGCTAAGCACGAAACGTTTCAGTGCAGGTTCGATGTGTGTTGATACGGCCGCAGCTTCGAACCATTGATGAATTTTGGAAGAGGAATTTCGGTCAAAGTAGTCAACCGAAAAGTTGTTGGGCCTACTTGTTCAGAAATCCGATAGGGGCCAAACCATCGTAACTTGAATTTTCTAGCAGATTGATTGGACTTTGCATTGTAAAAGAGTACAAGTTGCCCCACCGTAAAAACTGGAGTCTTCAGATATCGATCATGTGTTTGAGCTTGTCTTAGCTATACTTCCTGAATAGTCATGAAACTGTGCCATCGATGCTCGTCTAATTCTCTGAGTGTATCCAACCGAAATGACAGAGATTCTTCCGGTAGCAGTTTTTGGTTAATGGCTACTCGTAAACTTGGCACAATAATCTCCATTGGTGCTATAGCTTCCAAGCCATAAGCTAATTTGAAAGGCGTTAATCATGTTGCTACCTTATATGTAGTCCGGTATGCCCATAATACGGTAGGTAACAGTTGATCCCATCTTTCCGGTGCTTCTAGAATGAGTTTTCGAAGTATATTCATCAAAGTCTTGTTTGTACTTTCAGCTAGACCATTAGCACGAGGATAATAAGGAGAACTAAATTTATGCGTGACCTGGAACAAATGTGTGAGTACTTTCATCAAATTGTTGACAAAATGAGATCTGTAACAAGTTCCAGTGGTAAACCAAAGCGTGGAAAGACATCTTTCAGTAGACACTTTGCTACTGCAACAGCTGTTGCAGACCGTAAAGCCCAGACTTCTGCCCATCTGGTAGCATAATCAGTACATTTCAAAATGTAACGATTATTATTGAGTACTGCTGGCGGTGTAATAGGTCCAATAAAATCTAGACCCCACTTCTGGAAAGGTTCTAATGGCAAGACAGGTTGTAGAGGGAAAAAATGGCGTTGTAACGGCTGTCCAGACCTCTGACAATTATCACATTTTTTGACAAACTGCAATACATCCCTGTTCATAGTAGGCCACCAAAGACCACTCTGCAAAATTTGCCGGTATGTTAACTCTACAGCAAAATGGCCACCGGAAGGAATTGAGTGAGCCAAAGTAATAACTGAAATTATTTTGTGTGGAGGGATACAACGAAGTAGAACTCCAGTGTGATCCATATAGTATAATTCTCTAGCAATCAACCAAAATTTACGACTGTACACTGCAATTTTTCTATGCATGGCAATGGGTGTTGCAGAAGGAAGACATCCATCAGTTAAAAAAGTTAATAACTGATCAAAGTAATTAGTTGTCATAGGAGGATCTGCATCTTCATTTTCAGTTAGTTTAGACACATAAATTGCTGGTGTTGTGTCATCCACACCGTCTGGAGCTTCGTCGGAATCTAAGCGAGAAAGGAAGTCTGCCAAGGCATGTGAATTGCCTGGCCGATGAATAACTTCATAATCAAACTCTTGTAAAAGCAGAACCCATCGCGCTAATCAACCTCCTAGATGTTGTTGCCGAACGAGATAAACAAGGGCAGCATGATCTATATGAGAAGTAAATTTTTGGCCTAGTAAATAATGGCTAAATTTCTTGATAGAGTATACTAAATCCAAACATTCCCTTTTAGTTACAGAGTAATTCTTTTCCGCAGGGGCAAGCCTTCGACTTGCATAGTAAACTGGCCCGAACCATTTATCGGTTTGTTGCATTAGCACGCTCCCAATTGCTATATCTGAAGCATCAACAAATACATGAAATGGGCGATCCCAGTCCAGAGGCTGTAAAATTGAAACGTGTGTTAATAAACACTTTAGACGATCAAATGCGATCTGACATTCCTGAGTCCACTCAAATTTTCAAGGAGTCTTGGTTATTAATCGGTTCAGTGGTATTGCCAAATGAGCAAGCCACCGTAAATGAAGACCTTGCCAATGGACTTGACCCATAAATCTCATGACTTCTTTCGGTGTAGTAGGCACCGATGCTTCTAATACAGCTGCAACCTTATCCGGGCCAAGTAATTTACCACATGAAATCGCAAACACACATTTGTTTGGGTTCAAACAGAGTCGATATTCTCTGCACTTCTCAAAGCAACACCGTAAATGGAACAAGTGTGCTACCATCTTACCAAATAATGAAAAATCATCAAGATACACTTGCATAAACGAGGTGAGATAAGGTGAGAATATCTCCTGCATGCATCGCTGAAAAGTGCTAGGGGCATTTCTTAATCCAAACCACATAACAGTACAAGCAAAAACACCCCAGTTTGTAATGAAGGCGGTCTTCGGTATATCCTGCTCAGCCATTCTAACTTGATTATACCCACTGTATCCATCTAGGAATGAATACATTTCATGACCTGCTACTCTATCAAGCATTGTGTCAAGGAAAGGTAGCAGAAACGGATCAGGCACCGTAGCTGCGTTCAGTTTTCGGTAATCCACACATATTCGCAGTTGCTTATTCTTTTTAGGGACAATAACATTTGGTGAGTGTTACCGTTAGTGTCCATGTGAAAGGCCAAATGGCCACCGGACACTTCTTTGTATATGTTCTTTAATAAAACATATAGTGGCCTGGTCAGTCACGGATTGCAAGTTCGACCGCATTTGTAAGACCTAAGAAGTCTGTCTTCGTGCTCCCTGTGTACTGCGTTTTCTGTGTATTCTACAACCTCTGTGCGGAGTACTGTGCGTGATGGCAGGAGCTCGTTTTTCTACTGCGAGCATATCGTCGTGGAGCTCTCGAGAAGGAGAGTGCAGTGTGGTGCATCGCCATCAAAATACTTCACTGGTATCAGAGCAGTTCGTGGCAAGAAAGCTATCCCCCCCCCAGGCTTACGACTAAGGCAGCGACCAAGGCATAGACCTTGGCATACCTTGTCATCCGAGTCACCGAAGTCACCGTTGGCGCCGTTGGCTGCGCGCGAGGGAGGACCTCAACGATCAAGGAATATAGAGGTTCCCGGTACTTCCCGGGAGGTCACCCATCCCAGTACTGTTCCCCCCAGAGCTCACTTAACCGTGGCAATCTCTTGCCACTAAGCTACACTCTTGTGGTGTTTGAAGAAGGGGAAAGACTAAGGTTGACATTACCTTGAACAAGTTTTGGTCCCTCAAAGCTTCATTTTTTGCTTTTAAAGCCTATTTCTGAAGCAATTTTGGGCTGTTTTTGGAGCCATTTCGGAGTACTTTTGCACGTAGTTCTCTTCACACAGGTCCAAGAATATCAAGAAGAGTGTTCCTTGTACTTCTCAGACAATAAATATCAACCTTTGGGGCTGTATTTTCAGCGACACTCGTAAAACTACAGGTTTCTCGAGGGGTTTTCAGTTTTGGTGGGAGCAGTCGCTGCAAATTTATGCAGGTTTTTAAAGCCTAAAACATAAGAGTTGATAGACACTTGCAGGTGTTATTGGCTAGTTTTTGGGCTGTGTATTAAGCCATTTTAGTGTCATTTTACTGCATATATTGAGCACATACACACCATGTACGCTTCTGTGGACACCGCTTATGTACGTCCATGTGGGCATTGATATAGCGGTTACGTTCTTTGCATAAAGCCTTTTACGTTTGATAAAGAGGGTCGTGGTGAGGTTTTCTTAACTGGGAGACACCCAGATGTCGGGGTCTCTTTGATGATGCAGGTGGAAGACTTACCCAGCCTCGCCATAGGAGATGTATGATAGTTGTTCATAGGTGCTCGATAAGTCTAGTTGGCTTCTATTAGGTAACTGATTATATGCAGTGGAGTCAGTGATTCACTATGCAGGTAGACATGTCAGTACTTGCAGTTTTATGATACTTTGACACTGGTCATATGCTAATTTTGTAGAGGATACTCTGGCAAAATTTTTCCAGATTTCTGGTTTAGTCAACTATATTGTGGTCGATTTACTCCTTGATACACTTATTTGTTGGTGTTTGGACTCTTCTAGCGCCATTATCATTCTACTCAGTTCTCTACAATCATGGCATCAGAGGTCTCAGGCACATCCGGTGGATCAGGGTCTAGTGCTAGCGTTTCGAGGAGGAGCTATAACTTGCAGGGCAAAGACCATTTTGAGATCCGAAAATTTGATGGCACAAACTTTGCTCTATGGAAGAATCAGATTAAAGATGTGCTGATTCAAAGAAGGCAATGGAAGCCAGTAAATGGGATTTCAAAGAAGCCTGCTGACATGGATGAAGATGATTGGGATGAGTTAGATGAAATGGCCAGGTCTACCATTCGCTTGCACCTGGCAGATAATGTTTACTTTACAGTATTAGACTGTGAAAGTGCAGAGGAGCTTTGGAAGAAGTTATGCAATACATATGAAAAAGAGACGGCATCAAATAAAGTATATCTGATGAGAAAATTATACGACCTTCGTATGAAGGACACAGATAGTGTTGCTGCTCATCTAAATGCGTTTGATGCCATATTCTCCCAGTTACAGGCTCAGAAAATGGATATGGACAATGAAATGAAAGCAGTATTGCTGTTATGCACCTTGCCATCATCATGGGATACATTTTGCACAGCTATTAGCAATAGTGCACCAGGTGGTAAACTCGTCTATGATGACATATGTGGAGCACTCTTGAGTGAGGAGATTCGTAGAAAATCTATGGTTGGCACTCAGAGTGGAGATGCATATAATGTTCGTGATTCTTACCAAGGAAAGAATCAACAGCGTGGTAGGAGCAAGAACAAGGAAAAGAATGGTCAACGGAATAAGAGCAGAAGTAAATCAAGGAAGAGGGATATTGAATGCCATTATTGTCATAAGAAAGGACACATGAAGAAAGACTGTTATGCATTAAAGAATGCTAAAGGTAAAGGACAGAATGTTGATGGGCATGTTAAACAGTTACCTGCACCATCTACTTCGACTGTGAAGATTGAAGAAATTAATGCTATTTCTGATGATGCTGATGTGTTGACACTTGATAGTACTGTGCCATCTGAGGCACTTATGGCTGATTCTCTTTCCCACACCTGGCTGCTAGATTCTGGTGCTTCTTTCCGTGTGACACCACATAGAGAATGGTTCTCTAATTATGCAGCAAAGTCTCTTGGTACCGTGAGACTTGGTGACTCTTACCAGTGTGATGTTGTGGGGATTGGAGATGTAGTTGTGCAGTTCATTGACGGTTCAAAATTTACTATGCATAATGTACGCCATGTACCTCAGTTATCACGCAGTTTGATGTCAGTTGGTCAACTTGATGACCTTGGTTACAAGGTGGTCTTCTATGCTCAGTCCTTTCGTATATCAAAGGGCAATATGGTTATTGCAAAAGGAAGGAAAGTTGGCTCACTTTACCCTTTATTTGTATCACAGAAAGAACACTTGTTAGCTGTTACTGAAAAGCCTATGGCTTGTATTTGGCATGGTCGTTTGGGCCATATATCTCGTAGTGGAATGGAAAATCTTTCTCGTTCTGGCTACTTACGTGTGTTATCTTTCTCTAATTTTTCATTTTGTGAGCATTGTCAATATGGAAAGCAAACCAGAAATGTGCATAAAACGCACATTGACTCTTCAATTCAGCCTTTAGATCTTGTTCATACAGATGTGTGTGGTCCTATGCCCACTAGGTCCTTAGGTGGTTCTCTTTACTTTGTCACTTTCATAGATGATGCTACTAGAAAAGTCTGGGTATATCCTATCAAATCGAAGGATGATGTATTCCCTACTTTCAGAAAATGGCTTGCTTCAATTGAGACTGAAAAAGGAACTAAGCTTAAGGCTTTACGTTCAGATAATGGGGGTGAGTATACCTCACATGAATTCAGCCTTTTCTGTCAATGTAGAGGGATTCGTAGAGAGTTTACAGCTCCTTATACCCCAGTACAGAATGGTGTAGCTGAGAGGATGAATAGAACTATTCAAGATAGAGTAGTCTCTATGTTGCATCATGCAAACCTCTCACAAGGTTTTTGGGCAGAAGCAGTATTGACTGCAGTTCATGTGATTAACCTTTCACCTAGTACTGCCAAAGGTCTGAAAGTGGCACAAGAGTTATGGACAGGGAGACCACCATATTATGATCATCTTCGAGTTTTTGGGTGTGAAGCATATGTTCATATACCCAAGAATCTTAGACAGAAGTTGGACCATAAGTCAAAGAAATGCATTTTTCTTGGATATGGTCGAGAAGGACAATTTGGATATCGCTTATGGGATCCTGAAACACGGTCAGTGATCAGAAGTAGTGATGTCAATTTTAATGAGTCTAAGATGCATAAACAGCCGATTAAGGAGGTTGAAGTGAGAAGAGTGGTGTTTGAGGATACTAGTCCTCCGGTTAGCATGCATAAAAATGCTGCACATAGGGATGTTCAAGAGAATGTCCATTCAGATCAGTCTGCACATGTTCCTGTTCAGCAACCATTGAGACGTTCTGCACGTGTCTCATATCCACCTGATAGATATGTTCCAGGTTTAGATTTTGTTATGCTAACAGATGCTGGTGAGCCCTCTTGCTACAAAGAGGCTATGCAGACAGAGGATCATGTCAAGTGGGAGCGTGCCATGAAGAGTGAGTTGGATTCTATTCACAAGAATGGTACTTGGGACTTAGTACCTTTGCCAAAGGGCAGGAAAGCTTTACCATGTAAATGGGTATATAAGCTGAAATTCACATCAGATAGTGCTTCTCCAAAATATAAAGCACGACTTGTTGCAAAGGGTTTTAAGCAACAACATGGTGTTGATTTTGAGGAAATCTTCTCTCCAGTGGTCAAGATGACTACTTTGCGCATGTTGCTTGGATTCGTTGCAATGGAGGACTTAGAGCTAGTCCAAATGGATGTGAAAACAGCGTTCTTGCATGGAGATCTTACAGATAAGATCTATATGGAACAACCAGAGGGTTATGTATTTCCTGGCAAGGAAAGTCTAGTTTGTAAGCTCAAGAAGAGCTTGTATGGACTTAAACAGTCTCCTAGACAATGGTACCAAAAGTTTGATGCTTTTATGAAGTCCCAAGGCTATTCTCGGAGCAATGAGGATCATTGTCTCTACACAAAGAGATGTTCTGATGGCAGCTTGATATACTTGATACTTTACGTCGATGATATGTTGATTGCTGGGAAGTCCTCTTATGATTTGTCAATTCTCAAAAAGAAGTTGAGTCAGACATTTGATATGAAGGATTTGGGGGATGCCAAACATATTCTTGGCATGCGCATTACTCGTGATAGGAGTAAAAGATGCATATACTTGTCTCAAAGTGAGTACATATCCAAAGTACTTCATCGATTCAATATGCAGGGTGGAAAGGCATTGAGTACACCTTTACCCACATATGTGAAATTGAGCAAGGATGACTGCCCCAAATCAGATGAGGGAAAGGAATTAATGACCAAAATTCCCTATCAGTCTGCTGTTGGTAGTCTCATGTATGCTATGGTAGCTACGAGACCAGACATTGCATTTGCAGTGGGAGTTGTGAGCAGATATATGTCTAATCCTGGCAAGAAACATTGGGAAGCGGTCAAAATGATTTTGAGATATCTGAGTGGCACTAAGGACAAGTGTCTATGCTTAGGTAGAGGGAAAGCATCCATTATTGGTTACACAGATTCTGACTATGCTGGTTGTGTAGACAATCGTAAGTCTACATCAGGGTACATTTTTCATTTTGCTGGAGGTGCTATCTCTTGGAGATCTCGTCTTCAAGAATGTACAGCTGTTTCCACCACAGAAGCAGAGTATGTTGCAACAAGTGAGGCATGTAAGGAAGCATTGTGGCTTTCTCATCTTGCTTGTGATATGGGTTTGCCTCAGCATGTACCTCACTTGCTCAGTGATAGTTAGAGTGCCATTGCTTTGGCTAAGAATCCGGTCTATCATGCAAAGACCAAGCACATTGAGGTGAGGTATCACTTCATTAGAGATTGCTTAGCCACTGAGAGCATTATTCTTGAGAAGGTTCACACTCGAGATAATGCTGCAGATGCTTTGACTAAAGCTCTACCGTAGGATAGCTTTCGACACTGTTGTCACTTGATGGGGGTTACTTGATTCTTGATCTTACACAGTCACTTGTATACTGTGTAACATGCCCATCAGGTGGGAGGTATAGTTTGTATACTTACACTCAGGTATTCTTTATCATTCTTTCTTTTTTCTCCCATAGTTACTCTAGCCATATTGGCCTTTAGTGGGAGATTGTTACCGTTAGTGTCCATGTGAAAGGCCAAATGGCCACCGGACACTTCTTTGTATATGTTCTTTAATAAAACATATAGTGGCCTGGTCAGTCACAGACTGTAAGTTCGACCGCATTTGTAAGACCTAAGAAGTCTGTTTTCGTGCTCCCTGTGTACTACGTTTTCTGTGTATTCTACAACCTCTGTGCGGAGTACTGTGCGTGACGGCAGGAGCTCGTTTTTCTACTGCGAGCATATCGTCGTGGAGCTCTCGAGAAGGAGAGTGCAGTGTGGTGCATCGCCATCGAAATACTTCAGTGAGATCCATTCAGCGTGCTCCACTGGTACAATGAATCCAACTTTTAATAACCTATCCAGCTCTGCCTTTACCTTTGATGCATAGTTCGGGTTCATCCGGTAGCTGGGTTGTTTGATCGGTTTTGCTTCCGGCTTCAGCATGACCCTGTGTTGGTAGATGCGCGGGTCCAGACCTTTCATATCTTTGTAATCCCATGCGAATACATCAGAAAATTCTCAAAGTAGTTGGATTAAATCTGCTTGAAATACATCAGGTAAGCTTTCCTTTATCTTAACAGGACGTGGATTTTCTTCATCCCCTAAATTATAGGTGATCAGCTGATCCTCTAGAACATAAAATTGTCGAGGCTTCTCTGTATCATCAACTGGCTTAAGAAGTTGCTGTAGATCAGCGTCATCTATAGTAGCAATATCTTCTTTCTTATCATCTTCTGTTATAGACATCACCGAACAAACTGAGGACTCCAATTATCTACAACAGATTGTAGATCAACAGCTCCTAGGGAGATCAAGTCAATGTTATTTTTCAAAAACTCTTCTTCTTCATCATCTGACAACCCATCTAGCATATGGATTGGTTCTACAAAATACGGTTTAGCATGCAATTCGCAAGGTTGTATAGCATCTAATTTTACAACGTATTTATGGTTATTATCTTTGAAAGTGAGTTCTTGTGTAGACCAATCTTGTATAACCTTAGCTTGCTTCAGCCAGGGACAGCCAAAAAGGAGATTATAATCAAGGGTGGATTCTGGTAATTCTAGTACGACAAAGGTCATTTTAAATGTTGTACCTTGCAAAGTTATTGGTACATTCCGGACAAGTCCTACTGGATGAACTCTTGACTGGTCGGCCATTCTGACAAAAAATTGGACTGGTTCGATTTCGGTCCATCCTAATTCTTTACAGAGTGTGGCAGTAGCAATGTTGACACCACAAGCCTCCATCAATTAGTACCTGTATAATTTTATGATTTTTATACCATACCGTGATTAAAGGAACCGAATGGTCCACCGTAGAATCAGGTTCCGGTTGCACTGTCGCTGTTGCTGGGATGCAGGCAGACTCAGTACTAAACTGTTGCTGGAGTTGCTGGTGGACTCCTGGTACTAGTGCTAGTAATTGCCCAAGAGGAAGAGTAATGGACGCTTTAGATAGAATTTCCCAGGCCTTATATGATTGAATTGTATTTTCCATCAATTCTGAAGATGATGCGCCTGTTGAAGATAAGGTGCTTGTTGCTGAATTAGAATCTTGTTTCTGTGTTCCTTCCTTAGTTAACGAAGACTGGGTCACCGGAATAGGATCTGGAAATACGGTAGGCTCTATGGTGGTCCATTGACTAGTTTTTTCATATGTCCTTTGCTGCTCTCTGATGCCTGGTTCAAATACTTCTGCTGCTGGTTGCAGTTGCTTATCGGATCGGGTCTGAATTACTACCGCTTGCGTTTCTACTGGTGTGATTTGTACCATGTTAGTCATTGGGTTTTGACGTTCTTTCTTCCTCTGGTCATACTCAGCTGCATCTTTACAAAATCTTCTAATGTGGCCAAATTCACCACAAAAATGGCAGTATGGTGGTGGCAAATTAGTATTTTCTGGTGCTGGTCTGGCCTGCCAACGATTTGCATTATAGTTATTGTTTCTCTGTCCTCTCTAATTGCGATAGCCTTGTTGCTGATTGTTTCTCATTTGAGATGGTACATAATAATTGGCTAGCTGCCCTGGCTCCTGTATAATAGCATTGATAGTTGCTGGTCCCTGTACTTTGGCATTGTATGCGCAATTTTCAGTGGTATGTCCGGTAGTGTTGCAGATAACACAAAACAACTGATTAAGTGCACAAGTGGCACTAGTATGGCCTGCATTTTTGCACGTGGTGCAGTACATTTGCCTGGTCGGGTCTTCTGCAACATTCTTGTTTGCTTTTAACCACTCCAGGTCTTTTGCAAATCCTCCAACCTTGTTTTCCAGTTGCAAAGCCATTGCAATCACGACATCTAGCATCATAGCTCCTACACAGCGAATGATCATAATCTGTTTAAGTTACGAAGTCAAACCATTGATAAACCATTAAGTAATAATGTCATCCGACAGGTTGGCATGTGCTGGTGGCAATTGCTTCAGATAAGTTTTGAATAGATTAGCATATTCCTGCACTGTTTGATTTATCTTCTGTCTATTGTTTTGCAGGTAGTCAAAAATTTTGGTTGGATTCTTCTTTAGCCTGAATCTCTGCAAAAATGCATCCCTTACTCCTTCATAGGTGCTGAAATGGTTAATATCATATTCTGTAAGCTATCTAGCTGCTTCATTAACCAATGTAGACTAGAAAACAATAGTCTTATATGCCGGATCAGATGGATGATTGAGCACTGCGTAACTTATCTCAAATGTGCGTACATGAGCATCTAGGTCATCACCTAAAAATCCACCGAATTTAGTGTACGTTACTCCTATTGGAGCTGGCCTCGGTGGACATAGCTGTTGCTGTTGTTGTTGTCCGTTCATCGTGCTGATGGTTGTGTTGTTACTATCTCTTGTATTTCGAGGCTGAATATCTGAACCGTCAGAGTCTGTATCGTCCGCCTATGCACTTTCTTGTTTGATAATCTTGTTTAGTATGTTTCGAATCTCAGTTTCGAACAAGCTACCTTCCTTCTTAAAGTCAAATGTAGGACAGCTTACTCCCAAAAGTGGTGACTAGACTGAAGATTCACCAAGAAATGGTAAGCCGTCACCGGAAAACTGTGAATTCTCTGTAACTGGTACCGA
The DNA here is from genome assembly GCA_020310875.1 of Ceratopteris richardii. Classification (NCBI taxonomy): domain Eukaryota; kingdom Viridiplantae; phylum Streptophyta; class Polypodiopsida; order Polypodiales; family Pteridaceae; genus Ceratopteris; species Ceratopteris richardii. The sequence continues at coordinate 31,813,316 of CM035413.1, read as the reverse complement.
AATAACACCAGAAGGTGTCGATTTTTCACCAAAACAAAGTAATTTTTCTCCTTCACTGATGTCTTTGGCCAAGACGTTTCTATCTGTAGACAAATTCCAATCTTGACCTAATGGTGTTGCATTAACTTCATGCAGCGTCCTAGTAGATTCTAGGGTTACTATATCTTCGACAGATTGTGCCGAAATTGCACCGGAATCTGCCAGAGATGTAGCACGTTCCACCGGAATATGACCGGAATCGCTACTAGGGTTCTTCAATTTTTGGACAACTGGGTTAAACCTATCTGTGCTTCTACTCCTGGAGGCATCCTTAGCAAATTAGGTATCGCCCAGGACTGTTGGTGTCTGTTGGAGCAAGTCTATGACAAGCCTAAGTATTGGCTTGAGTCTCACAAAGTCTTAGAAGAAGCTTAAAAAAAAAGGACTATGTAAAGTTCACTTGTGAACTACCTCTTGTAACTTTTGAAGAGTTTACTTAATGCAAAAGTAAGAGAATCTTAAGTGGGTGAGTCCACTTGATCAAGAATGGAAAGAGGAGCCACGAATTCGTGATTTGTGGTAGGTAGAGAATCAAATCAATCATTGATTGATTGGAGAGTGATTGAGGGAAGTTAGCCTCCCAAACTCAACTATAAATAGATGGCAGTTTTAGTCGTGGTTAGAGAGACCTATGTGAAGACCTCCAAGAGCTGAGCTTTATGCCATATCAAGGTGTGATTACAAGGCACACATATGTATCAGTAAGTCATTGTATTGTACAAGCAATATACTTTCATTTTCATCATTATTTGAGTTCATCTTTCCATGTTCTTGTGAAGTGTACTACTCACTACCATTACTCTCAATTTTCTCAGTCAGCTTGCAGAGATGTTTTCTCTGAGCTTGGTGCATCATTTTCAGTGATGTAACTTGGTAAAGTTGGCTCTATAAGTCTACTATATGCTCACAAATTTTCATATCATCTGGATGTTGCAATCTTCAGTTATGTTCATTTGAAACCAACAGGGTCTGTTCATCTTCACTTCTCTATGAGGTACCCAACTTTTTCACTCATATTGTTAGAGCCATTTCTCAGTGGTTACTTATCCACATTCAGTGATTTAAAGCTTGTTAGATTTGGCTTACTGTCTAGTATAATCATACAAATTTTCATAATCATTGAGTTTCTACATTTCGAGTTATGTTGATTTTTCTGCTCATTGGTCTATTTTTGTAGCAGCCCGTGAAAATCGGGATGATGTCATCACTTGTTAAAACTCATTCTCAGTGTGTGGTTCATTATTTTTGATGAGATTACTCTTGAAAGTTAGCTCTTTAAGTTGCCTAGAGTTACCCAAGAGGAATTGAGCTAATTACTGCTGTGCTCAGAGAAGTATGTAAAACACTGGACAGGTGTATGAACCAAGAATAGCAAGTTTTCACCTCTGAGCTAACTCCAACTTATCTGTTTTGATCTATCTTTTTGAGAGTGATCTTCCAAGGTACATAGGGTGTCTAATACATCCATTGGCAAGCTAAAAGGGCCCACCATATATTCCTGGAGTTTATTTGGCTGGTGTAGATCAAGGATTTTGCAACACCTCTTCATCTTCAAGCACATACCTGTCCATCTCTTCACAGTGGTATCAGAGCAAGGTTGGACAACATGGGAGATAGATTTCCTTCATCAATTGACAAATTGGATAGAGGTAATTACTCAGCTTGGTCATTAAGGATGGAAGCTTATCTCCAAGGTAGAAGTTTATATGGTTATGTGGCTGGAGATGAAGTTATGCCAAGTTTCAGGAACAAAAGTCAACCAACACAAGAAGAGCAAGAAAGATTGAGCACATGGTGCTCCAAGGATGCACTTGCAAGGTCTTATCTCCTCAACTCTATCTCAGATTTTTTGTTGCCTCACATTAGAAGTTGTAAGACATCTCAGGAAGTGTGAGATGCACTTGAAGCTTTCTTTTTTTCAAGTACCAAAGCTAGAAAGCATCAACTATGGCTGGATTTCACAACTCTCAAGAAGGCTCTCAAACAAAATGTGACTGATTTTATCACAAAGCTCAAGGACATACCGGATCAATTGGGAAGCATTGGAGAGGTAATAGATGAAAAGCAAATTGTAAGGCAGGTCATCAATGGCTTGAAGGAAGATGACAAGTGGGAAGCATTCACCACAGCTATGGATTTGTACATGGACATGCATGTACCTGATTTCAACACACTCATTGGACAACTACTTACTCAAGAGGCAAAGCTTATCAAAAATGGAGAAAGCTCTAAAGGTAATCAATCTTCAGCTTTATACACAGATAAAAGCAAGTCTAAAGATAACAAAGGAAAGGCAAAGAAAGTGGATGATGAAGCAGGTACATATCAAGCTAACTATGCACGTAGAGGAAGACATGGCAGAGGTAGAGGAAGAGGAGGTAGACAAGGCAGGGGGAGATCCCAAGACTCCAACTCATGTTCTATTTGTGGACTAACTAATCATACAACTGAAAATTGCTTTAGGAATTCCAGGAATCAAAGAGGTAGAGGATACAATAGAGGAAGTTATGGATACTCAAGAGGAAGGTTCAACAACTACCATGTCAACTACAACAACTACAATCATTCAAACTATCAAGGAGGCTACAAAGGAAGGAGAGACTACAATAACTACACAGAAGACTCAAACAAAGAGGATTCATTATTGATCATGAACATGGCTATGCCACAAGGTAAATCTGATGAGCATGTTTTCTACATAGATTCAGGTTGTTCAAATCATGTGGCAGGAAATGTGGCACTCCTATCAGATTTAGAAGATCCAAGGAATAAGCATGAGGTACAAACAGGAGATGATACAAAACATCTTGTGGAGAAAATAGGCAATGTCAAAGCACCTGATGGAAACATCAATCTACTCAGTAAGGTACTTTATGTCCCTACCATTACAAAGAATTTGATAAGTGTTGGGCAGATAGTAGAGAAAGGGTTGCAAGTCAGGTTCACAAAAGCAGGAGCATTTGTTGAAGATCCAAGTCAAGGATTCAAAAGAATTGCAAAAGGTGAAAAGACAGGTACATTGTTCACATTTGAATTACAGGACACTAGAAACATTGCTCTCTTTAATTATGGTATTCAGACACTCACAGAATTGGAAGTATGGCACAAAAGGTTAGCACATATTGGTGAAAGGTCATTAAAGCAAATCTGCAGAGACCAAAGTGTACTTGGACTTCCTAATTTGTCAAAACAACATATGATTTATAAGTGTAGTGCATGTCAATTTGGAAAGTCTCACAGGTTACCGTTCATGAAGAAAGGTTATATGCATGGAGATCTCTTGGAGTTGGTTCATACAGATGTATGGGGACCTAGCAAGGAAGCTTCAATATCTGGATCAAGGTATTATGTTTCCTTTATTGATGATTGCAGCAGATGGACTATCCTATTCTTTATGAAACACAAAGATGAAGTTTTTTCATGTTTCAAAAGATATTTGGCTCTTGTGGAGAATCAAACAGGTAAATCACTAAAAAGGCTAAGGTCAGATGGAGGGGGAGAATACTTCTCCCATGAGTTTGATTCTTTTCTTCAAGAAAGAGGAATCAAAAGAGAGGTAACTACAAGGTACACTCCTGAGCAAAATGGAGTGGCAGAAAGGAGGAATAGGACAATTGTTGAAGCTGCAAGGTCTATGTTAAATGAAAAGAATTTACCTAATTACTTATGGGCTGAGGCTGTATCTACAGCCACTTACTTGATTAACAAGTTGCCTTCAAAATCCCTTGATGGGATGACTCCATATGAGGCTTGGAATGGAAGAAGACCAAGCTTAGATCATTGTAAAATTTTTGGATGTATTGCTTTTGCTCATGTTCCTTCACAGGTTAGAGGCAAGATGGATCCAAAGGCAGAAAGGTGTGTATTTATTGGATATGACAACAATCAAAAGGGCTACAGGTTATACAACCCTACCAACAAAGGATTCTTGGTAAGCAGAGATGTAGTTTTTGATGAGAACAATTCATGGTATGAAGATTCATGCAGGAAGATCAATTTACCATATGATCTTGAAGAAGATTTTCCAAAGCTTGGTAGAGAACAATCAAAGATTGAAGAACAAGACACCTCAGAGGATGATGAAGAATCTCACATGGAAAAGATCAAAGCATGGAAGTCTAAAGGTAAAACAAAATTGCAGGAACTTGGACATGAGGCAGAATCATCACATCATGGCCTAAGAAGATCTATGAGGGAAAAGAAAAAACCAGAAAGGTATGGGTTTGACACCTCATTAGTAACTAAACATTCTATCTACATAGCACAGGACATAAACCAAGAGGAACCATCATCATTTGAAGAGGCCAAAGCAAAAACAGAATGGAAGCATGCAATGAAGGAAGAGATTGAAGCACTTGAGGAAAACAACACTTGGGATTTGGTGCCCAAGACTTCATCCATGAAGGTAATAGGCTCAAGATGGGTCTATAAACTCAAGAAGAATTCTGATGGTTCCATTAACAGGTATAAGGCAAAGCTTGTAGCAAAAGGCTTTGCACAAACTCAGGGAATTGATTATGAGGAGACCTTCTCTCTTGTGGCAAAGATGCCTACTATTAGGGTTTTGCTTAGTATTGCCTCTTCCAAGAATTGGAAGATACTTCAACTAGATGTAAAGAATGCATTTTTGAATGGTTGGATAACAGAAGAGGTATATATGGCACAACCACCTGGTTTTGAGAATCAAGTTTATCCTGATTATGTGTGTAAACTTAACAAAGCATTGTATGGTCTCAAGCAAGCTCCAAGAGCTTGGAATTTCAGGCTTGTTTCATTCTTGCAGGACAAAGGCTTTCAACCAAGCAAGGCAGATCCTTCACTCTTTATTAAAAAGAGTAATTCCGAGGTCATCTACCTATGTGTATATGTAGATGATATTATATTGACAGGAAATGATGCAGATGGTATGAAGAAGATCACAAATTTTCATAAGTCTACTATGAGTCTACTATATGTCTACTATAAGTCTACTATATGCTCACAAATGTTCATGTCATTTGGATGTTGCAATCTTCAGTTATGTTCATTTGAAGTCAACAGGGTCTGTTCATCTTCACTTCTCTGTCAGGTACCTGACTTTTTCACTCATCTTGTCAGAGCCATTTCTCAGTGGTTACTTATCTAAATTCAGTGATTTAAAGCTTATTGGATTCAGCTTACTGTCTAATATAACCATACAAATTTTCATAATCATTGGGTGTCCACAGTTTGAGTTATGTTGATTTTTCTGCTCACTGGTCTATTTCTGTAGCAGCCCGTGAAAATCGGGATGATGTCATCACTTGTTAAAACTCATTCTCAGTGTGTGGTTCATTATTTTTTATGAGATTACTCTTGAAAGTTAGCTCTTTAACTTGCCTAGACTTACCCAAGAGGAATTGAGCTAATTGCTGTTGTGCTCAGAGAATTATGTAAAACACTGGACAGGTGTATGAACCAAGAATAGCAAGTTTTCACCTCTGAGCTAACTCCAACTTATCTGTTTTGATCTATCTTTTTGAGAGTGATCTTCCAAGGTACATAGGGTGTCTAATACATGCACTGGCAAGCTAAAAGGGCCCACCATATATTCCTGGAGTTTATTTGGCTGGTGTAGATCAAGGATTTTGCAACACCTCTTCATCTTCAAACACATACCTATCCATCTCTTCACAGTGTCTTCTATACTTTGGGTATGATTCCCCGGAACCAGTAACCGGCATATACTGCGCGTACTATTCTTCTTTACGGTTGTTCAAAATCTATGACTTCTTTCACAATCAATTCACGAACATTCTAAATGCCACGTTCTGACAGATAAATGGTAATCTTGATACCACTTTCGACAGATAAACAGCGGTCTTGATGCCACCTTCCCATAGATGGTGCCAGTGTTAAA